>VFFE01006833.1:61552-134245 GCA_008921705.1 Burhinus oedicnemus | reverse complement strand
GAAGGGAAGGGAAGGGAAGGGAAGGGAAGGGAAGGGAAGGGAAGGGAAGGGAAAGTCCCCAGGTTGGCAGTGCCCTCTGGACCCGGCCCACGGGACAGGCAGGGCCCGGCGCGGCCCTCGGGCCGTGACCTTGCGGCTGCCGCTGTCCGCTGTGCTGAAGAGGCCGTGGCGGGTCAGCGCTGTCCGCGGTGCTGAAGCGGGCGAGGCAGGTGAGAGCTGTCCGCGGGGCTGAGGGTCTCCGGGGGAGGGGGGTGGCGCTGACACGGACCCCAGCCCAGCCCCACTTACCCGGCACGGCCAGGAGCAGGACGGCGAGCAGTCCTGGGCGGCTCATGGTGCTGGCTGGAAGGAGGGAGACAGGGGCAGAGGGTGAGTCTGTCCCTGGCGTGGGGATTCCAGGCGAGGTGCCGGCGGGAGACCAGCACCGTGCTTGTCTACGCCAGTGCCCTGGCTGAAGATCCTAGATGGGGCACTGCAGCAACCGGCTCATTTATATATCTCAGCCCCTCGGAAATGGCGTCAGGAGGAAGCCACCTCCCCTCCTCTCCCCCCTCCCCTCGCGCACAGCTTTCCCATCAGCCTCCACCACTCGCCGGGTGTTGGAGGAGCAGCCCCACACCAGGATCCCCCCTACTCCCCCAGCTGCCAGGGCAAAGGGTTCCAGCAGCTAGATGTCAGGCTCCGGTTGCACCATCTTCTCACACTCAGCAGGAGCAGGACAGTTGTGAGATGTGTTTCCAGGATATCATTTTTCCAGTGCCTCACCCAACACTGGCAATCTACAAGCACCTCTGCATATGTGCCCTCTCTGTATGTACCAGTAGTCAATAATGAGAGTCATCTCATGTATCCCAGCCAGCATAGCCACCTGTAGATGGACTTGCCCTCTAGGGGTGCCCTTGTCTTTCACTGACCACATAAGGTACCTAAACAAATAGTTTAGAACAGATGCTGAAGTTTTTAGATGCCTGTTAAATGCCTCCGCAGGGGATAGGAATGCCTGTAAGACTGGACAAGAACCAGAGAACTAGTCACCATGAAACTGGCTTGCCAATGGAGATTATAATTCCCACATACTTTATGAAAGATTTTTAAGTAATAAGATATCATTTGGGGTAAATAGCAAAGGCTGGTTGATCAGCTATTGTGCCTCTGCAAGCAAATTTTCATAACAACCTATAGCATCACGCTACACCCTCACTGCTAAGCACTCCAAAGTTGAAGTAACCAAGATTACCTGGTCACTAGTTTCCATTGACAAGGGAGAGAGAGGAAGTAACACATTGTACCATTCTCTTAGTCACAAGCATTTCCATGCTCTTCACAAAGTGTCTCTCTATTCTTTGGATGGAGTGTCTGTCAGGTCAGACAGCTGGATTCTCTTTTGAAAGTGACTCCAATGCTTCCTTAGGACAATGCTTCTTTAGGAATAGCACTCTGCTATCCCTCAAGCAATTTCAGGGGTCACAAAAGCCAGAGACTTCTACTAGAAAAACAAATTCAGAAAAATGCATTGTCCTTCTTCCCCACCCTACCTTATTCTGGTCCCTGGGGAATCCTGCACTCAAGGAGCTAGAGAGGATATATTTGTTCTAAGCTGACAAGGACTTGTCTATGAGATCAGGGAGTACAGACTGCACTGTAGGTTTCCACCTTCTCTTTCCATATGCATATGGAAATGTACTCCCAAATGTATACTCCCAAATGTCCTCTAGTATCTACCTGATTTAAATGCATGCTTCAAAAGGTACATTTGGATTGTAAAAGACCACTCATACAAAATCAAAGCTCCCCTTGTCTGTTGCATTTTCTATTTAATAGCAGAGAAAAGCTGGAAATAAATTGATCCTCTGAATAGTGCTTTGTAGATGACATTGATTGATAGTTAAATGTTTATAAGACCATGAAATGAACACCCATGACAGTTCTTGTTTCACTTCCTGCATCCTTCAGGAACAATAGATATCCTTTTTTTTGGTTGTTGGGTTGGGGTTTTATGTGTGTGTGTATTGCTGAATTATTTATTAGGGGGTGAACGGGGGAGTGGGGGTGTCATATACAATGGCCTTGTACTCCTTCAAGATACACAAGAGCATTTTAGTCTCTGAGTCTGAAATACTGAACATTATTAAGCTTGTTAATTCCTATGTATTCCTAAGAGAGAAGCAGATTGATCTGCTTATCAGGCTATGTTTACCCAGTCAATATGTATTTATCCTTACATATAAATGTTGATCTTATTAGGGCAGTAAATTATCTCAGTTCTAATCCAGTTTCTTGCATGAAGCCCTTTTCTTTCCTGGAGCCCTCTTCTGAGAAATATCATAGGATATGTAATGCCCATGACTATTTTTTTCTCTTTCTCAATCTGTGATCTTGCATCCATTAAGTTCATTGCAAAGGAGAAGTTACATGTTTTTCAGGTATAACATGCATTCTCCCACTGTAGTAGCATATAACGGATCACAAATTTTTCTATTTCTTGCCCTGGGAGAATGGATATGAAATTGTTAATCCAGCAATTGGTACTTCTGCTATTGGAATTTGTCTCATTAGCCACAGCTATATTAGGAACTGCCAAAGTAAAGCATGTCAGGGGAAGATTTTTGTCAAAGATCAAAAGTGATCAAATAAAAAAGTGGAAGGTATTCTGTCACCCAGAGAAGTGCAATGCCAGAAGCAGACTTCAAGGGAAGAGCAGATTTGCGAGTCTCTGAAGTAATTTGTGCTTTAGTATATGGAGAATCATAGAATAGTTTGGGTTGGAAGGGACATTTAAAGGCCATCTAGACCAACCCCCCTGCCATGGGCAGGGATATCTTCAACTAGATCAGGTTGCTCAGAGCCCCATCCAACCTGACCTTGAATGTTTCCAGGGATGGCGCATCTACCACCTCTCTGGGCAACCTGGGCCAGTGTTTCACCACCTTCAGTGTGAAAAAATTTCTTCTTTATATCTAGTCTAAATCTACCCTTTTTTGGTTTAAAGCCATTACCCCTTGTCCTATTCCAACAGACCCTGCTAAAAAGTCTGTCACCATCTTTCCTCTAGGTCCCCTTTAAGTACTGAAAGGTTGCAATAAGAAACAGGAGTAGATCTTTGGTGGGTACCAAAGTGATGATGATGGACATTTCTGACCAGTTCCAGTCTTACAAAAAAGCTGTTTATGTGTGTAGAGAGCAATTCCAGTTTTCCTTATAACTGCCCAATTTCTAGTACATCAAAGGTGGTGAGAATGTGGAGAGCCATATACCATTATTTGCCTGTGGTCACTAACATAATACGTATGGGTGGAGAGAGAGATGAGTTATTGTGGTGGGAGAAGGATATTTGCCTTCCTAGCATGAAAAGTGATTTGAGAAGATGGCAATGCCTTGGTGGATAGAAGTAGACACCCAGCACTGTTGCATTACCCATGCTCTGGTAATGCAAGAGGGCCAGCCTGAAAGCCATATTGATATATGAACATTTTCCTGTGTATAAGGTCATTTGCTCAAGAGATCATGTGCCTTAAGTGCTATTCTCAATCAACACAAAAAAGCCTTTTTTTTTTTTTTTTAATTCAGAGTTTAGGAACTAAAACCAAGGGATCTGCTGTATGGCTCTGAGCTACTTTGAGAGCTTTGTTCTCTAATTTCTTGGCTGAAACTGGGTTAAGAATTCATCCATCCCCTGTGCTTGGAAACTGACACTGCATTTCAGACTGCTGTGATTTTACAGATCTGGGAACTGAAGTACAGAAAGAGGAGAAGTTTCGTTTTCGTGAAGACATCAAAAAGGCTTGAAGCCAAGGCACAGCTATTACCCACACCTTAACCAAAAAGACCACTAAGCAAAAAATAGGCAACTATTACCTTCTTGCATATGAAATCAGTTGATAACTCTTTGACTGAAAACCTGAATGTAAGTGCACTGCCAACTTAGTAGCAAGGTCTATTAAAACCCCCACATCACACCTTTTCTTCTTTCCCACATGTTAGTCAATCACGCTCGCCTCTCATTTCCCTCGTACAAGCCTTGCTGGTCTGCCTGTAAATAGAAAGAAGCTTCAAAGCTCAGACTGCTGTTGTGAATATCCATCTACACTGTTAAAAGGCAGTTCTCTCTCTTCTTTTTCAGGTCAGAGGCAAATTGATGTTGACTTGCTTTGATTTTCTTAGTCTAGACTGTGCTTGCATCAACCTGAAATTAATTGATTTTCCCATTCAAAGATTTACTTACACCCCATTAAAAAGCCCAATATTGTGCCCAATCCTGACAGTAGCTACTGCTCTGCCTATGCACTTCCATCCTTGCCTGGCATGCACAACTCTCACTGGGGCAGATGGAGTATGTTCTCTGTTGGGAGAAGAGACGTCTCTGTAGCAATCACAGAATACCATCTGGGCATCCTTATGAATAGCTTGGATCTCAATATAATTTTTCTAAATGTTACTCAAACACCAATCTGGAAAATGTCATACCCCTCCCATGCCTTGGTCATTTCACCTGGCACTTAGGGAAATCCCTCACTGATTCCTGTGAGCCCCATTGAATCAGTAAGAAAAGATGTGGAGGTGGAGGTTCTCCTCAGCCAGAGTGATCTCAAACAGTCTCCTCAGGAAATTAGTGATTATGCCCACAGCTATGGTTTTATTTGACTTGTGACAACAAAGTCTGTGTCATGCTAATGTACATATTAAGTAACACAAAACAATTTTATAAGTTCTAGAATGGTCTAAATCAAATTCGTAAGAAGACCATTGATACCACTCAATGTTTACTTACCTCCAAAGTGAGCGACAGATAGTCCTATTTCTTGCCCTGCAGGCACTAACAGGATTCATGAGTTAAGAAAAAAAATAATGACAGAAATGACTCAGGTCTTTGGACGTGCTCACCTCTCCTGGGGGTCCTGGGCTCACCAGACAACCTCCACACTGGCAGCAGCTCATAGCTAACACATGGACCCTCAGTCAACATCAGCATCATCCCAGATTCTGTATATTAAATGACTGCCTGGTATATTTTGTACAGATTAATCTTATTCCTCAACTTCTCCTTCATTCCTGAAGTGTCCCAAGATGTCCGTCCACTCCGGGCCAGTTGCTCAGTGAACACTACGTGAGACACAGGGGTACATGGGTTCCCCATACAGGCAGAGTATGCATACTGATCAAATGCCATGCTCGTGGTAGGGCAGGGTTTTTTTTGAGATGTAAGTTAGATGCACTTGTGCTAACTTTCCCAATTCATGGAGATAAAGTGACAAAATCCCTAATTAAGAAAACAATTACAATTAAAAAGACATTTTTTTCTAAAGGCAGGGTTTAGGATGATGAAACACATAAACACTTTCTATTCTAGATGCTTGCTTTGATCTCCTTGGCTTACACTGGAAACAACGCACTTGAAGAGATGAAAAGACTACTGACACAGCCTGATTCCCTGCTGCTGTTGTAGAAGGGTAGAGAAAAGGGGTAACGAACAGTCATGTGGGCATCTGCTTCCTACACTCCTCTGTCCCCCAAAAGTGACAGTCACAAAAGCCAGAGTTAAGGACTACCAAGGCATTGCTTTCCCCCAAGAATATTCTTTAAATAGTGTCAATAACACATCGCTGGAACCAGTTACTTGGAGATATGGAGATAAGAACACAGTAATTGCCATTCTGTGTTGGAGCAGGGAGTCAGGATCCAGCCAGAGCCCCTGGGGACTCCCCCAGAGGCAGGAGCAGGGGCTGGGGTGGGGACAGGGTCCTTTCCTGTCCTTGTGCCAGGCTGAATCCCAGCTTCCAAACCTCCCAAAAACTGGGCATCAGCCCTGACATTTAACAGTGCTCCACAATGTTTTAGTGCTAATTAGAAGTAGCTAGTTTGCTTGTCCCTCTGAACAGAATCTCTCTTCAAACTTGGTTCCTTCTCAGCTGGAGGACCTCTTATGGCAGTAAGTGCCACTTCTCACTTAAAGACGGCAAAAATCTTTCATCTGTTGTTTTTCAATTCCTCTCACCCTGATGCTAAAAGCTCGAAAAAAGTTCTTCTGTCGTCCCTAGACCAGTAAGGATTTCACAGATATTTACATTTCTCCCTTACTGATCTTTCCAAGAGAAACAACCCCAATCATCTGTTTCTCATATAGCTCCTCTAAACCTGGCTAGTAGCCAGTGACTCCCACAGCCTAATTACCTATAGCAAATAGTTACCTATATTGTAGTGCAAAGGGATTGTAGAATCATAGAATGGTTAGATTGGAAGATGCAGGTGTATCCTGCTCTCACTAGGACTTTGTTAGTCTTCAGTTACTAGTGTCCCAGAAACTTCCTGGGGACACCTGAAATACCTGTTTTTCGTTTTAGCAATGACCATACACAGGTGTCTCAGGTCTCAGTATCCTTCAAGATGTATTTATTCTCTCATATAAAAGACATTGTGGAGAGGATAAGGAGGATGTCTGGAGGTCTTAGACATGCTCCAACAGTAAGTCAATAGTAGAGAGTGGCCTCAGCCTGTATGAGGCAATCCGACCCACCCAGGATGAGGTAAGGAAAAAAACTCCCACTGTGGCTTCACTGGTCTCAGTTGACATCTTGGTCCCTTCCCTCCATCCATTCACCCTGGTTTGGGTCAGGCTATTCTCTGCACAGCCTGAGCACAGCCACGGGCAGACTTTGCAGCGCAGATGGCTCTTACCTCAGATGTTCTGTTGATAAGGCAGTTTTTGAACACCAAATTGCATGTTAATGCCAGTTAATGAATGTTCTCTTTACAGGCAAAGCAAATCTTTTCCTTCTATACTAAGCAGAGAACAGGAGGCGGTAGCCTTTCAGGTATTAAATTGCCTGAGAGCATCAGCACAGAGCAGCTTGAGGAACAGCCACAGAATCTTAAATTACTGTTACTGGGCTTTTCCTCACCCCACAGGAGCTCAGATTTCTTTCCTGACCAATGCTATTTCTTCCCAGGAGAGCAGGGGCTGCAGTGCCTGTCCTTGGGGAGCAGCAATTACCTTCTGCAGAGCAAGGGGCAGCAGCACGAGGCACCTTCAAATGCAGCACAGCCTCTGCTGAGCCTGCCCCATCTACATGCTCTGCAGACAAAATGGTCCAGACAGGTTCCTCTGCATTGCAGGATGAGCCCAAAGAAAAGTTGGGGGATCCTGAGAAAGCTCTCTGCCCCCTGGTTTGCTCTGTGTGGAGGGAAGGATTTGAGCTTCTACCACTGACCTTGCAGGGATCTCCTCTCCATTTGTACTCAGCTGAGTTCAGACTTGGCTACTGCTTGTGGGAATGTTTCAGGACAAACTATGTTTTCCACTTTACTGGTGATTAAAAAAAAAAAAGAAAAAAAAAAAAAGGAAGAAAATCCTGACCATGCTTCTCTTTGTTTTTTAGTTTTTTTACTGAAAAAATGTCTGCTGGCTCTCAACAGCTTTTTGTTTTATGGAGGCAGCTAAGACAACCACAAACACAGTGAAATCTGTATTTCGTGCCATGTAAGAGGCAATTGCTGTCATGTGTAACCCCAGGGGAGCAGAAATGGAAGGATTTCCCCCAGGCAGAGAAGATAAATGGGTATTAGATTCACTTTGTATTTAAAGCTGCAGTGAGTACGTGACTTTCTGTACTGAGGGGAACTTTGCAGCTGTTTTGGTTGACATAGATTCACGTAGTGAGAAACTGGAAGTGTAAGGAGCAAATTTGTTATTTGCATTTCTAAACAAATTGTTCACTAAGAGCCTGAACCCAAACATACTCAGGCCAATAGAAAGACTCTTACCCTTTCCAGTGAGTTCTGGTTTGAGTTCTTGACCTAGCTTCCTTCCCTGAGTTTGGGATGCATTTCCCAGAGGCAATGCTAAAATTTAAGTGAGCTCAGACAAGGAGTAAAGGTAATAGTGCTGATGTCAGCTACAAGGGGGAATAACTGCTGTTCAGAGAAAAACTAAAAAAGACATATCAGTCAATGTTATTCAGCACTAAAAATAAAGATGGGAAATCAGTTTGAATTCTGCATGCCTAACAGCAGACTTGGCACTTTATTCCCTCTGAATATCACTTTAGAGCCACCAAAGACTGATCAGGTTTGCTTTGCTCAGCTGGAGATTTTTGTAGACTTAAACCTCTGATAATATAAAAAACTTGGAGAGTGAAAGGCTCTGGAAAGTCTCCTGATTGCCCAGACAAATCATGAGCAGAAGCAGGTTCCTAATTACTGAAGCTTCATCTCACGGTGGCTGAGAAGGGTCAGTTCTCCTGGGTCCCTTGGAGAGTAAATGCTGGCCATGTTAGCCACTGCTTATTAAGCCTGATAATTCCTCATTTGTGAGCAGACTACTTGACCCAACTCTTGGCAATGGTTGCAAAACATCTGATTAGATCCTTACTCCAAGTTTCCTGTACTCTTCTGTGGAAGGATGCAAGCACCAGACAGCCCACCTATGAATTTTGGGACCGTGGTCTGGCCCTTCTTTCTTTAGGAGGCTCTTGAGAAGAGGGTTTCAGGACTTGATTTTTCCTGCCATCAAGTTGATGGGAGTTTGAATTTGAATGGTACAGGAGCAAACTCCCTGTAGGTATGGGTACTGGAAACACCCTTATTTATATTGGAAAGCCGGATTCATTTATGTTTCCAAATGGGAGACCTACTTTTCATAGAATCATAGAATCATAGATTGGTTTGGGTTGGAAGGGACCTCAAAGACCATCTAGTTCCAACCCCCTTGCCATGGGCAAGGACACCTCCTACTAGACCAGATTGCTCAAAGCCTCCCTTTTGCATTTAAAGGGATTGTCAGGCATCAGGGGTGACTCTCCTCTTGCCCGTACTGGCTTCACATCACCTCTGTCCTTAGCAGCTGCAGTGTGGCCTTAACTTCTGCCTCGTGCCAGGACAGGGAGAGCCACGTGTCGGTGCTCTTCTCAGCTGCTGCAAGAGCTGACCTCTCAAGGTAGGTTCTCCTGGCCCTCCCTGCAAGGATGTGTGAAGCCCTTGGCTTTCAGGAGCCACCTGCTCCTTTTCAACTTGCTTTACTTGGTGTCTGTGGTCTTAGAGGTCCAATAATGCAAAGCAAACAGGCAACTAAGAGACGCAGTTCATCTAAAGTGACGTTTCATGAAGAAATGAAATTGCTTCTGGTTTGAAGCAGGTTTCTCTGTGACTAGGGTTTGCACATGGCAGAGGTGAGTCAAATATCTGCAGAACCGCCACGTACAAACCAGTTCTGGTCAAAGGGCTCTTTGTCTCAGAGTAGTTGCACGTGCCACTAGAAGAGTGGTCCCCACTGCTCCCTCAGCCACCCCAGCAGCTGAGAAGGACATTCGTTGCTTGCCTGGGTCACCACCAGGTTGCCTGTGGGCTCAGGATCACCTGAGTAGAAACCCTGTGGAGGAGCAGAGCCTCAGAGGGCCATGTCTCCACACAGCTGCCTCTGTGGGATCTAGCACAAGGGGTTATGTGTATCGGTTGTCAACAAATAAGCTTTCTTGCTGGCAAATACTGCTACTATGTTCACCTGGGAACTGGAAGATCATGCTCTTCCCAGGTGTCCCTTTACTTTTGAGGTAGGGCCCTTCTGCCATCATTTTCGTCCTCGCATGGAAGGGGAGAATCTCTCAGCCATTTTCATGAAAAAGGAGATTTCCTGCCTGTCCTGATTTCAGCTGGGATAGAGTTAATTTTCTTCCTAGTAGCTGCTGTGTTTTGGATTTAGTATGAGACTAATGTTGATAACACATACTGGTTTAGTTGTTGCTAAGTAATGTTTACATTAGTCAAGGACTTTTCAGCTTCCCATAGAAGCTGAGAGGGAGCATAGACAGGACAAGTTGGCCAAAGGAATATTCCATACCATAGATGTCATGCTCAGTATATAAATGGGGGTTGGCTGGGGGTCAGGAATCTGCAATCACTGCTTGGGACAGGCTGGGCAATTGATGACCAGGTGGTGAGCAATTGCATTGCATCACTCATTTTTTATATTCTTTTACCATTATTACTATTTACTTTTCTGTTACTGTTCTATTAAACTGTCTTCATCTCAACTCACAAGTTGTTTTTTTTTCTTTTTCTCCCTTTTCTCCCTGTCCCACTGAGGAGGGGGAGTGAGCGAGCAGCTGCATGGTCCTAGTTGCTGGCTGGGGTTAAACCACTGTTTTCTTTGTGTGATATGGGTCCTGCTGCAATAGCATAAACCTAAGCTACATTTTATGACAGCTACAGCTTTCTCCAGCTCTTGCAGATGTGAAAGTGGGAAGCCCATGTGAAGGACCTGAGCGTCCATCCTCAGCCCCAACACTGTCGCAGACATATCATTACTCACTTTCACTCCGGCCCATACACAAAAGACACCTGCTGCAGCTCAAGTTCTCCTTCAAAACCTTCACAGGAATCTCCTCCTCCTTCAAAGGAACCATAACAAATCAGCACATCTGCCTGGGAACTCTTCCATGATTTCGGAGATTTATTTTGGTTTAACACTGCTGTCAATTTACATGTTGGCCAGTTTCTCCTTTCTCTGCTACCAGACATGGGGACGGTGCTTGTTGTCCATTTCGGTAGATTCAGCCTGACAAAAGCATATGCCTCTCTGGCTTTGAAGCTATGAAATACCCAACAGGTGATGCTACAGACTAGAACCTGGTATTTCAGGTGCCAGAGCAATAGGAATCACAGTATAGGTAGATGAAGATCTGACTTGCTTTGAATTTCTTGTGAAAAGTGGAGAAACGACTATAAACTTAACAATGATAAAAATGCCCCAAATCTTTGTGTGGAAACTCTTTGCAGGATCAGTGCCACAGAGCTCAGCTCAGCTCCCTGCTTGAAAATTCACTGGACAAAATGTCAATATCTATTTTTATTATATTTTTAACCATAAAAGCAGAAGTGAAATGGGATCTTTTTGTCAAGCATTTTTTAAAATATAAGAACACATATTTCAAACACTTCGAACTGAAAACAACTTTGGTTCATTGAAATATTTTGCAGAAACTTTTTTCCATATTTTGATCAGCTCTATTTATAACTGTGCTGAAGACCATCTCTACCACCATCAACTACTATGTTTATAGCCATCTGGATCACAGGCTACTCATGTTTTTAACATGCTTATTGCATCTATTGATGATTTGTTAACCCTTTATAAACAGCAGGTACACACTGTACAATAACCACAAAGAGGAATCAGGTGTTCACCCCTGACCTTCCCACCTCCGTTCACACACTCCTGGGTATCACAAGCGCTCCAGTTTTATTTAATTTAATTTTATCAAACATTTTTACATCTGAGCTTCAAATCATCAGCCTTCTGGGGTTTATTCCTTGACTTAAGCAAAGAAATGAATTTTTCATATTCTGAGAGCAGCTTCATTAATTGGAAGAGGTGGATAAGCAGAGGAGTCCCTTGGAAATTCACACTATAATAGGGGAACCAAACGCAGAACTCTCTACCGCTCTGCTCCCAAGGTGCTATCAGAAAAAGCGTCGGCCCTGGTTGCCCTTGCAGTGGGCCTCAAGCACAGTGCAATTAGAGCAGCTGCTTGTATTCTGTGGTTAAAGAAAGCTCCCAGGGGACAACATATTGCTGTTTGATTGGAAGAGCACTCAATTGTCTAATGAAGCTGTTATCCTCTATTTAGCCAGAGATGAGAAAAGGAAATCTTTATGTATCACTCCTATGTAACAAAAAAAAAAGCTAATTAGAGAAGTCAGACCCTCAGGGGTAAAATAAAACCACCACAAAACAAGGCAATGGTGGCAGTGAGAAAAAGTGAGCAGAAGCCTTGGCTCAGCTCTGCCAGCTGCTGTTTACCCAGCCCAGAGGCTCACACCCATCCTGCGCCTCACTTTGCCCCATCCACCAGGAGAAGGTGCTTCCCCATTTTTGAGGGGTATTGATATTTTCATCTTCCATACTAGAAGCATCCCCGTACCACCAGAAAAGGCCTTGGCATATATTTACTAGTATTGTGACAAGATCATCAGCTGAATTAGCAAGGAGCTTGATGTCTCGTTTATCCTCATTTTTTGTTAAACTGTGACCCTTGCATCCATGCCTGAGTTCACTAGGATTCACGTGGACTTTGGAACGACCCAGAAACAGGCCCTTTGCTTCAGCAGGAGGAATGGGCTTTGCTCTGAAACCCTTAGATACGTATTAGGTGCTTCAAGAAAATACCGGGCTCCTCCACATTACGGGGGTGACCTTGCATGGTGTTTCTATTCCTATTAACATCCCAGGATGACACTGTCATTTTTCTTGTATGGATTAGTTTGAAACTTTTCTTTGGATCATTAGAGCTGAATGATGAGTTTGTACTCATGGGAAAGTTCATTTTGCAGTCACTGAATGCTTGCAGCCAATGGTCCCTGCTACAGTGATAAATGGATGCTTAAAATAAAGAACTTCCCAAGACAGGCATTCATCCAACAGCAAAGCTGCCATTTTACCCAGAGAGACTAAGTTTTATGAAGTATTTTTAAACCCCCCAGTATCAATCACACTGCAGTTATCTTAATTTCATACCTCCAATATACAATAATATTTTACCTTTGAACAAGAAATGAGAGGGCACAGGGTTTTATAGGGGATGCATATTGAAGTGAGCAACAGGAAGGACTGGCTGATGGTTATGCTCAGTGCTATGGGAGGTTGTGCTGGTCAGGGACCATGTCATCCACACACCCTGAAATTCTGGGCAAGACCATCCAAACCTCTCTGTTCCTTTCAATAATGCCATTAGCTATGTTTTCTTTTCTCCTCTCCAGAATGCCAAACCTGACGTTTTGTTTGCCTCCTCCCTATTATCCATCCACTTTTCTTTAAAACCACCGACCCAGTTCTTTGATTTTAATTCCGAAGGGCTTAATTGCATCCTGCATTTACTCTGAACGCTATGTCCCCACACCATCCTCGCCAACACCAGAGAAGTTTCATCTGTTTTAATGTGCAACTTGGGATGTTCAGCTTTACACACTTGCCTGCTATAGTTGTCCTCTCTAATCTATAGAAGGGTGGGTGCGAAGACCCAGTATGGCTCATCCAAGCTTTTGTAAGATGTCCGCAGTGTAAACAGGAACCTGGACCATGATTTCTTGAGCTCCAGATTCATCACCCTCTCCAGGAGGCTCCCCTGGACTCCACTGCCAGTCTGCCATCCCTTCTGCTGAACATCCATGTGCTTTTCTGTTGTGCTTTGGCTAAAAAGGGGATGTTTCAATAGCAATGTCAGCACAGATCTTCGTTTTCCGCTTAGTATTTCATCACCCTATGCCTTCCTGATAGGCTGCACCAAAGTCAGATTTCTTACTATGAATGCAGGGCACCGCTTCCTCTGCCAGCCCTTATCTTCATAAGGATTACACATTGGAAATTTTGCTCACTAGATCCCAGATGTTCCCCATCTCCAGCACAGTTCTTGAGACCTAACTCATTTTATGGAGTTAGGTCTGTATTTGCCTCTGGTTACACTGCTTGAGCTGCAGATGGCAAAGATACCTAGAAGTCAGCCTGCTAACCTAATTCCCTCTATGGCCTTTGAAATAGCTGCTAGCAACACCAGAGCTGTGCAGTCCCTCAAGACAAATATTCTCTCTTCCTAGTAATAGTCCAGGGAAAGACCTACTTAACTCATCTCCCCATTGTCAGAAAATTGTCTTTGATTTTCTAGTGAATCATACAGCTCATTCTCCTTTCCAGTAGTCACACAGACTTTGCTGCTGTTCACCTGCCAGCCAGCAGCTCCTACAGTTACTGCCAGCAGCCAGACCAGGCGGCAGCGGCATTGGGCACCAAATAGGTGTGAAAGAGTCAGGCGCCTCATGGCATAGTTTGGATCAAACTAGCACTAACTGAGCTGGCGATGAGTCAGGTAACGGACATGCTTAAATTGAGGAAACATTTCAGCTCGCGATAAAAGCTTGGGGACCTGCTTTCTATGCTCAGCTTCGCGATTTCCTTCCCGCATAACCACTGCAACACATTTAACATCTCTGTGCCTCAGTTACTCCTGAGACAAAATCCCAGTGGTACATCATGTCTTTGGAGAGGGCTCTGGGACCTAGGAATGAAAAACCCAAGAAAGCATTGATCATTAATTTTCTACAATTTTCCTATTTTAAATGAATTCCTCATCCTATCTTTTGGTCAAGAGATAAGGCAAACACATAGTCAGTTTTAGTGGCAATTTTGGTACAACAAATGTTTCAGGGAGAAGACACTTCTGTCCCTCAGGTTTGGCTCAAGCCAACACCTTTTTGAACTAAGAGGAGCTCCTGCAGAGGAGAAAAGAGAGGAACGCCTAAACTTCTAAGTAGCTGTACTTTATCTCTTGCTGCCTCTTGTGCAGCCTAATTAATCTAACTACGGGCTCTGCATTCCAGCAAGCGGCTCTATCGCATTTCCACAGGACTTGTGAAGCAGAAACCCTGCACACCCCGGGGAGGGCTCCTCAGCTGCAGTGAGTAAGCACAGCACCCCTGAGGTGGAGGGAACTTTGCCAGGGAACTGCGGGTGAGGATCCACCCCTCTGGATTTGGCGGCTTGAGGACGGAGTTGGCTGGGAGGGGAGCGCAGAGCACTTTGATACATATCATCTTCGCCACCGCAGTCAGCCATCTGTTCTGAGTTTATTAAAAGTGATGTACTCTGCTGGGAGGATCAGGAAGCATCTGCTAGTGCATTTACATTCAAATCCTCACAGCAATCCCATCCGTCCTCCTTTTTTTAATTAAGCAAACCCATTTTTTCGTGAAACCACACAGATAAACGCTTCCTCTGTAAACGGGAGCACATATTATGCTAATGCCATTAAATAGCTAATACACAGAAAAACAATTTAGTGCAAGTAGCAGCATCTATCTCAGGATTTAAGAAAGCTGTTCTGACAGAGATCATTCCTGTTTAAAGGGATCACCATCTAAACCTGGCTTATGCGGCAGCACAGTTTTGCTGCTGCAGAATGGCTAATTAGCTGCTTGGGGCAAGAGTGAACCCTGAAGGGATGAACTGAAGCACACGCGCTTTGGGAGCCCGTCTGCAAGGGCTGGAGGATGCTGAGGGGCCCAAGTGTCCCCCTGAAGGGCAGCGGCCCAGGGAGTTTGGAGGCAGATGCCGCAAAGCAAGTGTAAATCCAGTTTGGCTGGAGGCTGAGCAACGGGATGCTCTACCCGCATGGTAGCGCTGCTTCGCATTAGCACGGCTGCTTTGAAAAGGTGAAGAGCTGGAGCTGCTTCTCATCACAGCCAGATTCTCTGAAGGGCAGGGAGGAAAAAGGTGGTGCCAAGGCTGCTGGTCTCTCTGTTATCTCTGCTCTGCACGGGGTGCCTGTGGCTGGGGTGACCATCCCTGCTGGAGCTGCTGCCTGCACTGGTTTCCCCCGTGATATCATTTAGGTGCACAGTGCTGCATGCGGTCAGCTCTTTAGGTTCCCTCAGGGAGTTCTAAGCTGGGCTGCAGTGGCAGGCAAGGCCTCCCAGGGCACCACTGGCCTGTGCACAGTCTGCTCTGCTCAACGGGTGGGAATCCCTGCTGCAGATCACTCTTAGCTCTTGGTACAAAAAACCTCTCCTAGGAGTCTCAGGATCTCAGCGTCTTCCTGTCCAGAGGAGCATCTCCTGTATATGGGGAAAGGTGTCTGAATAAAACGCAGTGGGAGCTGTTGGCAGAGGCTGCCACAAGACAAGACCACAGTAGTCTCCAAAACAGGGTGGTCGGTGGATCTCCAGGAACTGTCAGCATCCCCTTTCACCCAGACAGCAGAAAGAAGAAAGTCTCTTGTAGGTCCCAGTGTGTGCCCAGGGATCATGCCTGGCTCGCATGTGGTGTGGTGGAAGGGATCTTCCAAATGAACTCTGAGACACTGGTGGCCAGTCTTCGCTTTTCTTGGGTGCCTCAAACAGCTCCAGCCTTTCCTAGTGAAGACATCATGTACCCTGCACTTCACCGGTGGCTCCAGCCCACTCTTCCCATGATTTGGGGGGAAATGGCCAACCTCCAGCCTCTGGTTTGAGGGACCAACCAGAGCTGGTCTGCTCATCAAACCTGTCCCTCCAGGCTGTGCATCACGATGTCAAGAATTTGGCTGCAGCCAGTACCTGTAATGCCTTCAAGCAAGGGAGAGGGTTTTGCTGCACAGCGGGAGGGACTGACTTTCCTCATTGCCCTGGAGAAGAGATCAATAACGTCAATGGCAGCAGGGAAGGCGCTGAAAAAGCAATGGTACTTAATGGTGAGAAGAGCAGTCCTTGGGGCTGTGAGTGAATTGGTGCTCATGATATAATCTCATCTCTCTCTTACATGGAGCGTAAGGGGCAGAGGGGATTCCTGTGTGCTTGGGAGCTATGGCCATGTCCCTGTGCACAGCTATCATTAAGAGACAGCTGATACACAAATTAAATAGAAAGCTTTTACTTCTTGGCATGCTGCTCCTTGTCTTCTTAGTTTCGATATGTTCTCCAGGCCTTTTTAAACACAACTATCACGGAATCAAGGAATCACAGAATTTTCAGAGTTGGAAGGGACCTCTAGAGATCATCTAGTCCAACTCCCCTCCTGACGCAGAAATGCCTAGAGCATATTACTCAGGACTGCATCCAGGCAGGTCTTGAAAATCTCCAGAGAAGGGGACTCCACAACCTCCCTGGGCAGCCTGTGCCAGTGCTCTGTCACCCTCACTGTAAAGAAGTTTTTTCTTGTGTTTGAATGGAACTTCCTATGTTCCACCTTGTCCCTGTTGCCCCTTGCCTGTCACTGGGAACCACTGAAGAGTCTGGCTCCATCCTCCTTCAACCCACTCTTCAGATACTTCTAAGCAAGGATAAGGTCTCCCCTCAGCCTTCTCTTCTCCAGGCTAAAGAGTCCCAGCTCTCTCAGCCTTTCCTCCTAAGGGAGGTGCTCCAATCCCCCCGTCATCTTTGTTGCCCTACGCTGGACTCTCTCCAGTCGTTCCCTGTCCCACTTGAGCTGGGGAGCCCAGAACTGGACACAGTATTCCAGTTATTTTCCAAATCCTCTCTTAGTGTTACAAACAATAACATCAGCTGAAGCATCTAGAAAATGTAAAGTGCAGTTGATCCTACCCTTCCCCAAACGCTCGGCTTCTGGCAGGCCTGGCTTTCACCACAAAACACCTACTCCCATGGCGAAGGCCTTCTCCCATGTCAGAGGCTGTATGCTTGCAATTCTGGGCCTCGTTTTCCATTAGCAAACAAGGGAGTCGCAGCCACCTAAGCCAGAGCACTCTGTGAGCCCTCAGGGAGCCATAACTCGCTTTTTTCTTTCTTTTATTGAAGTTGAGTATTTTTTAACTTACATTCTTTAATTGCAAATGTTGGTGATGAATTTGCAAAGCTGCAGTCCAGAGACTGGGCAAACAGCTTTGGGTAACTAATGGCTGTTGGCCTGGTAGTAACTATGGAGCAAATAAATATGTGCATGAAATGATATTTAGCAATTACAAGGCTGGAAACAGAATTAGTGACAAACAGTGTGATTTAAAAAGCAATGGGTTTTGTCAGGCTCAGACCAGCCGGCAGAGATGTGCTGATAAGGACAACTGTCATGCACCTTCCTCGGTGCCTCTCCAGAAGGGACTCACTCGCCGCAGCACCCTTTGGGTCAACAAAGCCACAAAAATGGTCAGAGGGCTGGAGCACCTCTCCGATGAGGACAGGCTGAGAGAGTTGGGGTTATTCAGCCTGGAGAAGGGAAGGCTCTGGGGAGACCTTATTGTGGCCTTTCAGTACCTAAAGGGGGTCTACAGGAAAGACAGGGACAAACTTTTTAGTAGGGCCTGTAGCGATAGGACAAGGGGTAATGACTTTAAAATAAAAGAGGGAATATTTAGACTAGATATAAGAAAGAAATTTTTTACAATGAGCGTGGTGGAAACACTGGCCCAGGTTGCCCAGAGAGGTGGGAGATGTCCCATCCCTGGAAACATTCAAGGTCAGGTTGGACAGGTTTCTGAGCAACCTGATCTAGTTGAAGATGTCCCTGCTCATTGCAGGGGGGTTGGACTAGATGGCCTTTAAAGGTCCCTTCCAACCCAAACTATTCTATGATTCTATGATCTGTGAGCAGCGGAGTTAACAAAACCTGGGTTTTTTTAGTCCCCTCTAACAGCCCCACCACAGGGCCTTGACTCCAGAGTCTTTGTCACTGAGGATGTGAGCAGTCCAAATGCCTCTACAGCAGCTGCCACTGCACAAGGCCATACACCATCAGTGTGCTGCGAGAGCCAGCACTACACAGGCACCGACCTCTGGCTTACCCCAGGCTCCTGCAGCTGAAGGAGACTCAGAAACGTGCTGGGTGACACCCGGGTGCTGGGGATTTTCCCAACTAAGTTTTCTAAAGTTGCCTTCTGTGGTAATTGTGTTTTCAGTCTTGAACTGAAACCTTTGCTGGAGTAAAACTTGCTGGTTTTCACCTGACCCTTGTCCAGTAGGTGACGTCAAACATGCAGCTTTTCTCAGTGTAACCCCACTGCAAACTGAATTCTAGACAGTGCTTTCAACCAGAGCTGCCAGAGTCAGTCTGGGGACGAACAGTTCCCAGACTCCAGGGGAGCCCCTGTTAGCACATCTAAACCAGTATTTCCTTGGTAAGACAGCTCACAGCATCAGGAAACCCGCAGTGTCTGCTGTAGTCTTGCATTTATTACCAAGAGTCCTTTTATCTTTTGTAATTCATTTCTTGTAGCCAACTACTTCTTCCCTCATTAAATAAACATAGACTTCCTTTAGTCAGCGTTACGTATTTGAGTTTATCCAGCAAGACGTATTTGAAGTCACTTATGTATCAAAGCAAGGAGGAAAGGATAGATTGTTTTTTAACCAAAGGGATTTAGCTTTTGAGTTCCTTTGTAAATTCAGCAAAGGATAAAATTAGCCAATAGCTGTATTAAGCAAAAGCACTATAGGGTTAAATCCCTTGTTTGGAGGAGACTTAAATCCCCCGGTGCAGATGTCTGGATCTTTCTTGCTTTCTGAATCTCTCTTCCTGAGTACTCTCCACTTGTTGATTCCCATCGTGATAAGCAGAAGACCTGTATGTGGTGAAGGGGACACTCACATAAGACAGATGCAGCTACTTCAGCTGGACTTTCCCCAGGCTGCTGTGCCTAGAGACCAAAAATCTAACAGTTCCTTAAAAGGACAGAGCTTTATCATAAGAACATAAGTCCCCAAGAAATGTCCTACCACTTGAGCAAAGTGCTCCTGGGGCCAAGCCTCCTGCTTCCATCCTGCCTGGCAGGGTGAGTCACAAGGGACATGATTTTCCCGTCATGGGGCTCAGCCCTGGCACTCGGGTTGTGCTGACCCAACTGTGGGAGTCTTGACTGCAGAGTTTGTGACAGAGGGAGGCAGAGCCCATTTTCTCCTGGTAACTTAAAAACAACTCCAAAACCACAGTGGCAGTAGACTTTACCCAGGAAAGGCAGCTGCTCTCTGCAGTCCCTTTATGCTCCTCCAGCATCTACCTTCAGCTGATGGATTGGGGATGGCAGGTGGCACATCCCTAATGTTACCTTCTCTTTTTGCTATCTCAATATCTGTACCCCGCTGTCCCTGGATTTACCTGGTCCCTTTTTGACCCTACTGGTCCTGTCTGCCACCTCCCATGGCAGCAAGCTAAAGAGTTCACAGCCTGCTGTGCAAAGAACTACTTTACTGGCTTTAATGCAGTCTCCCACTGTTTACCTGGAGATCCTCAAGTTCTAGTGCTACAAAATCTGGGGAATATCAGCTCTGCATTCACCCTATCCTCCGCCTTCCTCATTTTGTGAATCCCACTCATATCCTCCCATAGCCTTCTTTTCTCTAAACTGAAGTGTTCCAACCTTCGTGCTTCTCCTCCTGCCTCTCTCACATGTTCCATCCCACTCATCATTTCAGCTGCTTGTCATGGTTTAGGTTATTTTTCCCCTAGCTGCATTACCTGCTTTATCTCCACTGAAGCTCATCTGCCACCTTCTCGTCCATTCACCAGCTCTGTGAGGTTCCTCTGAAGTCCCCTGCAATCAGCATGACATTTGACGACCCAAAACAGCTTAGTTATCACCTGCAAAAGCGGTTTGCAACCCATGGCTGTTTCACCTTCTGTCATATCTGCGTGCACCTTCTTTGGGATCTTGTTTCAGCCTTTCCTCAGCAGCCCTTTAACAAAATTTTTGCAGCTGCTTGTGATGCAGCACTGCAGCTGGACAAAACAAACTCAGTGAGGGCAGCAGAGCGGCTCCAGAAGAGCTCTGCACTGCAGGGATTTGCCCCCTTCTCTATGAAGTGGTGAGCTCTGACTGAGAGCACAAGTGGAGGGGCACATTCAGAGTCCACCATCCCTTTAAAACCCTCTACCCAACCCACAGGTGACTTTTAATCTGCCTCTATTTCTACAGCCACCTGAGGTTGTTAGGGAAGAAAAAAAAGTAAATCCAAGTTTTTCAGGTAAAACCTGCCTGTGTTTGAGTGGGTAGTTGCAGTGTCTGCCTGTGGATGCTGCTGATGCCCATCTGGGATCACCTGGGCAGCTGCTGGGCAGTTGCTTTTGCTTTTTCCCCCCACGTGACACAGCCTGTTGTGGGAAAAGGCAGGAGAAGTGTCTTCAGCTTGCTGTGGTTACTGAACATACCCTTGATTAAAAGGGAGAAAACTTCCATTTCTTACAAACAAAGCACAGCTGGAGCTGAAACCTTCCTTCAAAGGCTGTGAGAAGATTAAGTGCTGCAGAAGAAAAAAAATATGCTTTTTGCGTAACAGGAACATTCCTGTAGTACCAGGGAGCTCAAAGCAGGGAGCCAGTGCCTGCTTCACTTTCCAGTTAATGACCTCTGAATAATTAGCAGAATAATCTTTTTAGAAATGCTGCAGTAGCAGTGCCCCTGATTGTCAGACAAACCACCTCCTGGCAGGGGAAAAAGCTGGCAGTGATGAACAACTGGTTGAGGGAGCAGCAAGGTTACGGGCAGTCATTAAGCTGGGAGAACGTTCATCAGCCCATTCAAAGGGTCCAACAAGTCAGAGCCATTTCACAGGGCAGGCTAATTGAAGAAAATTATTTATTAGGAGAGTGAACAGAGATCATTACACTCTGAAGTCTGGTGTTAATACCCACTGTGGTTTCAGTCTTGCAAACAGTAAAACAATTGTTTTCCCTTGACAGTCATTTACTGTTAAGTCCTGGGTATTTCGTTCTCCCCCCAAGGTTTAGCCTCTGTGTGGGGATTTATCAGGGGCAGTGGCAGAGCACTCTGACTGCGGGCACACCTGCTGTGCCCTCTTCCTTGCACCCATCACCTTTTTCCCTCTCATTTCAGTGCCCAATTATTACCCTTCCAGAAGAATTTGTTTCAGGACTGCAAACTAAAAAGACACCCTGTGGTACTGGGCAGGACTATGGTTGACGTGGCTCTGAGAAGGATTTCTCATACAATAATTCTTCAAACAATGTCTGAAAGAAAATGGTGAAAGAAGTACCATGTTATTACAGCTGGCGACTGAGAACATATTGGATTTTTACTGCCTGTACACCTCTGGTGTGTGAGCAAATTTTGAGAAAATACCACCCGATGCAGCTGTGGGGATCAGAGGAAGGTGAAAGATTCACTCCAAGTTCACTGAGATCTCTCCTATTGGCACCGTCATGGTTTCAGGTACATATCTATCCTACAAAGACAGGCTGAGAGAGTTGGGGTTGTTCAGCCTGGAGAAGAGAAGGCTCTGGGGAGACCTTATAGCCCCTTCCAGTACCTAAAGGGGCTTACAGGAAAGATGGGGAGGGACTCTTTGTCAGGGAGTGTAGTAAAAGGACGAGGGGTAACGGTTTTAAACTGAAAGAGGGTAGATTTAGATTAGATCTCAGGAAGAAATTTTTCACTCTAAGGGTGGTGAGGCACCAGCACAGGTTGCCCAGAGAAGTTGTGGATGCCCCCATCCCTGGAAGTGTTCAAGGCCACGTTGGACGGAGCTTTGAGCAACCTGGTCTAGTGGAAGGTGTCCCTGCCCATGGCAGGGGGGTTGGAACTAGATGATCTTTGAGGTCCCTTCTAACCCAAACCATTCTATGATTCTGATTCTATATTACACAACATCACCCTGATTTTAACAAGTCTGACTCTCAGAAACATCAGGCTGAAGGGATCTCTCAAAGACTATTGAACCTGTCCATGATTTCAGGTTGGATTAGGTACTGCAAGACCTTCCTGCCTGAGGAGGTACCCCAGCCACCTTTGGCGGCCACATGGCTAATGGACAAATGAAGTCTTCCACTCAGTGGGACCTTACACTCAAAGGAGCTCGTCTGAATGTTTAGATATCCTTGTATTTTGGAAAGTTGAATCCTACAATTTTCTCCTAATTTCTGTCTTGTTTGCTTCAGATGAGGTTATCCAGCACGGGATATGGAGAACTGCTGATGACTGCCTGCTCTGTGGCTATCCTGTGCAGCTGTAAGATTGCTATCCCATTTCCCCCGCCTGCTCCCCAGCCTTCTTTGTTGTAAATTACCTGTCTCTCCTAACACTCATGTATTTTCCAAACTTCTCATTCACGTTGCTGTGTCCTGGGTCTTTCCTATCTCCTCTGTCTTCCACGAAGTGGGGTTCCCAAGACTGAAGACAACAGCTCCAGCCAAAGCCTTACAACAGCAGCGTAGCCATCACTATGTCTTAGAGAGAAGCAAATGAAAGACGTTAGCAAGGAAGCGCCTCGGTCACGCAGCCTGGGCCCATGCTCTTGCAGCTAACTCTAAGTCCCTGCCAGAAACTGCTGATTTCCATCTTGAACTCAGTAAGGATCTCCTGACCTCTTCACACCTATTAGAAAGTTGTTTTAGAAATTCATGCTCCGATACATGTATTCTCCTAATTTCCAGCTCAGGTGCTTTCATAGGTAGTTTAAACCCATTCTTTTTTTTTTTTTTTTTTTTTTTTTTCTGATAGCTGCACAGCATCCTCTCATACCCAGTTTGTTGCTACTCTTTCCCTTGAAACTTCTTTCTGGATCTCTATGTAGTTATGCATTGATTTCCCTTTTCTGCTTCCAGTACTTTGCTCTCCTCTTTGCTCAATTTTGTCTTGAGGATTTCAGAACACTTTTCTTAGTCATCAAGAGAATTTTGAATTATAAGCTGGTCTTCCAACTGTCTTCCAAGCTCTAACAACTTGGCTTTATTCAGACATCTTATAACTGCACTCCCTTCCCCATCATCCAAACTGTTCTTTCACACGCTGGTCAGACCCAGGCTGAGCACGCATCCCCTGGGTCTTACAATGCTTTGGCCCACCTTTTAGTCCTGCAGTTTATCAGGTAGTTGGACCCTTTTCTCACAGTGAAGTCTAGACCATGTTTCTCTAGTGCACATCTGAGCATGTTCTGTAGAAAATTGTCCAAACTCTTCTCAGAATTAAGTCTGTCTCCCTTAACCCCTAGGCCAAAGAGGAAAAAATCAAATGGATTGACACAGTTTACTCTTTACAAATCCCTGCAGTGTGTTTCATATAAGCTGACTAACCTGTGGATGACTATAAATTGAGGGTTTCATAACTTGTTCCAGCGATCTTTCCAAGAATTATTTGATTGATTTAAATTCCTTGACTTTCCCTTCAAGGCAGGTACTAAGCACTCCCTTACTATTCCTCTCCTGTCCCTCTTACTCCCCAGCTACTCAAAAGCAATTGATAATAGCTCGGAAATGGCTTTGGATGTTTTCTTAAGCCCTTGCAGATGAATTTTGTCTGGTTCTGCAGGCTGGAACACATCTCGCTAATCTAAATATTCTTTAAGCTATTCTTTCCTTATTCCGCTCTGTGGCTCCAATCTTATTATTATGTGTTTCAGTTGTGTCCAACATCTGGTTATAATCAACCTTTCTAGGAAGTTTGAAGCAGAAAATGACAGTGGATGTTTCAGCCTCTGCTGGATCATTACCTCCCCAGAACACAATGTTCTTCTTTTTCTTTGTAGACTGTGGTGCCATTAACCCTTTCTCCATAGCTTCCTCAGATCTCCTCTCAGGACTTAAGAAATGTGTGATGTTAATGATATGCGATAAAATCCCATTGTTTTATTAATACAAAAAATTTGGGAAAAGCCAAAACAGTCTGAGGGTCTACCCCTGCTAATGCACCTCATCTCCCTGTTCATAGGCTGAGAGCTATATGTAGATGTGACTCAGGTGAGGCACGTAGCTTGGTGTTTTGTGTTATACACTGGCCCCAGAATGAAACCTAGAAGATAGAGGCTGGCTCCTGATGTAATGTATGGAGTGAGGGTTAGGTGTCTAAGATGGGGATGTAAAGCTTTGTCAAGGCATTCATCACTGAGTCAGCTTGAGTACCTAACTCAGGACAAGGAAGACCCTCTACCTGCCTGGGCCTCAGACCCTGCATCATCTCCTCAAGAAAGGTATCTGCTTGTGAAAAGGACTGAGCAAGAATCACAATTCCATGTTAAAAACAGGAGTCAGTAAGGTAGTTGTTGTGCAGTGCCTCTTTCCTACCAGGCCAGTATTTAGAGCACTTTGCCCTCCAAAAAAAACAGAAAGCAATGTTTTAATGCTTCCCTTAGTTTGATAGACTTCAAAGCCATGACTCCCACCCCCTTGGGAGTCTCCTGGCCACGGGAGGCCAGAGACACTCCAGCCTCACCTTTCATGAGCAGTCACTGATGCAATTGGAGCCTGAGTGAACAAGTGCAAGGGAAAATGTACTCTTTAGGGCACTTGGATGGGAGAAGTGAGCCTGACCCTCCTCAGCTTGTGAACATGACTGTGGCTACTTCAAGCTATGACACAGAGGGTGGGTATGATCTTCTGAACGAGACTCCTGAGAGCACTTGTTTTGGATTTCACCAGTTCAGAGGTAGGTGCCAGTCTCTGTGGCCTAAAACAGGAACAGGAGCTCCTCAAACACTTGAGAGTCAAAACAGAAGCCACCTCCAGGCCTCATTCAAGTCTAATGCCTAAAAGTAAGCTGTGTCCCGTGCATAGTATGACACCAGATGCCTTGGCAATGAGTTACATTTCTTTGCAGGAATACCACTGCAGAGGTTATTTAACACAGGGAAGTTGACTTCACACTTCTATTTGTTTTATTGTACTGTACGGTAAAATTAAAGGGGAACAAAAGAAAATACATGAATATATGTATATATGAGTGAATTGTGGAAGGTCAAAAATATGATGCCATTTGGGTCCAAAAGTGACTCAAGGAACCCTGAGAACTGACGATGTGCAAGTGTGTGTGTATGTGCGCAGGGTAGAGCAGAAGAAGACAAGAAGAGGTGGCTTGAGCTGCCTTCTTGCCAAGTGTGTTGTCTATAGTGTTAGTTTATCATGTATGGACCTGCTAGAGCATCAACAACAACCTAGAACCTGGGCTGTGGAGTGGACATAAGTACAATGAATAAGTCTTAGGACTCAGAAAATATTGCCAGTCACAAAAAAGTTCGGTTTAGCAGGCAGGCCACGTGACCTTGAAGGAATTTGCTCATGGAGGAATGGAGTGGACCTATAAATTTCAAGAAGTTCTTGCAAAGGGAGAAAGAATCCATATATTGGGAAGGCAGCGGGAGCTGGATTTAGAAACAAGAAGAGGAGATAGAGGGGTCTGTTGCTCTTCACCACACTGTGGTGGGTATGAGTATAGGTGCACAGATGTCCAGGGAAAATCACTCTGGGGAGAAGCACTGATTAGGTGAGTCAGTCCTACAACTGAGATGCCTCAAGGTCACTGGGTGACAGGGAAAAAGGAAACTTGATTTTATATCTGATCATATTACCAGGAACCCAAGACTTGAGCCCAATCTAGCACTGCAGTTTGCTTGTTCAACCCACCCTCTGGTAACCTTGTTTTTGATCATGGTCGAGGCTCTCCCTTTCCCAGACGGCTTGTAATACTTCTTCACCTTTCAGCTTGCCTACTGTGAAAGCAAAGCACGTTACTTCTGTGAAGGTAACAAGACCAATTTAATCAGGTGAGTACAACAAACCTGCTCTCCCCTGGACCCACAGCCTGGCTCCTGGGCATGTCCACATCATGAGGGTCCCTGTAGGAGCTGCTGTGGTTTCTGGGCAGAGGCACTCCAGCAGTTCCTTTGGGTGAGAAGCAGACGTGGAGAGGCAGGTCCAGCTCTGGGCACACTCTGTCTCCGAGCTCTGCACCAGGATTTTGAAGCCATTTGGTAAAGAGTCACAAAATTAAGATTTGACTGGGGTTTCTAACTCTCCTTAGCACTCATAGCCAAAGATCTGAGAAAAGTCTTCCTGGTTTAAAACACTCCAGCTAAAACTAACAACACTCCCCATTAGCACACCTGTGTAGAGTATTTATTGCAAGATGACTCTTTTATCCAGACCCTGCACCTCTGATCACAAAGCTGGATGCACCTCTTGGAGGAAAGCAGAGAGCTGAGCAGGCATGTTAGCAACCTTTCTGAAGCATATGTCTGAAAACTGTACCAAAAGCCTTTGTTCATACAAAATCATCCAAACAACCATAGAAACAGCTCCTGCAACTTGCATCCCAGTCACTCCTTTTGCTGCCAAGTTTAAGCACTAAGAGCTTTGAGGCTCAGTGGCTCAGGTGGAGAGTTGTTATAATCTCATGGAATTAAATACAACTGCACCAGTAATAAATTCAGCCCAGTAGCTTCGCTTCTGTTTTGTTTGTAGTAAGATACTCGGAGCAGAGTCTTTTCAGTGTACATCCACTTTCATTATTTTTTCATTGCATATACAGTAAATATCAACTAACAAAAAGGACCATCTAATTAAATCTTTTGCTTTATAAGTATTTGTGAAATTAACTAGGGGAGTGCAAAGAACACATAGCAGCTTTATTGATTTTCAAACACAAAGTGACTTGATTTAAGCCATGTTTTGCAGTTTGTACAGACTCTATCTGGGCATGTTTGCCCAACAAGCCTTTCAAATTCAATAGTTACCATACATTTATGGTCAAGCAAACACACAAAATGATTTTGAGAAACTAGGGCAAAAATCACCTTGATGAATAACTAGTTCAATGCACATATCCCAATCTATGTTTGATCAAACGTTATCTTCCACAACCAAAGCCTATTACGACAGTGGTTTTGCAGTGTATTGCTGTGAAGCTCCTTCCCAGCTGACAAGCAAGCACAGAGGAAGGTCTGCTGATGTTTTAAACAAGCCAGTGCCTGGGAACGCTTGTGCCTCCTGGCTCACATGTGGATGTAGGTGGCATGGTTGGAGGTGTGCCAGCACCAGAACTATGCTCTGGGAGACAAACCGTGTTCCTCCACATGCCTTTCAGAGGAAGGGTTAAAACAGGGCTACACACGATTAAATTTATTTGACCCTGAGAAGTTCAGACGATCAGAGTTGCCCTCAGCTCCTGTGATACACTGCATTGACCTCCACACTCTTATGCAAGACGTGCCGCATGTGAGGGTATCGCCAGGGCTATTGCTATTGCATCAAATCTCTCTTCAGCGTGGTGCGGCTGCTCTGCGGAGGACACTCACACTTTATTCTTCAGCAGATGTTCTGTAACTATATCTGGCTACAGCCTTCCCTGAACCATGCTGGGCATTGCAGGTGATACACTAGCAACAATAAGGAATAATGCGTTTCAAAAAGCATATCCTAATTAACTTTTCAATGCTCATTTTCCCTAGCACCGGCCTCATTAGATCTGTGTGTGTGAAATATTTATTCAGCCAGGTATTATATTGCTAATCATGAAGACTGGCTTGTTGCCTAGATACTTCACCCAAGCCACAATGTCACGACTACAAATGCAGAACTAAAAAACAAGTCACTCCTTGATCTTCAAGATTATTTCACTGTGCTGATCCCTGCACTGCAGGAAACTATATTTCTTGAGCAACACAGAATAAGCGCTTGCTACACGTGATGTATTCAGGTCATATTTTAAATTTGTTATTCTGAAATAGTCCCTTCTAATTTCTTTAAAGTTTGAAATGCCTGTTTGTCTCCTGAGTACTTTCTGAAATGGAACAAGTTCTCACACATCAGTGGTGTAATGCAATGCTATTTAGGCCTTTGCACTTTCACTGGGCAGTTTGCACAAGCTCCTCACAAAACAACGAGCTTATACCCCAGTCCTCGTCTCATGGCAGGGGAAACTGAAAGAGATCTCCATCCAAACTGGGCCTCCATTGACCCTATTTCTACATTCAGACCCACCAATTTTTAGCCACTCTCTTGGCTAAATGTGAGTGGCATTAAAAAAAAAAAAGTGAGCTGAACAAGGGTCAGACTGCTGGGCTCTGATTACACCATCCCTTCTTAGAGATGCCTTTGGAGGACAAATCCCATATCATCCCATCCGTGCTGCCCCAGGGACAGCCTATTAGATTGCCAATTCAACATTGCACCGGAGGGTCCTTTACGCGCCTTCCCTTTTCTTGCTAGCTTCAGTGTATTTGGATATAAATTTTTCAGCAAGGTGTTTTCCCAGAAAAAAGTTTTCCAGCTTCAACAGGAGGAAAGACAGGAATACTACAAGGGACAAGGTGCAGTTGTCAATGCGCCATTTAAATACCCTTTAGATTTTTGCAGTACTTGGTCCTTCAAAGGTTGACCAGGCCTGATCTCAAGTAAAAGAAGACTGCACTGCTGGTCCAGGTCATGTGTCCCTGTAAAGTCCGTGTTCTCCCTGCCATTCCCCTTCAGAGATGTGTGAAACTTTATTGAAGCCATTAGCCCTGTAATGGGCTTATTGTTTACAGCTGCTGTAGTCATTTCTCCATAATTATGTGCTGTGGACAGTGATGACCTTCATCCACCCTCTGGGTGTTTTCCATGAATACACACTTGAGTGTCCAGGTGAGAGATCACTGCCAGGGTTGCTCTTTAGAAAGACTTAGCTAAGGGATAGTGTAGCCACTAACAGCCAGTAATCTAGAGCACGTCGCTCTAGAAAACAGCTTTTTCGGATAAAGGCTGAGGGCAAATTTCCTAGTGTAACTTAGGATGGAGTCAGAGATGAAGGAGCTTTTCTAGCACAAATAAAAAGTCACACTCTGGATGGGGAAGGGCAGTGGCCAATCTTCTGGATGTGGGAAGCTAAATTTTTAAGTAGCGTTGTCCGCCTGACTCCTTGATGCTTTGGAAGAGCAAACGCTTTGTTCACTCATCCCAAGAGTATGGGTTGGATGTGCACAAAATACACCCAGGGTTTCTCCAGGCAGCCCAGCCCTTCTGAGCTCTCGCAGGGCTCAAGAGGCAAGATGTCCCCAGCGGCGCCTCATGCCGGGGGAGCAGATCTGTAAGAGCACAACTTGGCTCCTGCTCCTTGCAGCATGAGGTGAGGGATGAAGGTGGTTGGGGGGCCAGACCCTGCACCCCCGCTTGTTTTTCCAGCCATGCTCTTTACGGTGGCAGGGGCTGGGCCCCCATTCAAGCAGGACCAAGCTCAGCTTAGGAAAGATCAGTCAAGCTCACATGCTAAGTAGAGCAGGACAAGTCATTTGTTGACTTTAAAAAAGAACTGCATGGAAGAATAGAAAAGAGGCCATAACAGCTTTTCCTTGGGGAATTCTCAAAGCGTTAGACAAACCCCACCACAAGAAAGACAGTTATAATTTGCAAACATAAACCGACCCTTGGATGGAGGGTCTAAGCTTCCTCATGTAACCAACAGCAAATAATAACACCTTCTCAGCGTTTCTCCTGACTCAGCTACCAATTTACTGTATGAAGCTGGGCAAGTAACTTAATTTCCTTTTATTTGTACCTATACCTGGGACCCTACAGAGCCTATGAATAAATGGATATGTCAATACACAGACATATATCCCCTACATGTCCATATAATACAGTTTAATATTTGAATTTTTAATGTAATAAGATTCAATTCTTCATAATGAATAAAACACAGGGCTGTATCAGGGCTTGGTGTCCTAATGCTTAATTCATGTTTGCACAATAAACTGAAGGCGGAGGCTGAAAGACATGAAATGGTGAAGATTTTGTTGAAGGTTTTATGCAGAGGGGCTTTGTGATGTCTATGTCCCCACAGCTCAGCTGCTGGAGGATGCCCAGCACCCCTTCGCATGGCCCCTCTCTGCCTGGAGCAGGGGAGGGGGCTCTGCCTCTGAGCCCCCACGGGAGCCAGGAGCCCCAGGAGCAGCACTGGCAGCCGCTGAGAATTTGGGGGGAGGCAGAAGGTGGGTGACCCACTCCCACCGCCATCCCCTGCCACACTGCAAAGGGTCTTCTCGCTGCAGGCACAAAAATACTGAGGTAATCCCACCAGTGGCTCATCAAAACTCAATTTCAACAAGGCGAAACCCTCTCCTGATGAAACTTGGCTGCATGCTGAATTAGCTGTGGCCCTGGAGCGATGTTTAGAAGGACACAGCAAATGGGAGTGTGCTTAATTAAAGTTGACAGTCATAATGGCACTGCCTGTAATAGTATCAGGAGATTATCGGTTGCAGGCCAGTGCTACAGGCTGGGTGACATCCCTGCCAAGGTGTGACCCTTACGCCAGCTCTGTCAGGCCAGATCTTAATTTCTGCTCTTTAATGTTGAACATCTCATGTTGATAGGGAAGTGAAAACAGCTTTTTCCCTCCTGGTCTCCATCTCCAGCTGCTCTCTGTACCATGCAAACAGAGATTATTGAGAAATCCATGTTAGGGTTTAATCTAACTGATCTTTAATATAATAACAAGTAAATGAACAAAGATTAGAGGAAAGAGCTTAGGAGGGAGGAGAAGAGATGTATCTTGCCCTCTTCTGATTAACTGGTTGAGCGTTTTTATATTTACTTTTTTAACCTATATCCAGGTTAAAGCAATGGGGCACGGGTTGTCAAGTTAGTTTATTACCTTTGTCATAGGAGATCGTCAGGGAAAGCAGCACCATGACGTGTGCTGGGAGGCTGCATGGACACAGCACCTGGCATGACCCAGAGCATCCTATTGGCACAGTGTCCCCCCTTTGAGGGAGCACTTCAAGACCTCAGCTTTGCACACTGTATTTTCCCCCTGAAGTCAGGACTTATTCCCACGACCACTCTCGGTCTGGCTCTGTAACTTGCTTCCAAGCAATCAATGACGTGTGTTGAACGCTGCTCTTCTGGCTCGGCAGAAAAGTCAAAAGTAACTACTACTTTTTAAAGAAGCTGAGAGCAGCTCCCCTTCAATTTATTTTGTTTCTACTCCTTTTTCTCAAAAAGCTCCAGGATCTTAATTACAGCAACATTTCCCAGTGGAATGAGAGCACTCTGGTTGAGCAGTGTAATGAGGTGCAGGAATTAACAGTGACATTGACTCATGCCTCCAGTCAATACCTTGATATCTTATCCATTGAAGTAAGTACATTTTGACATTGCTCCCAGCAGAATTCAGTATATGTGTGTGCTGCAGGCAGAGGATCCAGCTAGATGAGTTCAAACCCTGTCCAAGGGAGTTGGGGATTCAAGTGGGAAAGGGGAGGTTCAAGAGATTCTCAAAAAAAGATGTTCATAGTTTTCAAGCTGGGCTTAGCACTTCCTTGGAAATGCAACACAGTTCCTGCAAATGCAGGAGGTCTGGGTTTTTTTGTGATGTTCAGGATTCCCAAGTCAAATGACTAATGACACGGTGGGAAAAATCCAGAGTTACAAGAGCTAACAGAAGAGTTTGGGTAGCAAACAGTATCAGCTGAGGGCTAAAACCAAATCTCCCCCTAAGCAAAGGGCAGGGAAGAGGCCATTCAAAGGACTGGAGAGGAAAACATGGCTCTTTCCCACCTCAAACTCTGGGTATTTTCCATGTCTGTGCATCCTGACAATACAGGTGAGGCTGCAGGCACAGACTCTGGAGAAGTCAAAAGCCTCCTAGGGAAAAGGTCCAAATACTGGAACACTGCGTTGTTGGAAACAACGGGTAAAGGTGAACATGCCTGACTTTAGACTCGGTCAAAATATCAGAATAAGCTTCTTCCTGGCACAGCAGGTAAATATTGTATTTGGAGATGAAATCATACATACAAGAAAGGGGGGAAAATCAGTCCATAGTGGTAGAGATATTAGTTGGTTGTATGAAAATATTGTTGATAATATTCTAAGATTATCTGAAGAGTTTTAGCAGGTGTATGGGACTCAAAAGACCCTTAAAGCTTGCCATTCCCTCTTTTACATCCTCATCCAGATACGAGCAATGCAACTGCCTCTGACTTTGTTAAAGGGTTCAGAAAGACAGGCTGTGCGCATTGCACGCTCCTGAGTAGTTCCAATAGTGCAGCAGCTGGTGACAACACCTAAAATGCTGTAACTGAGAGCATTTCTCAACTGTCATCCTTGGGGACATGCCCTAACCCATTCCACCTCCGTATTCAGGAGCATGCAAGAGGGAAACCCCAGACCCTGAGCCACAAAGAAGCCCTGTTCCTTGTGGCAGAAGAGAAAAGCAAGATCAGGCAGGAGACCTTTACAGGATCAGGCAGGAAGGAGAGCCCCCGGGCAGAGGGCTTGTCAGAAATGGACCAGGAACAGTCAGTGAGAAACCTCTGTCCTGTGGTTTGGACTCCCTGGTGTTGTGGGTAGCTGAGTGTTGGGTATACTGGCAAAGCAGTGGGATATGGCAGAGAAATGCCTAATTCCGTCCTCAGTTCCTCCCCTAAGAGAAACAACATGAAATTAAAAAAAAAAAAAATTTCCAAACTTTCTGAATATTACATTATTCAAATGTAATAGCAGCAGGAATTCACCACATCATTAACATGCAGGCACCACACTCCTTTTTGACAGGGAACCTGGTGCAGAGAGGTTAATGTGGCTTAAAATACATGTATTTTTAAAAATCGGTCTCGATTCTGGGTGCCTCCATTTCTGGACTCTGTGGCCAGGACTGGTTATGCCTGATGCTATAAGCGGAGCCAGACAGCCACAAGCCCAGGGGAGATGAGCAGGAACCTCCACTGCTCAGTAATGCTGATACTCAAGCTGTGCACTCTGGTTGGACACTACAGATTAGCAAATTACCTTTACCTGTTTTCCCCAACAACATGGGCAACAAGCTGCTCAGCTCTTACCTTGAACGCATTGCTGCAGAAGTGGAATTTCATTAGGGTGTTTTTCCTACGAGAGCTCCAACAGCTAAGCGAACTGTTGTTTAAAATAGTTTAAAATATCCAGGGAAGGGCTAAGTCACAGTCACAACTGCTCACATCCAGATCTCTGACCTTCTAGGAGCTGCTGGCACATTAGCTGGAGCGCGATTTCCAAGGCCTGACTGAACTCTTGTACAATATATGCACCTCAAGGTCCACATTTTTATTCGTCTCTGCAGCAGTGTTAATTTGGTGAGGTGACTTTGCTGGGCGAGCGCGGGACCCAACTCACAGCAGACCTAGAGTGCTGGTTAATGTGGGGAATGTGAGTGTTTCAGACGAGCTGCCAATCACTCGGGTCCCTTCAAAGCTGCGCCAGGGTCACTGCCCTCTGCCCCAAATGTGACCAAGCTATTATCAGTAAGTTACTAATGAGCTCACGCTTATGGTGGTGAGTTTTCTTCTTCACTTTAGCATTCCAGGTCTTACTTCTTAAGGTCAAAAGTGGATCCCCAGCCATATAAAGCTACGCATTAGTTTTACCATCCCCTGAGAGCACAGACTGATGGCTGTACCCTTCACCCACACCCTTCTACCTCCCCCACTCAGCAACAGCTTCCTAAGGTCCACCAGAAGCAAGTACTTAATGGGATACGTGCGGTGGGGGACAGGACAGCATGGTAATACCTGACAGTGGGGCACGGCAAACAGGGAAGGGAGCAGAGCGCTTACCACTTCTGCTAGCCGTGATGTGCTGCAGCCTTCCATGCTGGGAGGCCACAAGGCAACTGGTTCAACCAGCCATGCCAAAAGTGGGCAGCTTGCTACCGCTGGCTGGTGAATGATGCAGCCATGCGGGAGCCTGCCAAATGGCTCCATGGCTGCATCTGCCTTGTAGGCAGCGTGGGAGGCAGGAGCCTGGCAGGGAGCAGTGAGCGGCAGGCAGCCCGGGGCTCTTCAGCTTTGCACGGCTACAAGACCTGTTCCACCTGCAGCTGGGCAGACTGTCCTCTTGGTCTGGTTTGCAAAGGTTCCATGGTGCAAGCACGGGAATGCAGAGAGAGGGGACAGAGCCCTGCTCTGAGTCTGGGGTACGGTCCTTTGGTCTTTCTGTCTGTCGGCTTTGGGGGTGGAGGAAAAAGAGCACTTCCACCTGTTCACATGCCTTGGCCCGGGAGCCTGAGACTTTTCCAGAGCTGGTGCAGTGGTAAAGTGGCAAACTGCTGGTCCCAGGCCACAACTATGAGCTACCATGTGGACAGGTGACCGTGTGACTTCAGCTATTACATCCACAGCTCACCACCAAACTGCTCCACCTTTTTGTCAAGCTGTTAGGCTAGATGTCACAGCAGTGAAGGCAGAAATCACGCTAGGTTGGGCTTAAACTCAAGGACTTGGGCTTTTCCCCAGCTTTAAGCCTGACATAAAAGAGAGAGGAGTAGCTCACAGAGGCAAACTGCTCCCACCGTTGGTTCCAAAATGTTCCCAGACCGGCAAGCACCCATGTTATGTGGACTTTCAATCCAGGCACTGGCAGATTTGTGAAAGAGAGTGTCCCTTTGATGTTTCCATGTACTCACATCAGCCCTACAGTGCTCCCTTATGCCCACGCAAAACCAGAAGGTCCCTGAGAAACGTGGGGCAAGGCTGCTTCACCGCCTGCTCCAGGGGCTTGTGTGGGCACCTCCAGCTACAACCTGCCACTGGTTTCAGAAGCACCATGAACTGTAGCCAACAGCAATTTGCTGCCACCAGCTTCTTCACCCACCAACTTGTGGAAGCAGAGTGTGATCATCACACGACCAGGAAAGGCTGCAGTGCCTCTCTGAGTCACAGCTCTCGCTCTCACAGATTTGTAAGGTGTAAGATGCTTTCTCCACACGCATGGCTTGAGCCATAGAACAGTCACATTCAGACTTGCAGTTCCCTGCTCCACAACAGCGTGTGACTGCAAACACCCCTTCCCCTCACACTACTTGCTTCCCCAAGTGCTACCCTCTCTGTTTTGTCTCCATTACAAGGGTCTGAACTCAGATCACTCTACGCACTGTGATGCTGAAATCGGCGGCCGTGGGGAGCTGTGGGTGCTCAGAGCCCTGCAGAAGGCAGGGGCACTCCCCTGCCGCTGAGCAGGGGTGGGAGTGTGGCTCCCTGTTTTCCTGTGTTTTCAGGGCTGCCTGGTGAGCCAGGAGGGGGGGAGGCCATGAGTCATCCAGCCGGTACAAGCATGTAGGCGGAAAATTTTGCAGCAGATCATGGCTGGAGCATTAAGACATGTGGTGACATGTGTGTGACTGCTGGAGCTCAGCATCAAGGGGAAGCCTGTGCAAACCTCCTCTTGTAGACCTGCCCCTCTCTTCACTTGTCACTGGAATCGATGGCCATAAGATCAAAGAAGGAGAGTAGTTAGTATTGACTGAATAGCTCCTTTCCTTTTCATTTATTCAGATGAAAATATGAGCATCTAGCACAAGGCTGCTTTTGCCACCACCGGTGTCTCTGCAGTACTGGTGGAGATCCCACTGGCAGAGCTGTCACGGACATATGTGGCTGGTGGCTGCATGAGAGCCTGGAGGTCTGCACCCTCTGCTCTGCCCTGGAACCAGGCAGCTGCCTGTTTGGCAGGACTTTGCACAGTGCTGGGGCACATGCTAGCATCCTTGTCGCACAAGAGGAGCCTTAGTAAGTCAACCCAAAGGTCTGTGTAGCTCATTATCCTGTCTCCAATACCAGCCAGGCAGGAGACACCATGGCCAGGCAGGAGGATGCCCTCTGTGTGCTCTGGCCATGAAGCACTGGGCTGCAGAGCCTGGGGCAGGGCAAACTCTCCCTGAGCAAACCAAAGCCCCAGCCAGCAGCCCAAACCAGGTGCTCGGGGAAGTACCTGAGACTGGATGACCACAAGGTGATGCTGCCTCCAGTGACCAGCAGCCCAGAGGCTTCCTGCATCAGAGACGGCATTTTTTAGTTTAAGAGCCCTTGATGGGTTTTTCTTCCAAGAAGGAGTTTAATGAAATTTTGAAGCCATGTAAACTTTCAGCAGCCCTAACATCCCAAGGAAAGGAGTTCCGCAATTTACCACGGCATTGTGCAAAGAATATCCCTGTGCTAGCTTCGAGCCTCCCTTGGCCAGGATTGTTGTGTTTCTGGGTGAGAACATGAAGGTGGGGCAGGGACTTGGGACTGGGGTGCTGGTTTGGAAAGGCAGGATTCAGGCTAAACAGTATGATGGTTGATGCTAAAGGATTCAAGGTTCAGGATTAGATGGGGCTGTTAAATGTGTCTTGGACCAGTAACTTTTAAAAAAATTATGTAGGTCCCCCAAATTGGTTTGGGTAAGCCATGCCTATTCAGGACAAACCATCTGCCAGCATTAAATGGAGCACTTTAGAATTAATTTGAAAGAAGAATAGATAGTAGCAATCAGCAATAACATGTGGTTGACAATCCTTCAGAAGGATACTAGCTCTTGGCTTCTCAGGAAAGCAGTGCTCCAGAATACCAGCTGCCACCATCTCACCCTTCAGAGAGAGCACAAGAGAAAGCCTAATCTCTTTGGAAGTGTATAATAATCTCATGCTAATAAAGTATTCAGGGAAAAATATCTTTTACTGGGAAATTCTGCATCAAGGTGCCTATTAAAAGCATAGAAAGTCATATCCATTCTCTGCCTCATTTGTACTGTTCTCAGACTCTGCAATACAGAAGACAGTTAATTTTCCAGGTAAGGAACATGATTAAAATTATGACAGGTAGGAGGTTTCTTTCAGCATCATGAGGGAATAAAGTTGAAATAAAGTCTGTTAAACAGATTTAAGAGACAGTCTATGTCCTTAAACGCCTAGAGTGTGCTGAGGCAAAGGTGAGAGACGGTGATGCTATTAGCCAGGGATGAACTCAGCCGTCCCATGTGGCTTGACTTTGGCCTTGAGATCATTCTCCCTCTTCAAAACCTATTGCTCAGGCCTAGTCGCTTCCTCAGCACTGCTGGCCTGCCTCTTCTTCACCCAAAGGAGCGTGCAGTGCTAGTATTGCAACCAGGGACACCACACTTTCTTGTGTAGAGCAGACTGGACAGATACACACCACTGAATCTTCTAAATTTCCTTCTTATCCATTGATCCAGACTGAAAAATACAGGATCCGAAGGACCTTCAGCACTTTACCATCCTCTCCTGTGCCCTTAGTAATTCCTTCAGTTATTTAAACGACTATTGCTGTTGTTTTTTTGAAGAAGATCAAATTTTTCTTCCGAGTTTGTCTGTCCTGCTTGACCCCGTATGGACAATGACCAGAGGCTGGATGAATGGAGGAATTAATTTCTGACAGTCAGTCCCACTTTCTCCTGTAATGTGGCATTTTACTGTACCAGAGTTTCCAGCCCTTCAGGGGAGTAGTTTTAATGAAAAGGCATTGACATTTCAGAAAGAAGTTGTTTCTTTGCATTTGACATGTAGACATAATTTCCTTTTAAGAGACTGTACAGCCAGGGGCTGGAGTTGAAGGAGAAGTGAAGGGTAAGTGTTCTTCCTGGGTCTGGTGCCACACTTCTGTAACGGGGCTGAGGAGACCCAGCTGTCCTCTCACCGAGGCAGTCAGTGGATAGTGCTCAAAGAGAGCCAGGATGGGGTGTAAGCAGCCCTGGAGCCATCGGTCCTTTAAACCCCTGGGTCTGTGATCACAGGCATCCCATGAGATCGAGTGCTGTAGCAGTCATCAGGACACTGTCCCTTTGCCGGGCTTGGGGTGGCAGGTGGCTGCAGGACTGTCCCGCTGCTCACCTCCCAGCCTGGGTCCTGCAGGGCTCTGCTCTCACCTCCCATCCACCCAACCTGGGAACTGCTGGACCGTCTATCTCCGCTTTACACCCACACTCGATGACGAGCACAACAAGACACTGATCGCAGAGATGTCCCCTTGCACAATTGCTAATTAGCTTACATGTTCTTTACATGCAGGCATCGCAGTGGAAAGCAGAGGTCGGGAAGGGCCATGGCTTATGTTGGGAAAATAACCGTTGTGGTGTCACAAGATTAGACAGAATTATTTTGGCCGAACTATCTGTTCCAACTAAAACATGCTAAGACACACCAGACACTCACGCAGGATATCGGTACTAGGCAGAGTAAGAATCAAATCTGAGCAACTATGTTACCTTGGCTTGGTTTAATGCCACACTGGTAAACAAAAGCATGCTGGTTTTATTAGCTTTATAAAACCGTCTTTGGGATGGTGCAAGAGATCAACACTGTCTCTGTTGGGGTTGTTCTTGTTCACATCATCATATCTCTGGAAAACTAAGATGTGCATTTGTGAAATAGGTGATCATAAGGAGGCTCTGTAAAGGCCATGGTATAGAGGATTATTTTATTTTATTTTATTTTATTTTATTTTATTTTATTTTATTTTATTTTATTTTATTTTATCTTATCTTATCTTATCTTATCTTATTATTATTTTTACAAGCTACAGCCCTTATGAGAACTAGAGATGACCGTTCAGCTCTCCAACCCATGCTAAGCCAAGTCACTTTGCTCATCCTGGGCAAGCAGCCAGATCTAATACCATTATATTCTTTCACTCCTTCTGATATTGAAACATATAATTAATTTAGATCACTGTGAACATTTAAAACCTTTGAGCAGCCAGAATTGTCATTTCCAAAAGATCTCAGGTCCTGCACTGAATAGTAATTTCAGTTGTTATTTAAACCTGTGTGGAAAATAAAAAAATGTGCTGAGCAAGCCCTAAAACCTTTGAAACTTGGAAGAAAACACTTTTTCCAGTCTCCCGGCTGGTAGACTGTTTTGCAGTGCTTGCCATGGTGGCGCAGACAGCTCAGGACCACGAGGCACCCAGGGTCTGTGCCCGGGCTTCAGCCTTCAGAAAACACACGCTGAAACCCATAACATTGCAAGGCGACAGCTGCTAGGAAAAAAACCCCATGAGGCTGTGGCTTATGTGAGTGGCCAGGGCCCATGGTACTGCAGTTGTACCCAAGGTCAGGCAGTTTGACCTTGGTCCATGGACAGGACCGAACAACGACCCATTTCAGATTATGCCTTGGCTTCTGATCCTACTGAAGAGGACATGGGAAGATTTTGTTGCTTGGTCACTGGAGACATGGGGTGCAGAACAAATGGGTACCTATGGAGGGGTGAGTACCTATGGATGGGTACCTATGGATGGGTACCTATGGATGACTTCCGCTGGAGCTACAGGTGAGACACTCCCCTACTTCTTTTCTCTTAGCCTCCAATAACATACAGCATTTTCTTCACCGGGAGCTCATTGCCCTCCCAAAGAAGCTTTAACGCCAAGGCAACTTTGACTATCTTATTAGTCACTATATTCAAAGAAACAGCCTGTGCTAAGGCACTAAACTATCAAGATCTAAAGGGAAAAAAATGTAACAAACAGTAGCAGTTGGTAATGCAAGCACCTAAATTTCCTGTCTGTGTCTTGACAAAGCTGCAGATTGAGTCATGTTTCCTGACATATTAATAAAAAGGTTTGGAGCGTGGGAAAGGGGGAACGGGTGGTGTTTGTTCCTGCAGAGAAAAAACAGAGAAGCACCTTGGAGTCCACAGAATTTTCCAAGCCTGTTCCTCTTTGCTTATTTAAGAGCTTTATTTTTTTTTTAATAAAAGCAAGTTTACAGAGATAGGAAGACAATAAAAGGCAGAGCCATTTCCTACCTTATTAGTGCTGGATAAAGGTGACAGGCTGAACAAAATCATCCCGTCCTTATAATTTTCCTCGTTTGATTGCTTACAAACAAACCAGTTTAATAAAGGCTCCGAGATACAAATGCCACATGGCCATATTGACAGGAGTGAGGGAAAAGAGAACACAACAATCATGTTAGCTTTATCCCTCAGATTAATTAGCCAGATAAAATACACATTTACCTCATTCTTGACAGAAAAATATCATTTACCAGCCAGCAGTTTAGGCAGGCACGCTACTGTTCAAAGCCAGACCCAGCTGACCCTAACGAGGTGGAAAAGATGAGACTCACAGTCCTGTGAAGGACGGGCTCCCCCTTCCCTCCGCAGCAGCAGCCCACCGTGGGGAGGCTCATGCCCGTTCCTCCTTCAGCTCCAGCACCTTCAGGAAAGAGCGGATCCATTTTACCCCCCTAAGTCTGTTTCCCTGGGACTCAGCACACCTGTATTTAAGAAAGACCACCGCCGGGGCTGTTTTCTGCCTGTGGTTTCACTGTAATCCATGAAACTTTAGCTTCAGTGGAGGTCACAGCCGGAGGAGGCAGCCTGGACCCCACCGTCAGTGTCCTACCCGCTGCTGCCTCAGCTCCCCTCAGGACACCTCATCCTGGACACAAACTTGGGTCTTATTTTGTCAGAAGTGTGTCACAGTTTAAACCAAACAAGATCTGCCTTTATTCTGTGACAAACTGCAGTTTCCAGGCCATCAGAAATCATTGAACTAACGTTACACCAGCTCAGTGGGGAGAAACCAACATACCCAACCTCAACCTCAGCTCAGGTGACATTACATGACACAAGATTTCGTTTTTAATACCATGATATTTGTTGCTGAAATCTAGGCAACACTGCCATAACTTTTTCATGGTGAAACATTGAGAAATAATTTTTTTCATAAACATAAGTCCTTACGGCAGCAATTAGATCAACTTGGACTTAACGTGATAATGCCAAAAATTGCAGAAAAATTCCTACTTAGGCACTCAGAAGATGCCCTGAAATATCTGAGGTGCTAAGCAAAGTGCAGCCTTCCGGTGGGATCACCAGATGATGTGTGGAGAAGGGTGTTGCTCAGAAGCACCTTGGGTTTCAACAGCTCCATAGAGCTTGAGGTTGGTGCCAGGTCCCCAGGGTTGGTTTAGCAGGTGTGACAGCTGATGGGTTTCCTCTTCCCGCTGCCGAGGAGGATGGAAACTCATCTTCTATGGGTCAACAAGGACACTGCAAACACCTTCTTGTTGCTCTGCTTGAAATAGTCCAAGAGGAAAAAAGTACATGGAAATGGATACCTCCATACTGCTGCTGACCTAAACCCGTTTTTGATGAAAAATGAAGTATCGTGCCTTCCTGTCATAAGGCAGGAGCCTGGAGTGTTGTGTGGCCTTGCAAGTAAAGGCAAGGTAATTTTTGTGAATAAAATGAGAGGAAACTGGTAAAAGTTAAAGGCACATATTTTATCTATAGCTCCACAGGCCAGAGGAGCACCAGATGCCTGAAACTGCCTGGTTCGTCCAAGTGGAAACCGAGGCAAAGAAACTAGTAACTGCTGGGAAACAACAATGAAGTTGTGAGCTGGCCCTGATCTCCCCAGAAACTTCCCCCGTGTCACAGCCAAGCTCCTTTCAGCCTCCTCCCCACTCATCATCAAGTACTCAGCTTTGGGTATAACGTTTATGCCAGGAAAAACATTCATAAAACTATATTGCAATGTCTCATGCCAAGCCGTTTTGGGAATAAGCTGAGTTTGATTCAACCTCTTCTCCCCCCCCCACAAACCACAAAAATTTGTTATTTAAAAAATAACAAATAAGTACAGTAACAGCTATAAGACTTGATGGGGTGAATGTTTCTGAGCGGAAAAATGGCAGAAAAACTTTTGAGAAGTCAGCCTGTGTGGTGGTGCAGACCCCCGGGGCCACGTTGCAGTCAGGACTGGCCAACATTGCGTTCTTGTCTTGGTTACAAGTGCAGTGAGTGGGGACAGTCTGGTACTTTTTTTGTCCTGGTTACAAGGATATTGAGTTAGGACAATTAGGGACTCCCTAACCATCCCTGAAACTACTGCTGCCCAGATCGTAGCCTGCTCTGGAAGGTACCAGAATTACCAGACAAGAACTGTGGCAAAAAAGGAAAAATACTGACCAAAGTCAATCATTTCATGATCCTATAATTGGTGATCCTAAGCGAGACCCTTTGAGCTCTCTGGGATGGCAGCAGGGTGTGAGCCGGTATCTCCCCCTGAGCTGGGATGCCTCTCAGGTTAGATTTTGTGAGGATTTCAAAGATCAGATTTTGCATGGATTTCAAAGATTGTCCGCTGAGAGATGCTGACAAAGAAGAAGGGTTCAAAGATCGTCCACTGGCAAATGCCAATGAAGGAAAAGAGTAATTCACTACTATTGGATTACTGGATTCTTGAGGTTTCAAAGATCGTTTGGTACTAATAATTTACTACAATTTGCAAAAAGAGAAGCATCTTAATTATCTAGGTTAAACTCTATATCTCTTTGTGTGTGTGTTTGTGCGTGTGTGATTCGATTTAGGAAACTCTGTCCTAAGTCTCGTGTTGCCATTTTTTGAATCTTTAACTAAGTTACTGTGTTGATTATAGCAAATTTTGTTAAATCACTCTGCTAACTGGCTGATGCTTAAGTATTGTTAAAAACCATACAACCTAATCCTATGTTAATAAACCTTAAATTGCTGCTGCCTCAAAGACGTGCAGGATCCTAAAATCTACGTTTGCAGCAGCCCGTTGACGAGCCATCTGCTTGTCATGGAGCTGCCAAGGCATGACCCCACCACCCACCGCTCCGGCAGCACCACCAGTGGGTGGGTGCACCCTCTCACCCCACCAACCCACGGTGTTGGAGATGGGCAAAGCCAGGGCAAGGTGATGCTTGCCCCGGCGCAGCCGCGATGGGCCTCAATCGCTGGCTCTGCTCACAGCCCAACCAGGCTGCGAGGGCACAGCCCCTACCAAAGCCGCAGCTGCACCGCTTGCTTTTATTAAAGTCTTTCGCTGCATAATTGATCTCTGCGTGAGCCCTTGGGAAGCAGCAGATGCAGGAAGTTCAAACCGATGCCTTCAATAACCTTGAACTAACGATAAATAGTCATGTATAACTGATACAGGTGATCACACAGCTCTGCTTTATGCCTATGGAAATGTCTGTTCTGGCTGCAAAGCCAGACCCTCAGTCCTTGGACAACCTTTATCTCCCTCCCTGACCTCTGGAAGCAGAGGCAGGAGTTTTGGCCAGTAAACAGGCCCCAGCTGTGCCCAGCCCTGGTGTGTCTTCAGGCCCTGGGTCCAGCAGCAGAGGTGCCATCAACACCATCTCCTCCACAGGCAACACTGCTTCAGTTTCCAGCTTGGAAGCAGAAGTTTGGACGACTTCCCCTACTGCTATCCTGCAAAAATGCCACATGCAATCAGACCCCCTCCTGTCAAGGTAAGGCTTTATGGCCACACACATCACAGATGAACCAGGTGTGTCTTAGAATCATAGAATCATCGAATGGTTAGAGCTGGAACGGACCTTAAAGATCATCTAGTCCCAACCCCCATGCCATGGGCAGGGACACCTCCCACTAGACCAGGTTACTCAAAGCCCCATCCATCTCAGTCCTTGATCTCCTACTGAAGCTGTTCCTGCTCCCACGACCGCAGGATGGGGTCGCTTGCATTTGCGATGCCGGACTGGCTGCCCAGAGTCTGGCAGCAGTCTGGGGAAACCAGCCTCCCACAGGGCCACGGCCACACGCTTGTGGACCAAGGCACCTTCCACCATCTGCATGGCTCTCCGAAGAAGGGAGCGTGGATGTGGCTCTGCAAAAGCAAAGCCTTTGTTGCTTTTCTGAAGTAAAGGCTGCAGAAGTTCACATCTGAACAGCTTGTAACCAGCTGAATGTCCCATAAAGGTCAAAGTCATGGCCCACTAAGTTAGCAGGGACCAGAAGAATCAAGGCTTTCTAACACAAAACTCAGACTCCTTCCTTCCGGTGTGTAAATATGTATTTAGGAGATCCTGCTTGAGAAAGTATCAACCCACATATCCAGTTGGCAGAAACTGGTAGGCAATTCAAGCTGAGCTGGCTTTATTGTATGGGGAGGATGAACATCAGCATGAGCAGCTGGGGAAAGACGAATTTCTGCTCTTTGTTTCATCTGTGCAACCTCCTGAGCTCTCACAGCGGGAGTGAATGCGGAAGGCTCCCTCCCAGCTTGCCAGGGATGCTGCAATGGAGATGGCACGCTGACGGGCAGGGATCTCCTTGAGCACCTCCCTGTTTGGGCAGAAAACTGGCATTTCCCATCTCTCATCCAGCAGAATATGTTTTCTAATTACAAATTAAATACTAATTGTGAATCATTATGTTTTCTTGCCACTAAAGATTGCAACGCAAATGCTTTCAATAAGCTTCTTAATTTTTTAAATAGAGCAATTTAGGACTTAATTATTGCTTGAATTTGCATATAAATAATTATCTCTATTCCAGGTTGTGGCGAGACACTAGTGTTAAGGTGATACTTTCTTCATAAGCTTTTGAGAAAACATACCACGTACATTAGCACAAGACTGGAGAAAGTGCTGTCATTGATCATGTTCCTCTTCACTATGAATGCCAAAACAGACTCCTTTTCCGTGTGAATAAAGCAACATTCACTCCATCCCATTCCTCCAAGCCCAGATCGTTCCTATATCGTAACAGGTGTTTTGCTGCAATTGATTAATTACAGCTTTGGTAGCTATAGCGAATGAGAACATCATACTCTTATCAGACATTTATCAAACACACCTGCTTGATTCTGCAGAACATCTGGAGCCCATCCACTTGCTGCCCCAGAGCTCGGGCTCTGGATTATTTGTGTCCTCCTCCAGTTTCTCGTCAACAAACGTGGACTCAAAATACAATTTGCCTGATTTGAACTGAACATGCAAACGTGAAAAGTTGCATGTGCAACATCTGTTTGAATACAGTTAAATTCCAGCACAGGAAAGGTCAATTTTAGACAACACACCCATCCATGCTTCCAGTTCCTTGATTAGAGAAGCCTAAGTCATGGCACAAAAAGGTCATTCCTTCTATTCTATTATCTTTTGTTTTCTCTCAACAGGTCTTTTATGTGAGATTTAACCTGGCAGACTTTTAACCATGTCATTAGCAGAGTTTATTAATCATAAATCAGCAGCTTTTTGGTTTTTCCTCCAACTTGAACAAGTGTTTCTGTGCTCCCAGCCCGAGTTTTTCCCTCGCCTTCATTCACTTATGCCCTGGATCTGTTCAACAGTCCACAACTCCCCCAGCTCCTTGAGCTGCCTGTGGCATTGGGTACTTTCTCTGAGCAGCTTGCGTTGGCTCCGTGATGCACAACCATTTAATTCAAGCGATATTGGCACGACACAACATTAGGCAGGGAGAGCTGCAAAGATTATTCCACTGTTGCGGAATTCAGTGGTGGTGTCTGGTTCTGCCAGGAGCCCAACATGTACCATAAGATACAGATTAAATTTATGAGTGCGTAGCTGAAAGGAAACTGTATGTCTGAGAGGATTATTTATATGAGTGCATGCACATGGATGCCTGGTAGAATAATGCAGATAATTTGGGGAGCTACTATTCATTTCTCATAATTTCTGGTTTGCTACCGTCTGCCTGTTTCCAAGTCAAGGCTTTCTAAACTCAAGCCATAGGACAAGTCAGTAATGTACAGAGGAAAGCAATTGAAGTTCTAACAAATTCTCTGTATTATTCATAAAAATTGCCTTACAGTTTCATGGCTAAATACCTAGCAACACATTCACAGCACATCTTATAACCAGGCTGCAGTTGGTCAGCAAAGGAGGGAAGCAAAGAAATCCATTCTCTGTGATAAAGCAACATCTGTCTCATCTAAAATGATAAGAAATTAGGAAGTTAATTACTGTGCAAGTCTGATTTCCCCCTTGTTAATATTATCTGCAATCAAGGAATAAAGTCACGTCCTTTGTACAGGGTCTGGGTATGCATATGGCTGACCTAGCACAGTAAATCAAGCAGACAGAGCAGATATCAGCAAACCAAGGTGGCAAAGAAGAGTGTGTTACCACGCAGGGGCTGGGGAGCATTCGCACAAAGCCCTCTTTCGCAGAAACCCAAATCTGGCACCGAGTACATCTACCTAATCGATCGTGTACCAAGACGCCCAGCATCTGAAAGAAACAGGCCTTTTCTAGGCTGCAAAATATCAGATAAAGGGTAGTCTTGCTCTTGCTACCCATCCTACCTCCCTCCACCTGAGCAGCTCCCCCCCTCACCTGCGGTCTGCCAGCTGCCCCCCCCAGCCCGCTGCCGGCCATCCCGGAGGGGACATCTCCTCTCACCCCCTTCCAGAAAGGCAACATAACACATTCTGTCCTGCTGACCATAGCATGTAAAATGAGCATAAATGGGGACCGGGGGGAAAAAAATATAAATAAATTATCTGATGCTCCTTATCAACCCTCTCTTCCTCATTTTTAATTTTTTTCATTCTTTCAAGGTGTATGCTTGGTACCTGGAGCAGTTTCAGTCCTAGCAGGAAAGAAATGAAAAAGGACTTTTCTTCAGCCACACAACAGTCTATTGTGCTCTCAGGACAGTGAGGTACTGCAGCTGGGAGACAGATATTCCGATTTCCTGCAGGTTGTTATTATGGCCATTCATTTCCTGGTGCTAGGCTACCGAGCACGGAAAGACAGGCTCAGCATTTGTAGAATATTTTTTAAAACCCTAAATTGCTACGCTGGTCTCTGCAGTTGGAGTAGTTTAACTGCCCAGTAGCACGATAGTCCCTCAAGAACAGGCTTGGCACTTGGAATATCCTCCCGCCACTTAAGGTGAAGACTAACAGAAGCTTCTTGTTCACTCCAAAGCCATCTGTTCCGTAAGCCAACCTCCTGACACCATTAGGAGCAGCTTGTTGAAATGGTGTCCTTATGTCACCTTTGACCCGTAGCTGTGGCACACTTCGCAAATCTATACAGATGACATTGGAGCCCAACGTCGCTAATCTGAGGCAGGAAGTGTATCTTAACCGTTCAACTCAAAATTTGACATTTATATTCGGATAGACTCCATCACACAGTCTTGTGTGTTCTTGTACTGCATCATGTGCAGCTTATTAAAATGAATTATGGGGCCAAAACCCCAGTGTGTTTAAACAAAAGCTTTAAGGAGTAGTTCTTAGTACTTCTTGTATAGCTCTGAAACAGTTTAACACCATAATAAAGGCTTTTCACACTCTTCCATGCTTTAAAGGTGTTTACGTAAACTATAGTATAGCCTTTAGTGGCACAGTAGCATTTGTTTCCTCATCCCATGTTACTCTCCACACTGCACAGCCCTTTGTCTGGCAAGGAATTGCAACTATCAGCTGCCTACTTCCAGGTTTTTTACTAGGGGAAAACACACTGATTCACAGCTTGGTTGTTAACATCGCACCTTTTTAAAACCAGAATATAACCAGGTACTCAAACAGCTCTGCCCTTCGCTTACAAGGAATAAAAATTAAAAAAAGGGGAAAGTTAATAGATGGTAAAGATGGGAACCGAAGCTGCAACAAAAAAAGTTATACATAATTTCATGGACAAGGAATAAGACCAGAAACATCTTAGCAACGCACACAAGGTCAAGAACACAAGGCTCATGCTACTCCAGTGCCCTGCACCAAGGACATTATTCTCAACTTTAAGACATCACAGGGGTTTATCACTAGCTAAGCCCAAACTGATACTGGAATACAACAGCCTAGCTCAAAGGCAAAAGTCAGCAGGAATCTTTCGGTACTTACCCCTGTAAAATTTCTAGCATAAAATCTGGAAGAACTGAAGAAAATAATACTAATCTACACTAAAGGATTCTAGAAGCACTGTAGTGGCTTTAGTGTTACAAATAAAGAAAAAAAAAAAACCCAAACCAAAAAAGTATCTGTTGATTCCAAGAGGTGACCTCTACAAAAAGAAATAGCAAAAAGAAAAAGGAAGGAAAAAAACATAGGGAGAAAGGAAGCGTGAATACATGCGCAGTTGGTGTGATGTCAGCAAGGCTGTAAGGGGTTTACACCACTGAGAACGTTCCCCCAAAATTGTCGCAGTATACTGGAATATCCAAAGATTCACTGGTTTGGAGGTTTAAAATGAAAAAAAAGGTGAATGTATAGAAAAAGATTGTGCAAAAAGGTCTCCTTCTATAGCAATCAGCTCTCCCCAGGGTTCAGAAGTGGCTTCAAGATCAGAATTGAAAACCGGCAACAGGAATTAGGCAAAGTGCGGCAAATGTGACAGAGGGCAGGGACACAGCTTACAGTAAATGCTCTCTTTTATTAGTTCATCAAAACATTTCAGTTTTCTCTGCAAGATCTGAATCAGAGCGGCAATACAGTCATCTGTCTACTGTAACATTTCCATAGGAGTTCGCATGACAGGCTTCGTGCACAAGACTAATGCTTAGTGCGTTCGAGTCACATGAAACTGGACCATATTCTTAAGAGCAGGAGTGACAAATTGCCTGTAGTCATCTTTTCATTACTCAGCTTTGAGCACCACACAAGAAAACAAGAAATCTGTCAGGGAAAGAAAGTGACCTTGTATTACTATGTATTGAGAATTCATAATCACAGAATGCCACCATCTAACAACAGAACTATTACAGTAGGTTTGGTGTTATGGGGTTGACAATAAATATTTGATGAGGTTTGTTTATTATTATATTTGGTGAGTGTTTAGACATGAGAAATTTTTGAGGTTTTGATAGATTTTGTATAGAAATAGTTTAAGTACCCAAAGCTTTAGAAAATAAATATTTCAATGAATATAAGATCTGATTAAGACACATAGTGATGAGAGAGGTATAAGAAAATGCAGTTAAAATATACAAATTTCAAGTGCAAAAAGAAACACCATTACTTCTAAAGAATTCGAACCTTCTTTCTCAAAACCATATGTCTCTTTCTCTAATAAAGCTAAAATACCAGCCTTTAAACAGGCAGTGACACTATTCAGCTGGTAAGCAAGATACAGCTATTGCACTAGAAGTACAAAGCTAAGAAGAATGCATAATATTTTATTTTTAAACTTATTTACAAAAAGATATTGCACCAATCCATTGTCCTTTTTCAGCTTAACATGTTAAGGAAAAGCCTATTATTTACAAAGTTAAAAACAGAAGTGCAAAAGCAGACTGAAAGAAACCAGAAACGATAAAGTTTATTTAAATTGCTAAGTACAGTTCATTACCTGACCATAGCCCACATCCAGTATGATCTAAAATAGTTTGTATCATATATATCTGTAATTTCAGAAATCCTTGCATTTCTCTGGAGGTGCAACCCTTATCTTTTACACTAACCACCAGAAGGTCTACATAAACTGTAAAGGCTAACTATAGCTTAACTTAATAGACTTATTTCTCTAAGAAAGTGACGGTCCTTTAGGTAAATTAAAAAAGCTACAGAGTATTATACACGTATTTGAAAAGTAGTGATAAATCAGGCATGATGGTTTTCAATCTTCCTAAAAACCACGAGGAAAAGTTTGCTGATATTTCAGGACTGATTATTCTAAAGACACTGCCAGTCCAAATTACGTTAGCACAGGTCCTGTCTCAGCCTATGTGCCAGCGGGACTGTCATGATGCATTTCTGGGGTGTAGGTAAGTAGAACGATCATGACCCAGAGATGAAGCAATGCCTGGGAAAAGAGAAGAAAGAATTAACTTATCAGCACCAACAATCATCATTCACAGCAGCAGTAAACATGAGAGCTCTCAACGACAGCTAATAAAACCTAGTTTTGTAAAAATATTTTGATTAAATTTTTTTCATATTATTGAGGTACTCCTAAGAAAAAGAATTCTTATTTGCACAATGAAATCCTGAGTCAGATTCTGAAGAAGCCATTGGCAGAAAACTAAAGATTTTACACAAACAGCAAACCTAAATCTGTAGGAAACCAGGCTGCTTTATGTTCTCTGGCTTCGCTTTCCCTCCACGCCCCAGTAACTCCAGCTGCTCTCTCCGATATCCAGCCCCCAGCCAGTACATTATGTGATCTGCCTCAAGTGACTGGTAAGCCACTACTCCTGTGCCAAGTGGCTGATACCAGACTGTGTAAACAGCTGAGTTTCTGCTTTCCTTGCCGCAGGCACTGATTTGAGGCATTTTTATGAACTTTTTAGGAATGTTAATTCTCATTTGAATTTGGCTGAAACTATCCAATTAGAATAGAAGTTGCTGGGGTGCAACAAGGGAGATAACTGACAGAACACATAAGCCACATTTCTTTTAAAAAAATAAATAAATAAAAAGTTTAAGTTCCAATAGTCATGGTCAAGGTTCAAGCTGCAAAAGGGTAACTGCCACTGTCTGCCCAATATACAGCTCCTCTGCAACCATCGAGTTTCACTTCACATAGCAGCTCAGGTGGTAGAAGCCTTCAGTGTTTGGGTACAAAGCATTTTATTCATACACTGATAAATCTAAGTCATGAAGAGGAAGAGAGAGAGAGGTTAGGAATTAAACAGCCATGTTTCTTCCAGTACCTAATAGGCTGGAAGAAGCAATTTTAGGGGAAACCATAATTTCCTTTATTCATGTGTGTCTGTCTGCTTTATATCCTGAAATAGTGACAGCTGTTCTCAGAAACTCTGTTCAGAAGAATCATTATGCCTTCTCAAGCAACATTTTTTTTCATTTCAAAGACTCAAAGGTTCAACTAGTGGAATATTTTCAAGCCGGGAGACTGCACACCCACCTCACCACAGGTCACTTAAACTGACAGACAGCTGCCCTCCAGTGGAAAACCGAGGAACTTAATTTTTATCAATTGCAAGTCTGAAAATCTCACCTGGTATGGATGAACAACTTTCTACCATTTGTTTAAGTCTAGCAAGAAAAACTTTTCTTGCTACTTTTTCAGCTACTAGAGAAGTGTGATTATTAGTCACTGAACAAAAAGTGAAGCGCCAAATATTAGAAAAGTTGTAACAGATACCATTTTCCTAAATGCAGCCGAGGCAGGTGTGGTGGGTTAACCTTGGCAACAGGTCACTATTATTCTGTATTTTAGTACTAAAACTCTACTTTTACAGTCTTTTAAGTGGTAGTTACATAAATGTCTTTAAGACTGCTCTACTAAGAATTCCTGGGAAAAACTGAGAACTGCCAAGCAAGGTGACTCCAAAATGCTGTTCTGCGAGTACTATTTAGTCTGCGTTACAAAAAAATACACTGAATTGTTGAAGTTAATTATATAGTCTTTTGAACATCACACATCTTGCAGTTTAAGAAGTATTATATAAACTGGCTATAGAAATCTTGCATTAAACTTCTTACTCACCATGTAAATGATTACAAAGACTCTTGCTATGGGATACCGCCTTAGAAAGATTCCCAGCCGAATGCTACACAAGTCCAAGAGAAAACCAAAATGCACAAGTTAGCACTGAGCAATAAATTCCTGTTCCTCTCCTTCCAATCACCACAAACTCATAAACATCAGCTGATATGATACACATGGCTTTGTTTCTGATTGGATTTTACTTCATGTACTCAAAACATTAAACCGACTGACAAAATTCAGAATTCAGACCATAAAACATATTGTCCTAAGTTTTTCTGTTTCATCCTAGCCTCAGCGTTTGTGAAAAAGAGCTAAGACTCAAGAATTGTATAGGTATTTTAAAACTCACAAATATGCTATATATTTGTCAAATGTTGTTACTTGAAGAGCTGTCATGAACCTTTCAAAAAGATTTAAGCAACTAAAACTTTGGATTTCTTTGAAAAAAATTATAGATAGCTACCATTCTTATATTTCATTAGAAGAAAAAGACACGGGTTTTCCAAGTTTACTGTTACAGTGCTACAAAGCACACTGCATTAGATGTGTGCTCGTAACGTCAGTTAAAAAATCCCATGCGCGTACTGAAGTGAGTATGATACTGCCACATGAAGTTTAGTATTAAAACATCACATATAATAGGTCCCGATCATGGAAATCCTGATATTCTTCACAATGAAATTAAAGTACCATGGAAGCATAAAGGGCTTTCTACCCAGGTACCTAATTTTGTTTTCTATTGGTATTTGATCCAAGTTTTGAACAGACCTGTGTTTTGAATATTGACAATTAACCTAACTGCTCAGAAAAGGGATCAAAGCAAGTCTTTTGCTGGATCCAGAATGATTTTTGTTTACTAATGTCTTGAACAGATTAACTTTCAAGGTAAATAGCTGCACTGGGTCAGAACCCAGAATCTTGTCTTCATCAGGATGCCTAAACAGCAGTAAAAGCACACAGATGATACTCGCCCACTAATACACTCTCATAACGTTTATCACAGACACAGTCAAAACCTCTGAAAGTGAAAAAGGTAGAAGATGGTAATGAAAAAGGTTAGGGGGTTTTGTACATAATCTAATGATTCTCTTGTACCAAAATCTACAAGAGCATTGTTTAAATATTTGACTATAATTTGCAAAAGCCCAAGGATATTAATTAGCATAGGAAAGCACAAGCGAACTAGGCCAATATTTAGTAATTTATACCATACTTTAGCTTTATGATTTTTTACTTTTGTCTTCATAGAACCAATTCAAAACAGAAGGTGTGCCACTTGAAACTGCAAAAGGATTCCAGCAATTACAAAATGTATTCCCTTAGGACACACTTACCTAAACTGATCTATACTACTGGCAGCTTTGCGAACTCTCCCATACATTCCTGCCACATTACTATCCACGTCACTAAACAGGACAGGAACATTACGCATACGAGCACCTATTTGAAGGGAAAAAAGCAAAAAATCTCATTAGTCTAAAACCAGCTAACTTGTTGTTTAAGTAAAACAAATCGATAGTGTATAAAGAAGACACATAAAAATAATATAAAAATAGTAATTAATCTGATTTGTTAGTGCCATTTTGCTGGGGGCAGAGGAGTGTGTTTTGACGGCAGGGTTCTTGATAAACTTACAATCAAGTCAAATGTTTCTTCAACTAAGTACATTTTTAAAATTTATTTTAGTTCACTATATGGACATCTTGATAGTCAATTCTATCATGTAATAATAATTATATTATTAGGTGTATAAAACAATGGGTTTGATACTGTCAGAGTTTCTCCACTTGCTTTTATTTCTCATAGAGTAAAACTTTCATAGCATTTCTGATACTAACTTGTATATCCTGAAAATTTCTACTTTATATACATTTTTACTATGTACCAACTAAAAAAGATTCTCAGATAACGTTACCTTCATGCAACTAAACTTAAGCTCACTGAAGTTAATTAAAAACAAGCCAAAAGGAAATATATTTCAAATTTGCTAGTTCTCCTGCCTTATTTCTTTAAAAGTCTTTCGTAAGCAGAGAAACAAAAGTCTGGATTGTCATTTTACACCTCTTAGTAATTGTCCATTGCTTTTAAAGTTACTTACCACATATACAAAATTACAAACTTTGACTTTGAAAAGTAACATCTCAAAACCATGTATCAACTGCTGAGGTGCACCTAGAGATACAGGATGACTGCTACACAATACAGACAAACCAACCCCAGCAGAACCACCATAATTTAAGATACTTTTCAAGAAAAACAGAAATCAAGGAGGAAATTGATTTCAACCAGAATTCTGATCAACTCTCAAAAGGAAGTATCCTATTCTTGCTCACTTCCCACACCCTTTTTACAAGGGAAGACTTACATCCTGCTTCTGACATTCAGTTTAAACCCCAAAAGACAGATTTTTTTGCACCTGTGACAGGATTTGTAAATATGATTGCTCCACTAGTACCACAGTATTGAGAACTAAAGATAAAATTGGCTTTACTGTGTTTACTTAAAAGTCATTCACACACAAAAAGGAGCTTCTGCTTAGCTATTTTTTATGATACTGGCTGCTCTTGACAAGGTCTCTGACATAAGTTGCATAGTTTCTGCATTTTTTTTTCCTTATAAACTCAGACTTTCAGGGAAAGGCATTAGGAAATATAAAAGCCTGAACTGCAGAAAGGACAGAGTTTTAAGTATTATATTTCCTTATTTACCTTCAGCACTGTCAATGCCTGCCATATTAATGGAAGGTCCGTTAGTACTAGTGCCTTGGATAGCCTTCAGCTGTTGCTCAAGTCGTTCCAGTTGATAGACAAGTGAGTTTTTCTCTGTGCTCAGGCTCTCTAACATGGTTTGCTTCTGAATTAGTGTTTCTGTCAGCTGATGAAGCCGATTTTCTAATTCTGTCTGACTACTACTACTTAGAGCCTTGTTTGTGAGCTAAAAAACAAAGCAAAGAAAAAAAAAAAATCAGAGTAAGTTCAAAGTCTGACCGACTAACATATTACAGAACTCTAAAAATTTAAGTCCTCCAAGAACCAAGTTACTCTATCACAGAATTTCTATGGCATAATACTATCAAAATGATCACCAATGAGCACAATAAAGAAGAAACTTAATTCTGACAGTTGCTAAAACAAGATTTTACATGACACAAGAAACTATGTAAAAACGTATTCCCATGTTTTCCACCTCTAATCACACGAACATTTCTGCATAATCATAAGTTTGAGCACAAAAAATCAATGCTATGCCTCAGAACTGAGTTTAAATGGTAGGCATGACAACAGCAAGATAATCCAGTCTGGTTATCATACTTGCAACTTCATAAAATGAGTATGCAAAACATTTTCAAGCGAGGAAGGAAAAACTCCGTACAAATGAGGAGAATCTGGTGCCATTCTACAGGAAAGCTTGAATGAAAATGGTGAAAAAGCAGGTTACGTTGCAGAAGAATTGAGGAGCACTGAGGCAGAAAACACGATTGTATTAGCAAATAGAAACTGCAAGGACAGCAAATGAAGACACAGGTCATGTCATTCAATTTGCAGAGAATATTTAAAGCAAACGGGAACCTCCAGATTAGCCATATGTGCAATAGCTCGTCTATTCACTACAGTCTTGGACTTCAGCCATTTGTAGCATCATATACCACACAGATGTAGCTTCAATGACGAAAAAACAGAATCAGCAGGAACCAGGGCAGTGAGACAGCAAAAATACAAATTAGATGCGATGCATCAGGGCAGGTGCAGGTAAGCCTGAAGGCAGTATTACCAGAAGAATCATCCACCAACAGGCTCAAGAAATTTCTATCACAACACAACAATTTCCAAATCCTCTGACACTATAACTGTACAGCTGACCATAGCTGATTCCAGACTACCAATTTCTCTACATATAGACTACTTTTCATTATGCTAAGATAATTTACACAAAATGAGGCCTATGCCTTCATGCTGCCCAAGGAGACTGTGGGGCCTGAGAAGTATCATAAGGTTCCAAAAGGGCTTACATTGATTCAAGGAAAATAGGTCCATAAACATACTGGTGGGACTTAGCATGGACTTAAACACTGAAGTCCTTAATTCAATTGCTGATGCTGAGCAGGTACAAGGGAGTGAAGAACACGGCCAGGCTCACATGCTGGTCCCATAGCCACTGTCCAAGACAGAACAGTGGGCTAGATGGATCCCTGAGTCTGTAGGACGTTACTTATGTTCTTATGCCCAATTAAAAGGATCTTTGCAGAAATCATGATGACCTCATCAAGCGCCAATGACTTTTTTTTAGTTTTTGAAAAGAACAACGTTGATCTAGCACCACTCCATCACGTCTAGTTGGGACACAGGTTGATTCCTGCCCACCCCACCCCCAAAAACAAAAGTGCATGCAATTCTGAATTAGGCTATTTACTACTTTATGGTGCCCTTGTACTCCCTCTACTCAAAAATCTATTCTGTATTGAAAACAAGTACACTGTAAAACTCATTAGTACAGTCTTTATGTTTCTTTTGTACAGTTTAATCAAATTAATAGTTTTCACCACTGTTTTCATTATTGAAAGGTGATAAAGTTATTTTCCATACACATGCAGTACCTGATTTCTGAGCTTCTGAATTTCTTCCTCTCTGTCTTTTATTCTGCTTTGCAAAGTATTCTTTGTTCGATACAATTCTTCTTCAGTATAATGGAGTTCCTATAAAATGTATTACAATCACAAATATAAGATTTTATACATATACATATTTTGCAAGACATTCCCTTATCTGGAGTTTCACAGCAGAACACAAGAAGGCAAGATGCTGCAATCGAATACAAACGGAAATTTAATCTTAATTAAGTGTCTGGCTAGGATGGGGGCGGGGGGGGAAGAGCTGAGTATGACGATACAACCTACAACACTTACCAAATTCTTTCGTGGAGACTGACCTAATATAAATATTAATTCAGACTTGTTTACTAAGAGTCACATAATTTCATTGGGACCATGATATATCTTCCTTATACTCTCACCATTTATTATATTGCTGTCTTGAAACAACATCAAAAATGTAACTTAAACAATTAGGAAATACTTTGGAGGGGAATCTGTATCCCTAAAATAAAACCATCAATCTGAGACACCATTTTTTAAAAGTGTTTAAAACCCTCTGGCATATCTACATATAATTCTGTACGACACAGATCTTCCTTTAAACTTTACGATAAATTAACGTAACAGAAAGGGGAAAGAATATTAGTAAGGGACAACTTACTGAACAGCAAATCTAACCATAAGTTTTGTTATTCCCATGATTTAGTGGCTATTTTAACCCAAATGTAAAAACCCGTCATGGTTATCCTTTAAATTAAGACAGTCTTCAAATCACCGTATCACTTCAGCTGTCAGTTGCTACAGAAAACAGATAATCCTATTCTCGCTTCAAACCATCAGATGTACAAGAAATAACACCTCTACTTATTTTCCACCTTCAGTCTCAGAAACCTCATGACAACAGTTAAAGGAACTCTCAGATAGAACCAACTGTAATTGTATTAAGTATCAATGCACACAATTACTTTAAAAGCATATGTAAATGTGTGTCATCAAAAGGAAGATTTCAGTTTCTGTAATAACTGAATAATAAATTCACCTCACTTTTTCTATATGTAGCTCTGGGGCCCCCAACATAGGAAGGAGATGGACCTGTTGGAGCAAGTCTAGAACAGGGCCACAAAGATGATCAGAGGGCTGGAGCAGCTCTGCTATGAGGACAGGCTGAGAGAGTTGGGGTTGTTCAGCCTGGAGAAGAGAAGGCTCTGGGGAGACCTTATTAGCAGCCTTCCAGTACCTAAAGGGGCTTACAGGAAAGATGGGGAGGGACTCTTTATCAGGGAGTGTAGTAAAAGGACAAGGGGTAATGGTTTTAAACTGAAAGAGGGTAGATTTATATTAGATATTAGGAAGAAATTTTTTACAATGAGAGTAATGAGAAAAGGATTTCTCATACAATAATTCTTCAAACAATGTCTGAAAGAAAAGGGTGAAAGAAGTACCATGTTATTACAGCTGGCGACTGAGAACATATTGGATTTTTACTGCCTGTGCACCTCTGGTGTGTGAGCAAATTTTGAGAAAATCCCACCCGATGCAGCTGTGGGGATCAGAGGAAGGTGAAAGATTCACTCCAAGTTCACTGAGATCTCTCCTATTGGCACCGTCATGGTTTCAGGTACATATCTATCCTACAAAGACAGGCTGAGAGAGTTGGGGTTGTTCAGCCTGGAGAAGAGAAGGCTCTGGGGAGACCTTATAGTCCCTTCCAGTACCTAAAGGGGCTTACAGGAAAGATGGGGAGGGACTCTTGATCAGGGAGTGTAGTAAAAGGACGAGGGGTAACGGTTTTAAACTGAAAGAGGGGAGATTTAGATTAGATCTCAGGAAGAAATTTTTCACTCTAAGGGTGGTGAGGCACCGGCACAGGTTGCCCAGAGAAGTTGTGGAGGTCCCGTCCCTGGAATTGTTCAAGGCCAGGTTGGACGGGGCTTTGAGCAACCTGGTCTAGTGGGAGGTGTCCCTGCCCATGGCAGGGGGGTTGGAACTAGATGATCTTTAAGGTCCCTAACCATTCTATGATATACCACTCAGAAGGGCAGGAGTAACAAAATACAATCTACCATCTGCTTTGATATAATAAACATCAGCTATCCATCAAGAGCAGACCTCGACTTCTGCCTTTTAATTAGTTCAAGCTGCTAGCATCTCATTAAAATGTAATTTGTGGAAGGACAGATAATCCTGTAAGATAAATTGTTCCTAGCAGATACACTGTACTCTCCTGCTTTCCTCATTATTAATTCTATTTACATGAGTTTTTTCTTATAGAGAAATTTTTTAAATAGGGTGCAAAGCATTTGTCTGATTTCTACTGAATAGTAAGTTCGTTCACATGAAATATGAGCTTGCCTGTTCCCCCCCTCTTTTTAGCACAAAACTGCCTAAATCAAGGGGGAGTTTGCTTAAAAAGATGACACAAATTAATTAATATAATTTATCAGCAATTTGTCTCAAGAAGCAGTTTGGAAGTAACAACAGTTAGACTCAGAACCGAGCAACAAGTGGATTAAAAAAAAATAAAATCTATGAATTGGTACTACAATAACATTGTTATATGAGCTATATCTTACATAATAATTGAGCACAGGAAGTTCCACACTAACCATTTTTAGTATTTGAGTTTCTTGATATAAATAACAGTTACAAATGTTACTATATACCTATTGTTTCAGTGTTCCCCTGCTGAATAAAATTTAAGATCATGATTACTTTTGTGCACTCTCTAGGGTCATGTTTATTCTTTAATACATCAGCTAGATCTCCATTTATCGGGAGTATCCAGAGGGGCCTCTCCATTGCTTAGTACTGGTTGTGCTTTGTTTGGCCTAGTGACATTCATTAAGCTTTTGGGGATTTCTTTGGAATATGAGACAAAAAATAACCCAAATACTGTATAAGCTACTCTCTTATTAAGCCAAATGCTTTACTCATGACACCACATGAGGCCTAAAATAAGACCCAATCGGCTTTCAAGAATTCCTTACCTGTTTTTGCCGTTCTAGTTCAGCTTCTGCCTCTTGCTTGGCCATTTTCTGTGCTGCTATTTGCTCTTGTAGGTCTTGAAGCTGCTCTCTCACAGACTCAGCTTCACTTACCTGCTGAGTCTCCATATCCTGAAATGAACAGAATGTTACTGTTTCACTAACATTCAAACAATACCGCAATTCATTATAGGTCACAGCAAAACAAAGTTGTATCCGCAATATTGCTTCAAAGGAAAATGAAGGTGAGGGTGTATTGAATAAATGACATTTGGTCATTTTTACTAATGTAGTAATAAATGTAGTAATAAAATAAATGCATTTTGTGAACGTGAAAAGCCTCCACTTTTTACCTTCTACTGTCTACAGGCTAAACCTGTGTAAAGTAGGGTTGCGTGCAACTGCTGGGTTGAGCCAATTATGCCAGCAGACGACTCGGATTACAGTTGCTTCAAGGATTAGTAGCCCTTGCAGAAAAGGATATAGGTGATCTCTACAGAAATCACCATGTTTGTTTGGAAAGAAACGCTTCCCTCAAAAGGAGCACACAGTAGCAAGGGATGGATAAGAGAAGTAGTACCCATAGTATTCCTCTCACATGACCCACGAAATCAGAGAGAACATGGAAAGAAATCAGGTAGCAATAAGCACTTCTCTCACCTCGAGCAAAGGTTGGCTTATTTTAATACTAGGTCAAATAAGCACTAGAAGCAACAACCCTAAAGTATACAAAAAAACAATTCTTTGTGCACGGTTAACTACAAATACATGCGTATGTAATCATAGCTACCTGCAGCTCTGTTCTCATTTGTTGTATTTGCCCCATTAGTTTTTGTATTTCTTCTCTCTGAGTGTCTCGCTCATGTCTCAGTTCTTCTAGTTCCATTGTGCTTGCAGTATTGCTATCCAGGCCTTCAATACCAGAGCCTTCCTTTAAGCTGTTTATTAACTTTTCTTTAGACTGAAATAATAAATCAATATATTATTTACTGCAGCATTTGACAAGTGCTCAACTAGAATATGCCAAAATTACTTTGCTCTAAAATTCAAATGTAGACATACAGTAAAAAAGCCTGCTTTTATCTGTTCTTTTAGCTGTGTTAATAATGACTCTACACATTTTAAAATTAAAATACTTCCCTACTGGTAATTTTTCTGACTTCCTGTATGATGTGAGACTGGATTTACCGAAAGCCTGTGTTATCTGAGGAAGAGTACAGCTTTTCTCTTTAGAAGTGCCTGGAACATCAAACATGTCATGGATAACAATTTTGACTTTCCAGCTACCATACATAAGAGAGAATACAGACACTAACAGAGACTAAAGACAAAACTGACCCGCTTTCAGTCCATCCTTCCTCCTGCCAGCAAAGCCAAATAAGAGCCAAATACAGCAATAATTCTTCTGGGAAAGAGGATGAACCATTTTATTCAGAGTCAACCTAATGTTAGCTCGACACTGACTTCTAATCTCATGCTTCTCATATTTATCAATACAACTGAAAACCTGTCCTTGGATATCAGATTAAATTAATCATTCTAAACTGACACCTTTATCTTCAACATTTTGCTAACTTTTATAAAAAAGACTCAAATTGACCACGTTTGGATTTAAGGTCCCTTCCAACCTAAACCATTCTAAGACTCTATGGTATGTTTGACAATTAAGTAGCATAGAATTCTGCACAAAAAACCCAAATCTGCCATTGTTTATATAATGCTGATTACATACAACCTTTCAGAATATATAAAAGTATTTCATTTGGTTTACACACAAGTATCCGTAATATGCTATGCTTCAGCCTCAACCAGAATAGAGCAATATTCCTGACTCAAGAATACTGGGTGTGGAACAAATTGCAGGTTACATCTATTTATCTGTCTGTCTAATACTGGACTCTTAGATGCGGAACACACTGATAGATGTAGTACAATAACTGCAACGATTCACCTAGATTTTTCTTTAAGTTCAGGACCCAAACTTCCATTTCAATTACTTAACTCAATCTGTAAACTTAAATTTACAAAATGCAGATTGGTAGCTGTTCTGTATAGGTATAATTATAGATATGCCTCAAAATATATTATAGGTCACATGAAAAAACGCACAAATTAGATTACTGAAAGCATAACATTCAAAAAGTTAAATGTATAAATCAAGCTGGATTTCTTTAAAGAAATGCTTACTTGGAGTATGCGAGTAGCTTTCTGTTTATAGTCTGTCAGTTCCTGTTTTGCAGATTCTAGGTGGTTTTTAGTTACTTTGACTTGCTGCTGAAGCTCATCAGCTCGCCTCTTTTCATCTAAATACTTTCTTTCTGCTACAGTAATCCCTTCTGCCAAGTTCTGACGTTCTGCTTCCATTTTACTTAGACGAGCAGCAAACTCATTCTATTAGCAATAAAGAAACAATACTTTGTGTTTAAACAGAGTCTCAACTTTAACCTAGAAAGGAAAAAAGAAAGTTTAAAAGCAACTACACACATGACAACATCTCATATCTACCACCTCCAACTTAAAGATGCATTAGTGCCATGTGGAAAGAATTCCTGCTTGCTTAAGCAAGTGCTCAACAATATCAGGAAAAATATGCATTTCTTTCCCCCCCCAGAAATAGTGAGGGACTAACAATCTTCCTATTATTTACATTTGATAAACAAAAAGCAAGCCTTCCCCTCAAAAAATATTATCAAATGTAGTCTGCCGTATTTTGATGTACTTTAAAAAAACCACAACAGACACTGATAAAGATTTTCGAAGATGCTATTATACGTAACAAAGGCCAAGCTAGGTGTGGAAAGAAATCTCTAGCAATGATGTACTCACGTCTTTACCACAGAAGTTACTGTCCAGCTTAATATTCTTAAGATTACATATGAAAATTGTGGAACAATTTGTTGCGTAACAACATAGAACAGAAAATTAAATTGATTACTGACCTAGTTTTAAAACATGTTTTAACATTAAAATTAGCATAAAAAACAGTAAAAAAAAAATCAGCATTAATCCTCAAAAAACTTTTAATCACGAAGTTTTCAAAATAACACATAAAAAGTAAACTATCACAAGCATACTTAGCACAGCAGACAGCACATCCTTCCAAGCACTTAGTACCCTGAACAGGAACTGACATCAAGGGGAAGAGAGAGCAGTTGGAACCTCACAGATTTGATCTCAAAAGTAGAGTCTGAAACTCTTCCTTCACTCCTCATGTCTAACCTGCATTTGTTTGTAACTTTCTTGCTCTCGCTTGAGTGCGGAGTCTGCGTCACGCAGCCTCTCTTGAAGAGTTTGAAGGGCTTGATTTTGCAAACTGCTCCCTTCACTGTGGTCTTGTATTATCCTGAAAGAGCAATATACATATTAATTGAAAAAGAAGAAATCTAGTGTGATTTTCAGGTAGAAATACGACTACCTGGTTTTCAGACCAGCTTTGAAAGATTACCCAGTAAATTATTGAATATGCCTGGCTACAGGTGCGAGGCCTGGAGTTAATGACTCACGCGTCTCCTCCCTGACCTATATTCTGGAGTATCCAATTGACAATTCATATCCCAGCACTGAGATAAGTCAGAAAAGTCTTCATATTTGTGGATAAGCAAATGTATCTTTCAAGACAAAAATATTTTGCTCAAGATCTTCAGCTTCAGGCCTCAGACACAAACAAAAATACTTTATATAAAATGGATTTCAATAAGCAGGTGACAATTGCCCCCATTTAATACTGATTTGCCCTGTTCCCACTGCCAGCTATGATATAGCGGGGTCAGAGCAAACTTTAATCCTCGTATTCCAAATATTGATAGAACACCTTTCCTCATTAATTTATTCATTTTTATTCTAAATTATCTACCCTGAATTTTCAAATGTATTACTATTTGCAGGATTATGAAGTATGAAATTATAAAGTACCGTGATTTTTCACTCTGCAATGCCTCCAAAGCTTCTGTTCGAGCACTTAAGAGCTGATCAGCTTCTTGCAATCGTACTTTCAGCACAGCTAGCTGTGAATCCTTGGCACCAACAGCTTCTGTCAGATCATCAACTCGAGCTCGAAGTTCTCTAACCATCCTGTCACTCTTTGAATGGTCAACATTCCACTTCTCGACCCTTTCCCGGGATTTGTTCAGTTCTACAAAATAAGAAGTTTCTTTGAAGTTATAAAAGCAGGCATTGCAAGGCCTTGTAAATGGTCAGGATGCACACATCATGTTTCTTAAAGAAAGAAACTGAATACAACCAGGTCGAAGTAACACTGAAACTTTATGAGCTACCAAGAAGTAACAAATGTCACATTGGCTGCACAGCACAACCCATAAATTTTTGCAGGCGATCTCAAAATGGGCATTTCATTCTGTGTCACACTGCAGATGGCAGATTTTACCTGCCCCACCCCTTGCGATGGCCTACTGTCGAATACACCTGTGCCAGCAAGCCTTTGGAAACCTCTGCATAAAGCACCTAGTTCAAACTCAATGTGACAATAAGCTAAACCTAAAAAGAGAGTAGAAAAACACACCAGTGTTGAAATAATGCCTGAATATTTACAGAAGCTTCTGGTTTTAATCAAACACCACATATTAACCTTCAATGGAAATTAAAATTCTCTTGCTCACAAAGTTACTTTGAAAAAAATGCAGTCCCTGAGTTGTATGCCTAACAGCAGGAGTTTCCTCGAGGTTTTATCATTTAAGTGTTTAATTTACATTCACATTTTTTATATTTGTCATTTAATTTGGCTTTGAAAAAGCTAGTCAAGTCATACAAAAATACTAAATTTTGTATTTTTACTGCCACTTTCTAGATATCAGAGATTATAGACTACAGCCAGAAAGTTGTCAGATTTCAAAGTATTTAAAGGAATTTATTCATTTAAAAACAAGTATTTCGCAATAGCGGTTAAAATGCAGGAAAAGTATTTTAATACTGATAACATTTTCCAACACTGTTTTAATAAGATACAAGTTTTGGAGCTAATGTGATCCCATCATTTTAATCAAATTTGTGTTATCGTTGTAGTTGAATAAGCCTTTTAGTTTCTCCCAGCTCATTATTCTGAAAACAGGAATCATTTTGCTGGGTAAGTCATACATGCAAATTTAACTTGAAAGATTTTACTATAAATACAAAACACTAACATAGAAATAGCATTGTTTTCTAGTTCACTAGCATTTTAGTAATATGTTACAGCTGAGTTTCCAAACCACAGTACCTTCTTGTGTTTCTTTGGACCTCTGAATTAATGAAGCCATTTCTTGATTTAAAGATTGAACTTCATTCCGCAGCAGCTGATTCTCCAGGCGAAGATTGGATAGCTCATGTGATTTGCAATCATCATTAGCTGAAAGGCTAGGATTAGTTACTCCACTTAGTGATGAATCCTTCACACCATCCCCTTGTGCTCCCAGTCCAGAATCTGAACTGTCTGGAGTTTCTGTACAGAGAGATCCAATTAGAACTAACAGATGTATTTGTAAGTTGCCTTGATATAAACAGTAATTCCATGTTCTGCATCAGTGGTTAAATGCATTAAAAAAAAAATAATAGCAGCTTATATTGAAATGGAATATGGAGCTGCTTCCCCCAAGGGACATGCACAAAATAGGACTATTACACAGTATACATGCATCATGCAGCATTTTTGTTAACTCTGTAAGACAAGACATGGAAGTTATAAAATTTCTTGTTATACTAATGTCAAATTCAGGATTTCAAAAAATTAATAGTTTTTTATGACTATGCTGCCCAGAGATGCCTTCAAAAGCTGAGATAGGAACAGAAGAGATTAAATATACATAGCAACTAACTGGGGGAATTTTTAGTACAAGTTCATTCTAGTTTTCCATTAAGATTTTGATTTCAAAGATGTATATTTAATTTTAAAAAAATCTGTTCAGATGGCTATACTTAGTCATTTTGATATGAAACCAAAATATGTAACTCAGCCACGCATCTACATATTTTAGTTAACTTCATGTAAAAAAAATTTTAAGAATAATTTCAGTCAAAACATTATCAGATAATTCTGTATTAATAATTCTCTCAAAATATTTTTTCAAAAGCACTTTTACTATGAGAAATCAAGTTGCAGTGATTTGAAGCAGAAGCATGATGTCTCCTTTCTCTAATGAAAAGAATATAAAGTAGATATATTCTTGTCAAACTGTTAAAAGCTTTCTGCCAATACAAATTGTAATTCTCTAGATTATGGAAACCAAAATACAGGGTTTTATTTTTCTTTTTTTTAAATCTTAGAACCTCAGTGAGAACAGTAAGGGAAGTGTTCTGAGCAACAGTCCCTTGCAGGGAAGGAGGAACCAACAGCCTTTCCCCATCATACACAAACACAGGCAGAGCATCTTGGATTAATGCTGCGAAATTCATACATCCACTGTAACACTCTCGATTTCAGCGTGCAGATAGTGGGAAGCTTTGCAGCAGTCTTACGATAAAACAACATAGCACGCAATTAGCAAACAAGCAGGCAATCCAAAAACATTACTTCTCAATTTACTGTCCCAGAAGAGTAACCACTGAAAATCCAGGGGGACAGACTGCAACTAATTCCAAGCAACACTGCAGTTTAGCTGTCACGACGTTCTTTACTCCACCCTGTGATCGTCAACCAACCTGCTCCACCTTCCTTGTTACCATTGCAACAGCCCCTATCACCCACAGCCCAGGAAGCTGGGGCAGACTATTAATTCTGAACACCACCAACAAGCAGCAGCAGCGACAACAAGACTTCTTCCACATTTTCTCAAACCCCTTTCCTATTTAAACTTTTCCTATTTAAAGTGTTGTTTCCTTCCTTTTGATTCATTTACACAATTTCCAAATTATCAGACAATTTATCCTCAGTCTTTTGTCTGGAAAACTCAATAGATTAATGAAGCTAACAAAGCAAGAAATTAGCCATTTATAGCACATATTACATTATATGCATGGCAATGTACAAAGTTTAACGTTAACTGTTTTTGTCTATAGCTGATGTATCATAAGCTACTTCAACAGATGCTATACAGAACATTTAAATGACACAGACATATCTATACAATCAGCTTTGAAACCAGTGTGCTCAAACCCTACGTTGTAATTGTGTGCTTCCTCATCTGGCAGCCCCACAATGCAAACTCCACTCAAAAATCCTCAGAAGAAAAATCAACAGGCCACACTGAGCAAAACAACTATGTTCCTCAAGCACCAATCAGCAAGCCCGTATAGCCAGGTCTAACATATCTGAATTAGTCATAGTAGTAAACCTTGTTGAAAAGTTACAGACCCAGAAATATAAAAACATTGACATCTTTGGAAATTATCCCTTTTTACGTCTTACTTTTCAGCACACTTAATGTAGTAAATAAAAAAAATGGCATTTACAATGCTTTACATGCTCAAAGTACTGAACAAGTAATAAAGTATTCTAACTACATTATTTAGAATTATAACCATTTGCTTCAATTTTATAGAATAAACAGCAACAAAGTAGCACAGCACCAGCAAGGACTGAGTATAGATTGGACAGTCTGATAGAGAGCACAAGTTCCTGACACTTCCCAGCCATGCTGTCCTTAGCATTGACTTGAGAATAGCTCCAACTTTTGACCATCTGGCCTGAAGGCTCTTTCAGGTGTCCGGATTTAGACTGCAGTAATGACCTCCTTCCAGCAAACCCAAAGGCTTTATCTCTCCAGCTCTCTCATGCCTGTAGCTCTACAACAGCCTATCCACATCCAAATTCCTACTCTGCAGGACAAGCAAGTTTGACAGCTTACCCCTCTTCCATGGTGGAACAGAGGAAACCCCATATCACCTCACACGGTGCACTGGGCAACAGCCAACACCAACTACCAGTCAGTGAAAGTCACTCTCCTACGTGGCAACAACAGGTTAGGGCCCCTGAGTGATCAAACAAATGCAGCAGCACCTGTGCTGCTAAGCAGGGATGTACAGGGGCTGACGCAAGGTTAGGTCACAGCTCAGGAAGGTCAAGGTGAGCAGCAACCAAGAGGCAGATCGAGAACACGAAAGATTTAGGCATTAACTATGCAACTTGTCAAATTAGCATGGTATCTAAGATTATCCCAGTAATGAAAAAACGTTAAAGACCCTGCTGCACTCCACACATTTGACATACTACTACCACTAAATGTTTCATGAAGTGACAGTAAATCCATTACCTAGCCTTACCCTAGACATACTTGGATTTTAAATATCTCTAGGTTCAATACTATTTAACTACCATTGCCTTGGCTCCTCACGGAATTATCTTCAGTAGTTTTTGCACTCTGTGTACTGGTAGACACAGAACTAATGCTCGAAGTCCGAGAGTGATTTTGAAGAACAGGCGCCTTGCTCTTCTCTTTTTTAGAGTCCATCCTTCCGTTAGGCTCTTTCTCTGAACTGTTCAGAAAATCAAATAGCAACTCATCATCAGGTTCTGACTTTTTTCTTCTCACAAAATGTGATGCAGCTCTGGGCGTGGAAACACTTTCTACTGGAGAAGCAACCTCTGAAGATGTCCTACGTCCTGGTTTAATATTTGCTGTTCCTGCTAGGATTGTGGCCTTTTGATGTTTAATATTTTCAGCTGCTGAGGAGATGTAGGCTGCTTTGGATGACGTCTGATATTTCAGTTCTCCAGTATGCTGGTGCAATTCAGAATATTCATTAGCAGAGTCCAAATTCTTATGATCATAAACTGCACTGCTTGCTGTGTCTTTTTTGCTCAGAGCTGATGCAGCTCCTTGATCAACTCTGTTGAGTAGATCCTCTGCCTTTCCAGCGAGATCAGCAAGCCAAGACATGATGGATGTCTGTTCATAAACTCTAAAAAATTAAAGTTTCAGGACCATATGCTGCAAAAGACATAGAACGATTACAAATCAGACTGGTGTTGGTAAGGCAAGATGTATGGGTTACCTAAACAACTGTTGTGTTAATCTATTACTGCTATAATTATTTTAATACTTTTCTGCTGCTCAAGTGGTATTTTGTTGTTTTAGTAACTGATGGAAATAAACCAAATCCGTTTCTGAGGAAAACAGACAAAACCAAGGCTTAGCTATCAGACCACCATATCTGTTTCTGGCATCAACACCTGCTACAGTGCGTCCAGCCTGCTAGCCAATCCAGGACAGTAACATAAAATAAAGTCTACTTACACCTGACAAAACCAAACTCGGTCATAGAACAAAAAGTGGCCAGATGCTTATAACAGTAACAGATAATAACAAAGCCTTAGACATTTGACCTACAGATTCATAATCTAGTTCAGAGGAACTTCTCCCAACAAACTTTGCAGCCTGCTGTCCCTTCTGCGTCACCAACACGGGGGACAGGACCGTGCCTTCACTTCCACCACCAAGGGCCTGTGAGACCACACAGGCGACACCTGCCTCCATCCCAGCTCCCAGGAAAGGCCCCTTCACCCCAGGGAAGGCTTGTGGAGGGCCCCTTGGCCGAGCACACCCACAGGCGAGGCCGGGCGGGAGGACGACGTTCAGTGCGGCCGCTGCCCACCCCCACCCCCAACCCCAACCTCACCCTCCCTCAGCACGTCTGCCTGCCCCCTGGCCCTACCCGGCGGCCCTCAGAAGCGGCGGAGGCCTCAGCACAGCCCGGCCTCACCTCCTCCCAGCGTGGGAGACCCCCGACTCGAGAGGAGGAAAGTCGTGAGGGAAAGGGGCGGGGAGGGGGGCAGGGGGGCGGCGACGGTCACTGCGAGGCCCCAGGCCAAGCTCGGCGGCGCAACCCCATCTTCCGGCAGACGTGGCCCCGCTTCCGGGACGCGACGCGCAGGCGCAGGAGGGGATGCGTGAGGTGGCATCGCGCGTCAAGCCCCGCCCCTCCCACCGGGCGTGGGAGGGGCGGGGCGGTAACGGCCGCGTTTGAGGAGAGCCGGCCCCGGCCCTTCTGAGGGGAGCGGACCTTCATGTTTTCTGCGCTTCTGCCGTGTGATGGCAGGAGGAGCTCCAGCCCCGTAGAGAGAGGGGTCAAGGAAGGTCTCCGCCGTGGCTGTTAAAAACAGCCAGGAGCGATCTTCTCTTTCCCGACATAGAAGGCTAGCGGTGTGTAAATGGCTGCTTGACCTGAGAGGAACTGCCTCGCTGCCTCAGCCCAGAAACGGCGGGTGACCCGTTCGGGGTGCCACTGGCCTGCTCCAGGCCTGGGAAGGCCTTGTCCTTGTCTCTGCTCCCCAGGTCGGGATGTCAGACCCTCATATGGGCCCACTGGAAAAAAACACCTTGGCCTTGATATTGCCAGTAAATTACAGGAATTTCAACCAGAAGAAACTACATGGGGCATTTCTGTTCTGTTCTGCACAACTTGGGGAAGATGTGAAGGGAATGACCTCCTGACCCTCAGTGGTAATTTTAAGATACCGAGGAACATGGGACCCCCCCAGATATAAACATTCCCCCCTCCCAACAAATACAAATAACTAAAGGTGTCCTTTTAACCTCCTGCATTCACAAAACCTTTATCAGAAGCTTTAATGTCCAGGCTCACCCTCGTCCTGTTGCAACAATCCTTCTCATACGTTTGTCCTGTGTGATAACACTAATACCACCTTGTTTCTGCTGAAAATACTTGAAAGGTGCTGTGCAAGCAAAGGTGACTCTTAACTGGGGTAACAGGTAAATATACTGAGGTTGTCTTAACTTTTTTTTTTAGATTAAGTTCATGTAAGGTATCATGACTAGTCTTAGAAGAGACATCAGTTGAGGTTAACACAAGGGCTTAGGGGCTCCTTTATAAGAGAATATCCTGGGACTAGTAAAGAAATAACATAACCTGTAAAGCCCCAATATTTTCAGTCTTCGGTTTCCCTTCCACAAAACACTCAGGATTTTCTGAGGCCATTTCCCGATGACCAATTCAAGTGGCCCATTTCCTTTTTCAAAGCCACATGATTTAGAGGTTTGCGTGACAAAAAAAGGGCACTTGCGCACACTGAAACCAAGGGGCTGGGCATAAAGAACGTGCTCAGCACTCTTTTTGGATAGATTTCCACTATTGGGCAAGTTTTGCCTCCACCCAAAGAAGAAAAAAAAAGACTTTAACAATTACTTTTGTTAAGTGAAAACTACTAAAGTCCTACAAAGAATAAAATTCTGCTCCAACAGTGAGTGATACTTTTGAATATTTATTAGCATTAATTATGTAAAAGGAACATTCAGGAGCAAGGAAGGATTCTGGCTTTTCTGACAAATCAACAGGAGACTTTTACGCTGGCTTTGTGTGTATGGGGTCGAAGTAAACAGCAAGTAACTTTTAGCTAATTTCAGAAGAGTTTTTATAGTAGGGTAAGAAGAAAAGAACACATCTCTTGTGATGTTGTTTCACCTGTCTCGAAGTTACTGTCCTCATTAGCTGAAAGGGGAAGTGGAGCCTCAGACGTCTATTTTGCATATTAAGCACATGATGGTGAGTGAAGAAGAAGAAAAACAAAACTTTTTGTGGAAGGCTTTCTCGCAATTTCATTTATCTGACAGGTCAGCTAAGGCAAAGGTTGGAAGAGATAGTTTCAGGAATACGGCTCACATCACATACAAGGGAATAAGAATGAATCTTCTTTCACAATTGCTCTGGTCCTAAAAGCAAATGTATAACATGGCAAATTCCCTCGAAAAAACGAACTTCACATTTACTTACTCTTAACAAGTAAGTCTGCTCTGACTTAGAGACAGTATTTTCAGTAATTTTCAGTCACTGTTTTCAAGTCAAAACTTTTTGGTCTATGTCAGATTTATATGTGAGATCTCAAGATGCCTCTCACATTCTTGTCCATATATATTTTACTACTTAGGCTGTCTCTCAGATGGGGTGTTTGAATGAAGACACTTGGCAAGCATTGTTTAGAGGGACTCAGGCACTGTGGATGTCCCCGTACTTGTTGACTGCAACTTCTTTGCCTCTCATCATCTGTGACTCAGTGTCCCAAACCCTTTCAAGCTCTATGGCTGTTATCTTTCTTCTGTAAATGCTTATTCTTAGGAAGGATAGTTGTTAGAGTGTGCATAATATTAGGTTAGGGGGGTTTCTAGCTCTTTCTCCCAGCCTCTCTCTTTGGTTCCTCAAACAATCCTCTATACCAACACATTGCAGCTAACCAGCGTTCAGATGCTTTCTCCACGGAGAACTTCTACTCATGCCTGAGGTACCAGCAAGAATGTGAATGAAGACAACGCTTACAGCTCCTGCCACTTCAGATTCTCCTCTGTTGAGGACCTCTTCTCCTCCTCAGTTTCTGATTATAATGCTGAATGCATGGCTGGTGGCTTACATCCACATTTCCTGAGAGCTCTAGATGTCATCTTGTCAGATCACATCTTACAAGTATTCACTGGTTAAATTCACAAGTACGCTGAATGTTGTTACCAAGTAGCCTCCTTTGGTTTACTGAAGTTTCCTTACGTCTTATCATGGCAATCCTCTTCCTATGGGGAACCCACAAGGTTTGGGAAGATCATGGAGAGCTCCTGTGTAGGACAGGCTCCAAAATGTTTGTCTACAGATATGAATTATCACTGGGCCTCATTAGGACCTAAGCCCATGGAGAAGACATCAGCCCTGCTGCCTATTCAGAATATACTCACAGCACTAGTACTGGCATGAGTTAATAGCAAATCCATCCTGCCTCATGACTGATTAAGCAACACATTGGAAATAATAAACCAAATGAATTCGCAACCTTCAACTTCTACATCATGTGACTCAGCTGCACATAATCATCATTTCAATTAATGTGAATATCTCACCTTGTCAGACACTAAGAAAAAAAGAGTTCAGGACCCTACAGAAGTTCAAAAATACATAGAGTATCTTCTCTTCATATAATATTTAAAAGCCTAACAACCAATGCCACTGGTGTGGGATGGGAAGCTCACCTACACCACTGAAGTTAATCATAACATCCCAGAGCTAAAGGCATTTGCTGTATGTGGCAGGATTGTTTTTAAGTGTTATAGTACTATCCAGATTTCAACAGGCAATGGCACAATTAATTTTCATGTAAACCAATAAGAAAGAGGAGGTTTTTTTAAGAAACTGTATTAATTACAAATTAATTCTAGTTTTATTCTACTTGTTTGGTCTTCAAAACACATTAAAAATCCCCTCAGTGGAAAATTCACATGTGGTTGTGAATGTTTGAAGTATTAGATCACTGAAGACCAAAGTGACATGAACAGATCCATTCTCAATGTTGGAAAGAAACAAGAAGGGTCAACACCAGTGCTCTAGATTATCTCTGTTTTTTACAGAGAGGATACAGACAAAGCATATTTCAACTCAGAAAACACCTAACGCCACTGCAAAATATCTTGCATCACTGCATCTAACAAGCTTTTCTGTTCATTAGTTAGGGTCTGAAAGCCTTTTTTAGGAAATATACCCACAGTAGAGATAATATAAGCAGCAAGTGGAATTCAACACGCATTTTAACACATCCTGTTCCACACTACAGCCATTGCATGGTGCTTGTTTGACTGGATCATTTTACAGATGCAATCTAGTTTAGATGAATAAATGGTTGGAAAGAAGTGTCTTTTATTCAGTATTACATAGGCAGGATCCCAGGACCATTTATGAGCTGCCCACAGCCTAAGAATTACTGGTTCTTGCAGGTGACAGTTATTTACCTTGAAGTAAATTCCATGGCACCCCTTGTCCCCTGTTAATGAAAAATCTTAAAAACTGGAATCCCATATTGATAAACGGACTGGGTGGAAGTGGAGGTAACCCAGTCCTGTAAGTCCTGTATAGATTTTGTATTGAATTGTTGGTTTATAGAATCATTCCATAAAAGTAATCATGCTTTATGTGTAACCTGGAAAACACATTTATTGCCTCTGAGTGCTCTGATAAAATGCAGTAACTCCACCGCAATTTTTACTAATGTTTAGTATCTCCCCATATGGTGAGTAATCTTGGCAACTGCCCAATCTTCAAGAAGACATAAAGTTTACATCAACACTATTTACATTTTCATAATTCCT
>VFFE01006833.1:7434-61532 GCA_008921705.1 Burhinus oedicnemus | reverse complement strand
GAACTTGTCCAGATGTGACTGCCCTCTCACAAATACAGCAAAAAGTCGTGGCCATGATTTGAACATAATAATTCCTCTCGGTTATATTAGTGCAGCTGTGCTGGTCAAAGCACAAATCCCTCACTGGAAGTCGTCAACTGCAGGTGATGAGGGAACGTATAAGAACAGGACAGGAGATAATTCTCAGCTGTGTTCTCCCTGGGATTTTGACTTAGGGACTTCCAGAGCCAGAGGTGGTGTCTTTGCATTTAAAAGGCCTTCAATGTTTTTTTTTCTTTTAATTTCTTTAATAATTAATAGAATTTTTCAAAGTATAGAGGTACAAGAGCGTCTCAGCTAGAGAATTTGTAAACAGAGGGACAATTCTGTTTCCTTTTGCTGGAACACACACCTTTTGTTTTCCTCAATATGGCTGAATGATTTATAAACTGAAAATTATTAGAAAGCAAATCTTCCAAAAACATCTAGCGTGGAAAACATTAAGGTAAACCAACAGGAGTTGTGTGTGTGTGTGTGTGTGTGTACTTTTAAAAGAGCTCCATTTTAACATGAGATGGTGGAAATTCTTAACTCTAGCTAGTGGCTGTAACTGCGGCACACGAGTATACACAAGGTTCAGGGGTGCAACGCAACGGAGCCAAGCTAGAACACGTAGCCGACTCATTTGAAGTTAGAACACTGCTCATTTACACCCTGGAAAGGTTGCTCTGTCTCCATTGTTGCGTCCTCGCTTTTATATCAAAATGAGATACACAAAGTTAGGCTGTGCTTGTATTCCTTCTCCCACAGTATAAACCAACTGTATTATGTGCACACACACACTCTCTTTCAATCTTTCTGTTGTTATTACTTTCCTTACTCCCATTTCTTTCTTTTCCAGTAATAAATCAGGATGAAACTTTTCCTGCAGCGTTTTCACTATCTTATTTCCTTTCTCGACATTCAAATGACAGAGCTAGCATATTATTCTTGTAACAAAAAACAAAGCCAGCCCTCCTAAGATGCTGACAGAATTATCAAAGTTTGGAGACCAAAACTGCCTAGTGACATTTAAAAAATAGCAAGTTTGAGAATACAAAGTCTGGAGAGTAAAATGCCATTTGAGGATTTAGCGGTTTCTTTGCATTCAGCCATATGCCTTTCTTTGTGCATTTTCATGCATATTTGTGGAAGAGAACTCAAGATACACGGAGTAATTCTCTAAAATACCTCTACCAAGAGGATACAATTTGATGTAAAGAATGAAAGACCAATGGCATTTCTCTTCTTTCTTTTTTGATACTTATTGAAGTTTGATAAGGCAAAACATTTGTGGGAAAATGTTTGCAAACAGGCATTTTTCAATAAAAAGATTTAAAGTAATTGAACCCTTCTGCTGTTCACCTCTATTATATCTGACTCCTCTTGCAATTACTAGTTTGATATTGAAGATGTTTCTCCTTTTTCTTTCGGTAAAGATATATGTTTTCCCTTTTTGGCAGTAGAACTGTGGAAGACAAGTTTAAAATGTCTTTTCTATCCTGAAGGCACCTAAGTTGGCATGCGACATGTCTCTAGGAGTTTTTGACTAAGCAACTGTTATCTTCTGCATATACGGTCACTCTTCTGGGTGAAAACTCCACAGTTCCAGTGCAACATAACTGCCCGAGATCTTCCTAACCACTCTCGGCTGAAACGGCCCGTATAGGCTGTGAGAAGTTTTGCAAAGGAGGGTAACAGATACGAGCCTGACTTAAAATTCAACAGGCTGCCAGCACAAAAGGCGAGCTGGTGATGTGAGTGCTGGGTGGAAGGCCTTCACTGGGCTAGTTTGGCAATTTCCTGGCTTAACTGTAAATTACATGGGTTAATCCTGGAGCTGTAAATGTGTAGATTGACTGGGCAAGCCTGAATCTAATATGGAGGGAAGTGTATTTTAACCAATAGAGAGAGAAAAGAACATTCTTCCTGACAGTGGCAATGGGTAATTCAACTGTTTGGAATCCAAGTGCAGATATCCACAATGATACTGCAAACATATCACATATTTAGACATTAATTGTGTGCAGGAAAAAAATCATTATCAAGGCGATGTATGCAGTGAGGTTTAGGAAGTATGTCAGTCAGATGTGAGGATCCCACAATTGTCTGAGATGAAGAAAAAAGACAACAGAAGTTGAGTTCAGAGAATCCTGTTCTGGGTATATACACTTCATAACTGGCATTTCCTTTCACAGTTTTCAGTGGATATTTTACAGGTATGAAAATGCTGATGAACTAGATTTGCAATAGATAGCATCATTAAGCTGGCCATTACCTATTCCACAGTTTTTTAAATAAGTTCCCCATTGCATAATTGCACAGGTTATTTGGAAGCCACTGTCTGCAAGGACGTGTTTGTAGTTTTTTAACCTTTAAACTTCTTCCCCTTTTCCCTCCTTCCTGCATGTTTTCTCTAGCACACATTGTCCTTCCCTTGAATTTCCAGATCATACGGATATTTGAGGCTATCACCTCACACCTAGTTTATTCTTCTCCCGACCCTTGTTTTTTCCATACAACTCCCTAAACACTAGGCTACAAGGGTAGAAAAGTGTCATCTGCAGAAAAGATGCACAAGGGGATAGGAGTCATTTTCATGTTTTCTATAGGATAAAAATCGAACCCTGAACTGAGGGCATTTGACTTTTCTGATGAGCCTTTTCTCAGCTCTCCATGCAAGCGTGTGTTCAAGGAAGCATTTCTCGGTGTGAAGCTGATGCTGTTCTGTACATGTACGTAGTGACCAGACTGTCACTTAAACTTTCTGGCAGACTTTCCCAGATACAAATATAAAACTGTTACATGCAGACAGATCCTAGATCAGGATGTCTCTAAGCTCTGTCTTCTTTAACATATGTGTCTATATGTGTTCCTGTTCCTCTGCATTTGACACATATCAGGGTAGAAGTACATGCCCCAAATTCTTTGCACCAAATTTACACTTCCACCATAAAGAAAATTACCAGGTGCATTTCAGTCTTATCGTTACTCCACTGTTGAGTGTCTGTGCTGCGCGTGCTCCTTTTGCAATTATGCAGAAATCGGTGACTTAATTCTCCTGGCATGCTTTCATTCTCTTGCTTATTTATTTATTGTTTGGAACAGAAATGGACACAAAGTCTCATAGACTAAACCTCAGCTTCCTCCTTCCCTGGCAGAGCTCTGCCTGGAGAATCCATCTGATAGAAATATTACATTTCCTGGGAGACTGGTGTCTTTCCCCAAAAAGCCTATAGGAGAAAGGAACAACAAAAAATACCTAACCTCTTTTAGTCTTGGAAGAAACTGTGTTTGTATGGCCGGTGCTTCAGTACCTTATCATTAAAAAATGTTTTCCACTCTCTAATCTACAGGTACTTGCTGCATTTTAAGACTGTTATTTCTGCTTTTGTTTTCTGGAGACATGAAAATATTTTTACCTTCCTCTTGCAGCAATCTGTTACGTGCCGTGTTGGAGTGCCTCTCCTGGATCTTTGCTTGTCTATACTAAATTGTCCCAGGTCCTTCAATCTTTCCTCATAAGTGAACCTTCTGCAATCTCTAACTGTTCTTTACACTACAGCTCACTCAGTTTTTTATTGGGGTGATATAGACAGAACGTAGCTGGGAACAACTAAGTGCTGAGGCGCTCTGCAGGTACTGAGGCTTTGATCTGCAGACCTTTTCCCCAAATTGGAGCATTTATGCTAATGAATAAAATGAATGTATATACAAATATATGTGTAATATATAGATACTCTATATCAAGATATATGCATGTATATTTTTCTCTCTAAAAATATATATAAAAGGAACAAATAGATCTTTTGCTCTCACTCTTCTCACCTTTCTCTCCCTTCTTCTAAAAAGGGTCATCGTGTTCACTTTTTCTCTGATGCCATCTCAAGCCTTTCCCCTCTACTTCCCCACCTCTTTCCAAGAAAAATATAGGAACCCATTATCTTGAACACTGTCAAATGTAGTTAAATCTGTCAGAACAGTTGAAGAAAGCATGCACGAAGCTCTAGGGATAAGGTTTTCCCTCACTCCCTCTCAAAATGTGTGTGTATATATTCCCCTAGTGATATAAGTGAAGTAAACCTCTGAATCCCTCTGGCTCCCAGACTCGCTTAATCTCAGTTTATCCCCACGATGATATGCCTGCCATTAACTCTCCTTCTTTCAGAATTAAGGTCACTTCATGTAAGTTTCTTCTGATTTTCCTCCCAAAATAAAGATGAACATTGTTTTTTCTTTTAATTATTAGATAGCTAAGGTCACCCCCTTGTTAATCTATTAATTTTGCTAAAATGAGAACTAAATCTTCCCTCTTTTCAAACATATGGGATAACCATGTCTGATGTTTGCCTTTACGAGGCAGCTCGTCATGCATCATTACTAGTCTGACAAACCTAATCTCATTGCTGATGAAATTGTTGAAAGAGCAGGCTCCACATATTGTTTCATTTGCCATAAATCTCTCCCACTCTTTACCTTACATACTTGCTTTTTCTTCTTTTCAGAATTTCTTCTTTTGTTTTGCTAATAGTTATCAAGTTAGTGCAACTACAAAGAATTAGCATTCATTAAAATGTTTAAAATAGGTCAAGGAAGCTTAAAATTACACAGATATCTGCAATCTAGGACTAATGTTAAGCAATCGTTTAAACTTGGATTGAGAATCCAGCATTTATTAGTACTTGTTGATATTGTAGCAGCAGTTCATTGGGGCTGGGGGCAGCTGACCATGCTGCCTGGGTACAGAGTGGCTCAGGAAAATCATTTTAAGCCCTAAAGAGGAGATGGAAGAGAAGAAGTTGCCTTTTATCTCACCTACTCAAGCGTCGTGTTGGTAAGCATTATGCAAACATATGTCCTGGTTAAGGGATTTATATGGTAAAGCACTTTAAAGCCTAAAATGTCCTGAAACAAGTGACTGCATGAGCAAACCTGTAGTTGCGTGGCTGAATAAGCACCTGGGTATCGCAGTAACCGTATATTAATCAGCTCTGGATCCAACACAACTCGTGTGGTGTTGGCCCCCTGCATTCTTAAACTTTGCTACTGAATCAAATAATTTAAAAATCCTCTTTTAATGAATAAAATAATTTTCTCTTTTATTTTCCAGATTCATCCAAATGGGACATATTTATGGATTCATTCTGTCTTTCCCTTTGAAAATGTTCAATAATGTTTGGTGACAATTTTTCCAAGAAGTAGAAAACGTTATTTAAAAAAATTCCCTACAGAATTTATAAAGTCTTACGGGACTGTTGTGGTTCATTAGCTGTTTTTTAATCCAATAGTCACCTGATTCGCGTTCACTTACTATACCAGTGTATAACCTCTGCACCTTGCTCCCTGGTACATGCCCTAAGCGAGCTCGATTCACGATTCCAGTCCATTTTCTCCCAGCTAAAATTGTCATTGACTTGTTAAAAAAAAAAGTCTTCATCTATTCAGATGCTGCTAAAGGAGAAATGTACGTGCAGTCCAGAATGGCTTAATGTACATTTTTATAAATATCTTGCCTGGCAGATTAAAAGCCAAACCAATGGCTTTTCAGTCCAAATTTTGTCAGCTGTAAGGTCACTGGCATGGTACCATAAATACCTGTGTTAAAACATCTCCGGAGTTCTGCCAGAAATCTGGAAAACCTCTTTTGGGGAAATCTGTGCTTTACCAGAACTACCATTACCATGCCGGCATGCCTAGCGGCAGCGATGTTGGAGTTAGGAGTGAGGATCCTCTCGGAGCACTCTTAGCAAAGCAGAATCAGAGCTAACCACCCCCACTTACCGTACAGCAGCCCTGTGGTCTGTAGAACTTCCCATCCTTGGTTGGTAAAATCTCACTGTTAAGAAAGAACCCACCTTATCTGCAGTTTTTGAGTTTCACATTCGGGGGTTTTTTTTGTTTTCATTTGGTCAACACTTTCAGAGTTTGCTAGCGTCTTAGTCCTCATTTGTAGCGTGTGGCTTTGGCGGGCTGGTGGAACTGCGTTCAAGAGCGTTGAAGTTTTGTTATGAGCCATGCGGGTGATGGCTACTTTTGCTTTTCAGTGCTGTCAGAGCGAGGAGCAAAACGTTTCATAAATGCATCGCGTTTTTACCTAACTGTGTGCTTTTCTCTTTTTAAAAAGATTGCATGCATATTTGTTTACATAGCCATAAAATGTGTGTTTGTGTGATTGACACAGCATCACTTCTTTCATTTCTTCTCTTCCATGGTAGCAGCGGCGGCAAGGATCATGCTGGATTCCTGCTGCAGGACATCCAGCCGCTTCTGTTTGAGACTCCTCACCACCGTATCTTAGCAATCTCTCTGCTTACTTCAGCCCACGTACCCAGCAACACCGTTCATACCTGTCCTTTTCACAAACTTCCCACCCGGTTCAGGAAGGCTTGCTAACTTTCTAACACCATCACAGAAGGAATCGCATTGATTAGTAAAAGTCTGAATATTACTTGAGTGTCTTTAGTACCCGTCTGATACATTTAACTGAGATGCAGGGTTCCTGTAGGGGTCTTCCCGTCTATTATTTTTCACAGTGGGGAACATCCTGGTGCTGTTTAATGAATGTAGAATTTCTCAACAGGTTGTTTGGAAATGGTATTATTTGGCTTTTTAGAAGTGACAGCTGACACGAGGCGTACTTACCGCATGTAGCCCAGCTATGACAAGCAATAGGAAAAAACACCTTTGGACTTGGGTGACAGGTCAGCGATACTCCTGACTGATACTAGGTGACTTTTAGGGCAGGAGGATAATACTGAAAACATTGGCAAAGCCCACGTGGTTACTAAGCTCAAATTAAATTGAGGGGAAAGGACGGTTTAGGGCTTGTTTTTTTCCTGTTGGATAATCAGCACGACCGTATTTGTCAGTTCAAAAAGGTCATCCCTGAACCAGCCCGAATTTTAACAGCCTGTGTGTGTCGGGAGACAGGCTGGGTTACCGGGGTCTCCGGCTTCTAGGGAAGTGCCGATGATTAACCCGTAATGACCTTTTACATTTATGATCCTAAGCAAAGCTGAGACGGTGCAAATAACACAAATGGCAAACTCTGAGCAACACTATCACTTTCTGCAAACGTTCCAAAACGGAGTTGGTTGGTAACAAAAGGCAAACTTGTGTGGTTTGTTTTTTTTTTTTAACTGATAGCCAGCATGCACGGGGGAAGCCGGTGTGCTCCTTTCTGCCTGGTTTATCAGGCAAAGAGCACGTGCCTCTGCTTTTCCTACAGAATCTTTGCTTTTCTTTCCCCCATTAAAAACGCAGAAGGCTTCACAGCAGCGTTTCTCAGGTTTTTTCCCAGCCGGGCTCCCCGGCACACGCGAGACACCCTCCGCGGCCGCACCGGGGCCCACGCCGCCCGCCGCAGGACTACAACTCCCGGCGTGCTTTGCGCGCAAGGCCCCGCCGCCCTTTGAGCGCGGGGGAGCGCCGGGCTTGCTGGGACACGTAGTGCGGCCGGGCGGGTGTCCGGCCCCTCCTCCGCCCGGCCGCCATTGGCCGGGGCCGGTCTCCGCCCACCGCGGCCCGCGGTCGCCCGGCTCCTCACGGCGCTTGCCGCAATCACAGCGGCGAGAGCTCGGCTGGCAGCGAGGTAAGGGCCGGCCGGGGCCGCGCTGGGCGAGCCGCCTTGCCCAGGGAGGGCTCTGTCAGAGCTGGCTGGCGGCGGGGAGGAGGCGGCGAGGGTACGCCCGAGTGGGGCGGGCGGGCGGGGGGGAGAGGGGAGAGCCGGGAGAGCCGGGAGGCGGCGCCGGCCCGCTCCGCTCCGCTCCCCGGCGGCAGAGCTGCCCGGGGGTAGCGGCGAGGGGCTCCGCCGGCTCCACGGGAGAGGCCGAGGGGCGCCGGTTTACCTCACTGGCTCTGAGCTCTGCCGGCCTTCCCCACCCCCGCCCCGGCTGGCGGGGGCTGTTCGGGGCCTCGACCGTTAGTCAGCGCTGGGGCTGACGCGGGGCGACGGTTGGGTCGGTTTGCAGAGCCCCCCCTCCGCCTTGGGCCGCCGGGAGAGGGTCTGCCCGCCGTTCCGCCTGCGCCCTGTCGCTGCAGAGCGCCCAGCTGCCGGGTGGGATGCTGCCCTTAATAAAAAGGGTTTGGGGCGCAGTTATGGCCCCCTGTGAGGGGGCCCTTCTGGCTCGGGAGCTGTGTTTGAGGTCGCCCTTGTGGAAGGGCTTGCAGCGGGGAGGGGAGCCCGAGCGGCTCGTTCAGAGGGACATGGCTCAGGGCTGGCACGGGAGAGCCGGGGGCGGGGAGGCAGCAGCAGCAGCACAGGTTTAGTCCCCGGTAATATATTTTTAACGGGGAGAGGAAGGATGCAGTAAGAATTTATGGGTTCTCTGCAAAGAGCTGATGATGCCTGAAAGGTACTGCGGTGTGGCTAGTTATTTATAGCTGGTTGGCAACCTTGCCCATAGCGTGAAGGTCTGCTCGGGGTTGGTAGCAGCAGTAGTTCCGACGTAGGATGGGACAACACTGTTGGGTGTCTATATTTGCGGGTTAAAACAAAGATTGCAGTGAAGATCTGAAATGCCAAGATACACCATAATAAAAGACCTGCGGAGTGCAGGAATCTCCGACTTTCTGCGTAATCACGTCTCTGGAATTTCATTCTGTCCATGCTCTAAACATTTCCATGTTTGTTGAGCAGAAATGCTTACCCTCATCTGACTTAATCCTCTACCCTGTCCTCCCCGAATCATGCAATGTAATAAATTAAAGTTACTCAGGCAGTGTTGCAGTACCTGGCTTTTCTGCTATCAGAATGTGATTGTGGAGACTTTGTGTATTTGTAGACAGATGTGAAAATAAATACCAGAAGCAGTTTTACTGAAGCCTTAAGATCTGCCAAATTTGAATCTGGGCTTTTTGAAGCGCATGTAAAAACAAAACACCCAACTCCTAGAACAAGTCTATTAGATGGTCACCATCCTACGAAGCATAAGGAGTGATTTATTTATTTTTTTTTTAAATTATTTTTTCCATGGGAAATAGTGTAATCTCTGTGCCGCTGAGAAAGAGGAATTTGCAAATAGTAAAATGAACTTTATTTAAAATGACTTTTGAATACCTTTATTTAACATTTAGAAAGGTTTTAAACCATTGTGAGTTAACATAATTAAAACTTCTTGTTTTTGCAGTAAAAGTGACTTACACCTCTTCAGTAGCTATACTAAACTATTTTACTACAAGTTCTAATCTAATTAAGCTGATTCATAAAATGGTCACTAGTAGACTTTGTAAAGAATTGTTTTGCAACAGAGACCATAATCTCCTTCAAAATGTACCGTATCAGAGTTTACAGCAATAAAGACTTTTTCTCTCTACCATACAAGTGCATAAAGAAAATCAGACTAATTCCGCAGGGGTTTAGTCATGGGTTTAGGTGTTTCAGTTTGCGTGGCAGCCAACACAACATATAGGTAGAACAATGCTGACAGAGAACTGGAGACATTAGTGTCCTGTAAGGAGGGCTATTGTGAGTCACATGTTTTGTGGAAATTGGCATCTAAATATTATGGTGACAGGCAATATGCGAGCACTGTGTGGGAAAAAGAATTGTAACTTCTGAAAACTAAAAGGCTAGTGGTCATAAGGAGGGCAGCTGAAAAGAAATAGAGATTTCCCAGAAAAAAATTGAGTGATCAGCTGATTATCCTAAGGCCGTTATTTTTCCCCAAGATTACTGTTAACTCGCTTATTTCACGTGAAGGGAGAATGGATATATGGTTTCTGTTTATATGGCTCTGGGAGACTGTGCTTGAGGTATATTTGGAGTTTAAGCTACCAAAGTGTCAACATCACTCTAAACACTAGTGGAAAATACTTTGATAACTCAAACTCCTTTCTTTCGGGTGGTATCCTGTTGTTCTAAGACATAGTGGACTGTTTTCCCAAAGAAAAGTTGAGAACTCAGGGAGCAGGTTGTTGACCAGAAGAATTGTTCTAGCAGCAGCTGGCCACTTCAGATGCGGTCTTTCTTAAACATCCCTCTCTTATCAAGTCAGAGGGGTGTGCTAGCCATGTAATGGGGAATGGTCAAGGGACCTCTGTCAGGAAAAACAGGTTATAAGAGCTGAGCGAATTGTTCTGGCAAGAGCCACCCAGTTCTGGCCATGCTTCTTCCAGGGACTGCGCAAACTGCACGGCAGCCTACCCGTGTGTGTACGTGCTGTGGTTCTGCATGTGTAGATCTGATGCTGAACCCACTACGTCTGTGAAATGTGCCTTTTTCCTTCCATGGTCTCCAAAGCAAAGTTAACTAACTTCTACCAGCAAGACAAGGCAGAGCTGATCAAATCATCTCATATTTTTTTGCGGTCAGCCAAAGATCTGAAATGATCTTGTAGTGAATTTTCACTTTTTCCATGTAGTCTCACTGTGCGTGCATTTAGGATCGCATGTAGTAGATTTTTGCTTCCTTCTTTCAGAAAAAGGCTTTTCATGTACCTCTGGTAAGGTGGTCAGCTGAGCTGGTTTCTCTTCTAATATGATTTGAAGACACAGCATGTGACGGGAACTTTCTCTTCTCAACTGTAGGTCAAGAAATCGTTCAACACAACCCAGAACACAATCTTTTCATTCCTGCCTGAGCACTGAAATGCTGTCTTTAAAACAAACAGAAATATGGTGTTGTGTTTGGGGTTTTGGTTTGTGTTTTTTTTTTCAGTAGTCAGAAACAAGCAATGAAAGACTTGTTCCCACCGCACATGTGTTTAATGGTTAAACCTATTTTAAATGCTGCTCAAAGAACCTTGGGGAGCTCAGCATTTATTAATGGTGGCTTATTAGTGCATTGTGGGACGTCTAGGTTTTTTTCCCCTCCTTTCTGGTGTTAATTTGATTTAATTATAGTATAGGAAGAGACAGATAAGTGGAATTATATGTCCTTAATTAGTATAAAAGATGAGGTGTTTTTCTATTCTAGATAACCCATGACAAAACATACTTGTTTTTCTAATAGAATGCAAACGTTTCTTGGTGTCTGTTCCCCCCTCCCCGGGCCTTCTGCATCATTCACAATGTTGTCTCAGCAGAGGTGGGAAATCTGATGGTCTGGATATTCATGTACCACATGGGAGACTGTTGAACTCCTCGTGGAGGGACTGCCTGAGGGGCTTGATAACTTAAGTCTCTGTTCCTGATCTGGCCCTGGGCTTTCCTGTTGCGGGCCCGTTTGCGGGCAGAACGCAGGGCTGTATCTGATACGCCTGCATCCTGCACACACACGGCCCGTGCAGAGGGACTGGCTGGGGCCCCGAGAGCTGTGTGTCTGTGCTCCCATAGTCTGCTGTGTGAACTTGTCAGGAAAGACAGTCCCATTGATGTACTTTAAAAAAGCAAACACCATCAAACTGTTTCCGATTCGGGACTTAGCACTCCGTAGCGTATTTTCTGTGAAGCGACTTTGGTCTCCGTTGGGTGGTATATCAGTAACTGGCAGCTGGCGGCAGTGACTGTTTCCTGGTGATGGAGGCCTGTCTGCTAGGATCTGCCTTGAAATTAGCTGTCATGTTACCTGACCCAGTGAACAACTGGCAGCAGCACAGCTTCTGTTGATAAGTCCTGTGTTTGAATTAATGATTTACACCTCAGAGAGCTAAGTGAAAGGATCTCCAGCCCTTCAGCAACTGTTTGAACCATTAATTTTCTCTTTGTATTTTTTATGTAAATGTTAGTAATGTTTTTCGTTGGAGAAATGAAAAGTTACGCTTTAATGAACACAGAAAAAAGTTTCTTCTCATGAAACAGATACTGAGGGATCTATTTGCATGAAATTTTGCTCCATATTCCAGTAAGTCAAACTCTGTTAAGATTTCTAAGCAGATTGTCTAAAATATATTGATTTTTTTCTTGTCTGATATTTCAGGAGTTAGATATACCTGAAACTGAATATTGGGAATGAATAGGCTTGTTGGCCCATGGTGTATTGTGGCACTTCACAAAAGTTTTAAACAACTTGGTCTGAATATTAGCAGTGCTGTAGGCAACAGAATAAGCAGGTTTTGTGGGTGTTGGGAACACAGTTTACAACAGTTGTTCGTGTATTATTTGTCTTAATCATCTGAAGAAGTGACAAGATAGACACAGCACAGTTGCCATACAAAGCCACGTGTCGCTGTTTGGCGACAACAATGACAAGAATTTACAATTCCAGCTCAACATGAGAGATTATAACTGTCTATCAAACTGCACAAAAATTCTGCTTATTCCTTCATATCCGCTTAACGGCTGCAGTAGCTAATTTCAACAAACCCTAAATTGTTCAATTATCATGTATTGTTTTTGCTCCTAAATCTCACACTTGCAGGCAGTTACAGGAGTGGTTATTCCTGAAAGATGTTTCCTAGATTCAAATAAGCTTTTGGAAGAAGCAGTGTCATAGCACTTAATGTTTTGTTCTGTCTTTTCCTTTCTGTTCTGGACTTTTTCTGTGTGGTAACAGCTCTTCCTATAGGAGCTGATATGCTAATGTTACTTCCTTTACTTTGTGCTACCTCCACTAGAAAGGGGGGAAAAAAACCCCTACTTCTCTGTTTCAGCCTCATTTGAGCGGCTGTAGATGGATGGTTTTGGTTGTGGGGAGCTGAGACTGTCTTAGATACTGTTTAGTTATTTGGTTTAGTGGTAGCTTTGACATTGTGCCTTGTGACTGTGTCATATGGCTTGAGAGTTTCCAGCTTTTATTCCAGAGAAAACCATGCTAAAGTAGACTACCTCTTACTACAACACCTCTTGCCTCCATATGAGCAATGATCAACCTTCAGAATCTCTTTTTTCTTAAGTGGGCCAGTGTAAAATCCCATCTCTCAGTGCATGGGTATGTCATTTTTGTGCGTGTGCCAAGAGCCTGCAGTTCTCCAAGGGGGTTTGCTTTACGAGGACACATTGGATGCAGCAAACCTGAGACTGTGACTGATATACATACCTGTCCCCCTCCAAAAAAAAAAAAAACCCAAAAGCAAACTTTTGATTAGATATGGCCAGATTGTTTGCTTTTATAGCAAACACTTTATCAGACAATCAAGGTGCTCAGGAAGTTCACTAGTGGGAACACTACTTCTGGTCCTCTCAAGAAAGTAGAGTGAGCCGTTTCTGCATGGGCTCAGACTGCCTCTCTGGTTGTGCTTTTCTGAATTTGACGTCCACAGGCTCAGACCCAATTCTCTCGCTGTGCACCTTATGCAAACACTTAACCGTTGTGCAAGAGAAATGAAAATGCTACTCTTTCATGTGGTACCAGTTCACATTTGCTCTCCACTAGCACAACAGGTTGCACGAATAGCGCGAGGCTCTCGCAGTCTGCACTTCCCCCCAGCCCCAGCAGTTAGGGCTGTATCTCGTGCAGAACAGCGGCACAATCTCTCTCCAGCCTTTCTGGCTTTGTGGGTACAGAGAGCTTTTGTGACACTCTGACCTTCCAGCTCCCAGGCAGTTCTCCGTGTCTATGCATCCTTGTGCCTACATCGCCCGGGATTTGAGTCAATAATGGGCTAATTGCCAGTGAGTGGAAACCAGTGAACTACATAAGCAGACACCAAGAGAACAGTATTAATCTGAAAATTTTTTATCTGTGAAATACTTGATGGTGAGGCTTGCTCTGTATTTAAGGCTTATTCATTACCAGCTATTATAGAACAGAACAACCAGAGGGAGCTGAAAGACTTGGTTGTCCTATTCAGAATTGCCTTCAGTCAGATTTGAAAGCTGACAGAAAACTCTTGTAACTAGAAGCAGCTTGGTGCTAAAGGAAGATAAGACCAGAAATTGTACTGTGGGTTGAATAGTCTGTAAAACACAAAAAATCCCCATAAGCAAGAAAAGCTTCTAGTTGGGATGCTACTGATGTTTGTTTGTTTTATTTTTGACTGATCTCTTCTGATTTACTTCTCTCAAACTTCTTCATTAGGGATTTTTTTTTTTTCTCCCATTTGTGGAGTAAATAAAGGAGAGAGATGATATGGAAAGCAGTTGTGCTGCTGGGCTGTGCTCTGGGCATCAGCACATTCCCCGTGGAAGAACCTGAAGATGGAGGCAAGCACTGGGTGGTGATCGTCGCAGGTTCAAATGGCTGGTACAACTATCGACACCAGGTAAGGACCACTGGTCCCACATGCTGATGCTGGCCATGCTCCAGAAACTGTCTGCTTTGGAAATCATGGGGAAATGATAGCTGCCTAGACTAGTTCAGCCCTTCTGTCATTTGGGCAAGTGCTTCTACTTCTAGACTTCCAGGAGTGTGTGAAGTTTTCAAAACAAACAGCAACAACGCAGCCTGGTCTTAATTCTTACCATTCTCACCCCAAGAATTCCCCTCCAGTGCTCCTTTTACTATTTGAATTTTTTTTGCTTACAACTTTGTCCAGTCTTTCATCTTTTGAAAAGCTGTCATTAGCAGGATTCTTCCTCTCGTCACCCTTCTGCATCCTGGGAGATGTGTATCATTTAGGTTGAATATTCTATTACTAGGCTAGAGGATCTAACCCCAACTTGCAGGTGAACAAATGATGTCTTGAATTAAACCTCATTTTGAGACACATGCATGTTTCTTTACATTTGTTTTCCTCTTCTCCTTATGTTACGAAAAACTTCCCTTCTCTCCAGTTAAAAAAAATCTGCGAAGGCTGCAAGTGCACAATATGTTTTTGTGGGGTGGAGGACGTGCAGAAGGGAGTTCTTTTTAACGTGGATCAGTTTGCTCACTGCGTTCAACAGCATAGCCTCAGAGTTGTGTTGGCACAACATGGGTATGGTGCACTGGGGTGGAGGAATCGGAGTGAAGGGCAGAAAGAGGAGAAAAGGGAACAGGAACTCCTGAGTTTACCACTGCTGTCAAAGCCAGTGTGTTGTGGAATTGTGGTCTGAGTGCGAGTGTCAGGATGAACAGGATCAAATCCAAGTGACTTAACTCTGATTAAGTTCAAGACTATAATCAGCAGTCAGGAGACTACAGCAGTTTTTCCCTTTGGGGAATTCCTGGGCAATCCCTTAAACAGCTTAATCTACACTTAAATGCAGTCTTTGCTCTAAACTTGGAACTACCTCTTGCTTTCCTGCAGAACACGATCCGTTTAATTCTGGTTTATGTATATATCTGTATATTTCTAAATGTTAGGAAAATATTTTACTAGATTATTGTTGGTTAAGGTGAACTCGAACAGAGATTGAAACACTATTGTACAAAATCAGCATTTTAGAAGTTAAAGTGTATTAAATGAACTGGGTTACATATATCACGCTGATTTGCTGAACACTGAAACTTTAAAAGTATTTATTTTTCGTGTAACTGCCTGTAAAATCTAGAGAGGCTTAATCCTCTCTATTTGTGTTTAACTGAGGAAGAAACAAGCCTTCTATGTGTTGGGCACGCTCAGTTTTATGTGTACGTTTCTTCTCCCCCTCAGCTCACAATCAGTTTGTAACTTTGAGCACAGCAATAAGCTTAAAACTAAATGAACCAGACTGGCAAGCTTGTTCCATCTCAAGAAGAAGAACCTGTTACTGGCAAATGCTAGCTCAACACTTTGACAAACTGGTTTTAGGGATTTTGCCAGCTCCTTGCACTGTAGCTATTGCCTCATAACCACAGTTGGAATATTACAGTCTTACTATAAACTATTCCTATTTAAAATTAAATCTTAAACCAAGATATTTTTAAAGTTGAAATTGGAAAACAATTATAAAAATACTAGCGTTGTACTTGATCACTGCCCGCCCTGGGGTGTCTGTAATTACTGTGTTCTGCTCTGGGTGTTGCTATTGCTGTATAACCAGTCTCACTGGCTCCCTTCCAATCTAGGAGGAGTTAATACCGCAACATTCATTGTCTAAATAAAACTATATTTTTGAAGCTGTGGCTCATGAGAGTTCCTTTTCTACAGTTGGCCAAGCATAGAGGTTTTTAACCTTTCTGTGAATGAGCCTTCAATGGCAAGTACATCTGCCAGGTGTAACGGAGTTATGAAGAACATGAGATGCACACTTACATATTTATGTTCAACAGTAAGTCTCTTGAACATGCCAGTTTTGCAGAAGCGAATGAACTTTTGAGTGTGGTTGTGCTTTGCAGACAGTTACTAAGTAATTGCTTTTCAAGGTTAGAAAAATGAGAAGGGGTTTTCTTTAAGCACCTTCATTTTGAAGATAATGTCGACTAACAATGCAAAATATCTGCAATGTCAAATTGTTCTGAATTTCAGTCCTAGAAATTTCTGTATTTTAACCTCTACCACTTGCTTCAGGTACGGTATTAATATTTGGGGGAGGGGGGAATTAGGACACCACTAATAATCCTATCAAAGTTATGAAATCAGCATCATAAAATAAGAGAGTCTGTGTGAAGTATCCTTCAGGATGGGGCTGAGCTCCTACTTACCTGTACTGGGCAAGATACTGTGCCTCTAACTTGTTAGGAAAAGAACCGGTTCCCACAAGATAGAGCCCATCAGCATCCTGTGCTGTCTTGCCTAGTGGCCTTCGGTGGCCAACCTTAAGGGCCTGGCAGGAGCGAGCACCCGCAGCGGGAGGGCATACTGTGAGAGAGACCCAGCAGGTAGTCCTGGAAAATCCACTCTGTGCCATGAAGTGGAATTCAGAGAAGGGTGCCTTGGGTATCCAAAAATTGGGGAAAGTTGTTCCCAGCAAAACCAGCTGAACCATAGACTTTTAGGAGAGTTATACAGAGGAGGAAAGTTACTACAGAAACCTCGGGAATCATAATAGATTTTTGGAAGCAGACTGATCGCCATGTCTTTGTGTGTGTTAGTACTCCATGCCTTACAGCAGTGGAAGCAAAAGCATTTTAAGTATTTAGATTATTTGCTCAAGTCACTTGCAGTGGAGCCAGGAATAGGACTTGGATTTCCAGTTCTGTGCTCCATCCGTCATGAAAGTCATTCCATAGTGAACACACACAGAAATGCATGTTATTTTTCAGTAGAATAATACGTGTACTGTCAGAAAGTGAAGCAGTGCTCCAGGATTGCAGATTTGTGTAATTTTTTGCTTTCCAAGGGAAAAACTGCAGAAGAAAATATGTTGTACTCTAATTCGCTTTCCTCCTGCCATCACCTTTCTTCCTTGGAACGTCTCTGTTCTAGCCTGTGTGCAAGTGAATTTGTACATGTGAACGTTCCTGTAAGTAGTTACTCAGTGTGACACTCTCTTATTACCGGACTGGTTGCTATTCCCTGCATGCAACTAAGCACTCCTAGTATCCCTTTGTAATTTGAGGCCTCGGCTGACACATCTCTGAGTTTCAGTTTCTCAGTTCAGCTCTTCAGGGTACAGTTAATACATGATGTTGTATGTTTGTATTACATCTATATTTTGTGAGCGCCAGTTGTTTTGCATGCTGTCTGCACACAACACAGTCAAAACTTACTCTGTTGCCTTCCGCAATACTTACCTGATAGCAGGATGTGTTCATCTGACTAAACAACCATAGAAGGAGGAGGACGATACTACACCTTCAAAAATGTCTTTAATTCCATACATGAAAATTTGTAGGGAAAATAGTTCATCATTGTATGCCGTACAGACCCCATGAACAGTAAGTTTGTAAAGACTGTGCAGACCTTGTAAATGCTGAGTGTGCATCTGTAACCTCAAGGAATCTGAAACTCCTTTTAAGAGTTGTAATTCAGCTGTCAGTGGTCAGGATCCACTATCAGTGGTGCAAACCTCAAGTGTAGACAAGATAAGGAAAAACCCACTGTTTGCACTTATCTATGAGTGAGATTCACGCCTCGCAGGCACTTGTTGCCTCTGTGGTGGCTGAACTGGGACTGTTTCCTAATCGGGATGATCTAAACTTGTCTTACACATTTGTCTTATCAAGTTCCTAAAATGAATCTTAAGTGTTCTGAATGGTATACAGCCCAATGTGATCGGCTTACTGTCACTGCAAAGCTAGCTTTTATATTGCCTTATGCTTGTGGCTTCTCAGTTCTTTGGTGTTTTTACGCATACCTCAGTGCTTGTGATTAGACTTGCTTGGTCTGTGGAAGGACTATCCACGTGCTCCTCAGCAGTTATTCTGACTTCTCTGGAGCAGCTTGTGTATTACCAGACTGGCTGCTATTCCCTAAATGCAACTAAGTGCTTATAATATATACCAGAAAGAGTACTCCCCCATTCCCTGGGGAAGGGGCTCAGCTCTCTACCATGCAAAGAGCTAGGTGATATATCTCTGGAAAGCTTAGTGACATACGTGAGCAAATACAGCACTAAATGCTACTGGTAGATTTAGAGAATGAGCCAACAAACTAGTTCTCCTTAAGAGAAATGGAATTTTGTGTATACTTCTGCCTCTCCTGAGAGGTGATTGTACCAGCTAACTCAAACCTAAAGCTGGCTTTGCAAACAGATCAGAAAGAGAGATGGACCAATATTTTTTGGATACTCTAAAAGACATAGTCAATGGAAAAGCCTGATGTGAAATAAAGTCTTACTAAAGGGGGCGTACATACTTGAGGAGAAAAATAGCTGAAAAAGTCTGGCAAAATAAAAATGCTGAAAATAAAAACATCTGAATTTGCATACATGGGTCTTTCTTCAGTTGTTGTTTTTAGTCTTATACTTGCTGAGCTTTATGGACCAGGGACTGTATTTATTCAGGGTTTTGGACACTACCAACCAGAGCAGTATCTTATTCCAGAACAGTCCTAAATTCTCCAGTCTTGCAGGTAACAGACATTAAGGATGCCTTGACTACTTGGCTTCAACTAACGTTTTCTCACTGTGCTTACAAGATTCTAACTGAAGCTATGGGAAAACCTTTCCTATTACAGGTTTTGGCCAATTCACTGATGCATGTTTAAGCAGAGGCATGAAGCATGGCTGGCATTTCAGATGTATTCTTCTATGGTGCTTATGTATTAGAGTTCATTCTTTTTTAGTCTGTGGTGTTTCAGCGTACCTGTAATGGGAACATTGCCACTTTCCAGTGGAGCTGACAGTTCATTACACATGCTGTTTAGCCATGACCCTAGCAGTCATAAGACCAGAAGTAACCAATTTCACAGAAGTCCAAGCTTTTTCCCTTTAGACACTATTTATGCATGCGTCATGAAACAACTTGATTTTTCCAAACCCCTCCTCCCCCCCACCACCCCAACCCCACACAGTCTACTTAGAAGCTGGGCCACTCAAATGCTTAAACAGCTGTATGGCAGAGGAAAGTTGGGAGTGTTTTGATTTTTTTTTTTTTTCCCCTTTTAGAATTTCCCCCAAATGTATATTTTGGGAAACAAAATGTCCATCCCAGAAAAACAAGGGACTTCCACCTCAGATCCCCGTGCTTTCAAAATCTAGGAGTTAATTATTTAAGCAGATTTAAGCGTAGATATTCCATAGAAAATTGCTGATGTAGCAACAGGTTTAGACTAACTGGGGGATGAAAGGTCTGAACCATGCCATTAACGGTGTCCGTTTTGGAGCTGGTATGTGAGGTCCGTTTGTGCAGTAGCAGCTGTACAGCTATACCTTCTCCTCTTCCATTCTTCTGTGCAGGGTTAGCTGCTACCCACCCCAAATCATGGCCACAAAAGCGTGATTTGCACTTAATGACAATTTATCCAGTAAATGTTCATAGCATTCATTTTGCATACTAAACCAACAAGACTAATACCAACAAGAGATCTGGAACTGTATTAGCTGTCTCTTTTAGGGTGATTTACAGGTACAGCTATACCAGTAATATTTCTGGAAGAAACAAGGCTCAAATAGCACTATTTGAGAGGCAGTTATGCATCAACAGGAAATACTCTAGATTCACATACGCCTCCCTACTCTAGCAGCAGGCTGGTTTTGTTCTGGTTTTATAGAGATGTATTTTTTTTTTTTTACGAGGACGGGAGGAGCATGTGACCAACATCAAAGGTGGCCAGTCAGGTCAGCTAATTCTATATAAAAAACCCCAGCTGTTTACTCAGAACTGCCTTGCTTTAGCATGTTTTTGCTGCTTGAGCGTATGTTGGCGATATTGTTATGCTGCCCGCAGGTACAGTTCTCTTAGCAAAAGCCTTAAAAGGCTGGGACAATCCCCAATCAGTTAAGGTTGAGGGGAATTGATTAGATTGATCTGTTTTCCTTGACACTAAGGAATTTAAGCCATTTAAATTTACCACTTTACTTTAAATTTACTACTTTACTAAGACAGGACATAGCGAGCAAACAAAGAATCGGAAGGCAGGAAGGAGAGAGGAAACAAAAAAAGCTGATGATATGCATTTGCAAAGCTTAACTAATTTTGGATACTTTGGTATTAATTAAAATCACCTCTGAAGTCCCTACTGGCCAGTCACACGTCTGTGGGAGCACAGACGCTTGCTGGTTGAAGATGTTGATATTTTATCTCTCTAGTATGCCTGAGCATTTCTGTGTGTTGCCAGCCTATAACTGTCAGCATAAGAGAAGTGTCTTATGTCAGGAGAGTGAGAAGGGGATCTGTGATCTACTCATCAGTCAGTGTAGAGATGCCCTGATCACTGTTTTCTTCTACTTTTGCTTGGGTTGCTTCTGAAAATCAAATACGTGTTTAGTCAAACTTGCACTCTGCTGTTTCATGTTATATGTGATGCCTTTATAACTCTGTTTAACCTTTACCTTTTGACTTGTTGAGGCTGCAGCTGGTATAATGATATACAAGGAACTGGAAAACTATAAGCAGTGAAGATGGTCTGGGATAGGTGGAAGAGAATGTAGGCTGACCTGCATAGTAGGAAATGGAAATGCTTTAGTTAGTAAGGACAATTTGATGTTCAGGGTTAGTCATGGGAAGAAATTTTGCTGTGGGAGAGTTCATTAGCATTGAATGTGCCTCATCCTTCCCAGAATCATGCACAACTACCCTCACTTTTCAGCTTCAGCCACACTTAGAAGACCAAGGATTGTAAAGCGACAGGATTTTACAGTGTCCTTTCAGTTAAACTAGTCAAAATCACTAATACTCCTAAGTCATCGGAACTTGCGTAGGTCCACTTAAATCACTTCAGTTTAGTTTACAAACCAGAAAATTAGATTAGTTCAGCAGAAGTAAGCTTTAAAGCTTGCTTTTTGTTTGCATTTGGAGTGTACATTTGTTAGATGAGATTTCTTCTATTAAATCTGCACAGCTTTTCTAGCTTGTGGTAGATTGTAGCTGTAGAGTTTAGGAATGATTGTTGAGATCCCATTAGGTCGTTTATAGACTGCAAGTCTAAAAGAAGAGAATTATTTGGCTGGGGTTACTAAGAATTTAGCATTCTGGTAGAGGTTTGCATATACTGTAATATCACTTTGATGAGTATTGTTATTTCTGCTTCGTGGGAAGATGGTTCTCTAAAGAAAGTCTGCTTATTCATATCCTGTGCAAGTCAGGAAGAGAGCCTGAATAGAAATTCTGCAATTCTGTTTTCCACTGTAATCTGTTTTCTTGCCCTGAAGTTGCTTCAGTGTCACTCTATAAGAAATACATAACTAAAAAGGAAATTTTCCTTAACCAAAATTTCCGTCTAGTAAAACAAAATTTAATAAAATCTCTGCAGAGATGAGATTGGTAAACCATACTTGCTTAAGCCAAGGACAGTCTGATGCTTAGTCATGCAGGCTTGGTACAGAACTAATGCAAATTGGTAGAAATCCAACTCTTGTATTTTTCTACTTGGCACGCTTTGGATTTGTCTGTCAATGCACAAGATTTTCATTTAGATTTTCTCACAGAACACAGATCATTGCAGAGAACCTGTGTTATCTGTACCAAGTCTGAAGTAATTTCTGGTTTCTGTTTAAATAAGAAATCAAAATAGGTAAATGAGAGAGATTTTAATCATAGTCTCTATTATTAATGCAACTACTCCTCATTAAAGACGTTGAGTTTTCATTTAACCTGTGCATTTCAGCCCTCTAGCAACCCTTAATCTCTTATCTTTGAATGCAGTTTCTTTTGGATAATAGCCTGCTCTTAGGCCTGCAAAGCTATTTTTCTTCTGGTCTCAAAGGTAAAATCTATGTTAAAGCTAATAATAAAAATCTGTAATTTCAGGCAGACGTGTGCCATGCGTACCAGATTGTACACCGAAATGGAATTCCAGATGAACAGATCATTGTCATGATGTATGATGACATTGCTGATAATGACGAGTAAGTGATGAACGCGCACTAATCACAAACTATATGGTTACTACAAACATGCCGTAGTCACCAATGTGTTTTGAGTTTGTAGTAGTTTTGTAAGAAAAGCCTTGAAAACCACTTGTGATATGCATGGAGATTTTGTCCATCAGCACAATAATTCTCCTTTGAAATGTGCTCACGAGCTTTCTAAGCCTTACTGCACAACTCAGCATCAGTTGTGGGACTGAGGACTGTAGAGCTTCATTGTTATGAGAGTAAGTGATCTTAACTCCCAGGCGTAACAGTTTGCAGCAGATAAATAGCCTAAAACCCACAAACATAGGGAAACTTCATGTATGACTTGCAGGGCTTTTTTGAAAGGACACCATCAGATTAATTCCCAGAATGTACATTCAACAGAGAAGTGTACGTGTCCCATTCCCGGTGACTGTCTAGAGTGTATCATTGCTTTCTATATGAAAGAGTTCAGTTAGACAGCCTCTAATTCTGAGACAACTTCAGCAAAAATCAGCACACTTCACATGCACAGCAGCACTGGGAGCAAAGAGGAAAGGGCACTAAAGGCAAGACTGAAAGTAGAGAGATGGTAGTGTAAGAGACCACCTGCCTACACCTTCAGATTAATTGACATGATCTGAGGTGGGATACTTGAAGGTACTCTGGGAGTAAGGACACCTGAGGTAAGCACGTGTGACTGACTGGAGTGAAAAGGCCTTCTTATTCTAAGATCACTTAACAGCACATGGTGCAAGTACCCATGCTCGCTCTCATGCAAGCTGGCCAGTCAGGACAGTGTAAATGCTTACCTAGTTGTTCTGTGGTCATTGTGTGGTACATGGCTAATTATTCATATTTATGTTCTGTTTAACTTTCAGAAATCCAACAAAAGGCATTGTCATCAATAGACCTAACGGCACAGATGTGTATGCTGGAGTGCCCAAGGACTATACAAAGGAGGTAGGAATGAAACGCTGTTCCCCAGAGAGGGTTCAGCATTAGCCAATGTTCTGAATAAATCCTTTCAGCCCGTAGCTTACACTCCAAAATGCACATAGTATAAAGCCTCCAGCTTATTCACCTGCATGGTTTGGCATGAAGTTTGGTGTTCATAAGATGAATATAAACAACAGATGCTTTCAAGTGAAGCAGTGGTCATAAAAAACATTTACAGTGCTTCTGTGCTGGTACACGAAATAAAAGGAGGAAAAGTCTTGCATTCATAAATGTTGTAAATCAATCTGGAGAACAGCTGTGTAAGACTAATTGTTTCATTAAATTAGAATAGTAATCCAATCACTTGGTGATTTCATGATTTAGTATCTGAGCGAGTCATCAGTGGCTAATACATTATATAATAATGGACTGAAATGATGGCCAGCTAAACTTGCCATCCCCGCATAGATTCTGACTTTCAGAAGCCATCTTTCTAAATGAAGATTTTGCTGTTGTTTTTATGATCAGATTTAACTTTGATCCTCTTAAATCCTTAGGATGTTACTCCAAAGAATTTCCTTGCTGTTCTCAGAGGAGATGCAGAAGCAATGAAGGGGGTGGGATCGGGAAAAGTATTGAAAAGGTAAGAGAAGTTTAATTTAGAAAATAATTGCATGTGTAGTTGTACATTGGCACCGATTTCAACAAAAGAGGGTAAATTAGAGCAACTTGAGAATCCAGCAAGACTATTGATGGCACGTCCAGGTTATTCACATTAGAAATACAATGGTTCTGGATTCTTAAACTATCCAGCACCAAGAACAACTGCTGATATTTGACTGGTGTGGAGTCCAGTATAGATTAAGGTATAAAGAACACTAGAGGATAGTATCAACTGTATTAAGGTTTTAGTTACTTAGACTATTGTCTTTTGCGAGAGTGGCTGTTCAAAGAGAGTTTTATTAAGGTTTGGAGACCTCTGGAAGGGGTTTGCTAAGGCTTGGCTTACTGTGTGTGAACAGTTGTGTTAGTCACCTGAAGTGGTGAGACTTGGCAGTCAGTGGCAGAGGAACGGAGATAGTTTAAACAGCTCATCAGCTGAAAGAATTGCATGTCTAATCCCAGCCGTGGTCTTAGTGGCAGGTATAAGGTTATTGAGGCTTTGAATGTAATGAAATGGAATTATAGTTTAATGCAAAAAAATCTTTGCTATTGAAAAAGTAGTACAAGCAATTAACCTTGTCATTGATGTATTATGCTTAAGGTATTTGTAAACTAAGTTACACAAATGATTGCAAGTTTGGCTGTATTCTAATATATATGAACAATAATAAATTGTAGACTAGGTAAGCAGAATGTAAGATAGGCTAATTTAGATGATTCAAGAATAAAAGCAATATAGTTTAGGGCCTAATCAGAAGACCTCTTGGAAAGATACCTGGTCTCATCTATCCATCTTGCTTGCAGAGCTTGAGATATGAAAGTATGGTGCCTATTTACTAAGCTGTGTTCTATTTCTGACTCAGTACTGCTGGTAGAGTTATATCATGTTAGTTTTTTGATGTACAGTATTTCCTGTAAAACCTTTAAGAATTTAAATTTGACCTTTTGGAAGAACCAACCTAGTTAAAGAATAATTGTGTAAGTGCCTATCTTCATCTGACAGTTTAATTTTAGAGACAAAGCAATGAAACAGAAGAGAAGAATCCTGCCCTGGCATTGGGGAGAATGAAAAAAATGAAGGAGCAGGACAGTAGTCAAATAAGCTATTACTCTCAATTGTTTAAACTTCGTCCTGAAAAGCTGAGATAGAAAATGATATATGCAAGGCATATAGGCAGAAAGTTAATAAATTCCTGCACGGTTACTAGATTGTTCTCTTCTAGTAGTTGGAATGAGTCAAGAGGTGACTATAAAGCATTCTTCATTTAAAAAAAAAAAGTACTTCAGAGCACACCTCACCTGTGAAAGCTTGATGTTATAAGTCAAATAAGGGAGTGGCGATGCAGAGGGCCAATGTCTCTCAGCTACTCAGGAAGACGATTTGAACCCACATATAAAAGTCTTATTTACATTACACCTTGGTCACATTTTTTGCACTTAGGCTCAAGGGTGGGAGCCAGAAAAGTAACACCCAACCCTTCTTTGTTAGGCTATGTTGTGTGAATTTCCAAGTGGCCTGACTTCTGCTGTTGGGTGGGACAAGAACTCAGTTATCCTCTGCCCAAAAGGCTTCTAGATTGTCTTCCAGGTTGTTCCCTAAACAGCAGGTTATCGGCCAGGCAGAAGGCTGGACAATGTCCCCTTGACCCGCTGCAGTCGTACCTCTTTGCAGTCAGAAAAGAGCAAGAGCAAATACGGATTTCTGGACCACTGATACAGAGGAAGAGAGGGGAGTTTGGGATCTCCTTCCAGTCTGTTCACATTATGTTATCTTTCATTGTCCCTCAATACAGTATAAAAGCAAAATCCCTTTACAGATCTGGTTGTCCAGCAAGACCTTAACACCACCCAAGCATGATCTTTTTGGTTTAGAGTGCAACAAAAATCTATAGCAAACAGTGTACTGCGCAGACGTTAGGGAATCAAAGCCTGTGAGCGTGCAGTGCTCAACCAACTGCAGAGCCACCAACCAGCTAGCCTAACGGGTGAGTTTGTGTGCACATCAGTTCTTCATGGAGAGGTAGGCTGACACTGATTTGGCTAAGTACGGCCATACAGATCACAACAAGGTAGTGCATAAACAGACCTAAGGATATTATCAAAGAAGTGTTTATGGTTTATTCCTGTGTTACTGGTGCGTCAGTATAACTTAGTTATAAAAGCATTCCTTTTTTACCAGACGGCTAAAAATGCCCACAGTATAACAAATTCTTCAGACACTTGTGCTCCCACCATACTCGATGCACCAGTCCTTACCTAACCAGCAATCAGTTTATAGTTTGAAACATGAAGCGTAATTGCCGTGTTCCCCATGCTTGACGGACTAGCCTATGTCCCTGTTTCCATTCCTTTTGCAGACACTCATCTCCTCTCATAAGCACCCAAAGTAGTATGGTTTGGGAGGAAAAAAATATTACCAAGAGGAGGAGGAGGTGCTTCAACTGTATTATTTTCAAATATTGACATGTCTTGGTATTGAGAAGCAGATGATTGTTTTGTAATGAAGATTATGTTGGAGTGGTTAGAAAGAATTTGATTGCAATTTTTTCATTACAGTGGTCCCAAGGATCATGTGTTTGTTTATTTCACTGACCATGGAGCTCCAGGACTTCTGGCTTTTCCCGATGACGATGTAAGCATTTTGGGGGATTACTTTGTCATAAAAAACATCCTTTTAGTGACATACTAAAATAATAACTAACAATTGTAAAACAGAAAAATATTTGATGCACTGCCATATTGAGGGGAGAGGCAGAAAAGGAGCAATATTCTTCCCATCACCCCAGTCTGGATTTTTTCCAGTTTGAATCTGAAGCATTCAAGTTGAAATTAAGTGATGTCATTTAGTATTTCATTGGACTTTGGTGGTCCAGACTGTTTCACACAGGTATGACTTGGCTTTCTGGTGTGCTGTACGTATCATCTGGGACAATTACTCATCTTTTCCAGAGTGGTAAATGCTAGAACGTTGTATTTCAGAAGGGCAAAGCACTGGATAAATTTAACGGGAAACAGTAAACATATTCACAACAGTTAGTATTTATTCCTACTAAGCGAATTGTATGTCTGTTGAACATAAGAGGATTTAATACAAGCCTTCTTATTTTACAGCTTCACGTGAAGGACTTGAATAAGACTATTTGGTACATGTATCGTCACAAAAAATACCGGCAGGTAAACAAGCATATCGGAAGTTTTGAGATTAAGAGAGCAGCTGACATGGGGGAGAGAGATTCATCTTCATTTAGAGAGTCATTTAAAGCAGGAGGAAGCTGTTGCCATGCAATGAAATTTGGATTAGGATTTTGCTCTTACAAGGATTGATCCTCTCCAGATTTTCTCTTTACATTTTTAGTTTGCTGTATATTTGCAGTCAATGTTGAGATGTAGTGTACTGGCTTTTGATCATGGTATATATTCTGACTAACCGTGGATGAACAACATCTGTAACTACCCCACCCTCATAATATGTACCTGACTGCTCTTCCTGTGCTTTGTTCACTTCAGACTGTACTGTTACTACAGGAAGTTTGTATAGACCTCATGTTTCTCTTACAGTTTCTAATACAGTTTAAGAGACTGTACCTCTTGTCAGAAAATTCTGTGCATTTATTTCATCACAAGTAGTTTTAAGCAGAAAAGTTAATATTTAGAACATTATAGTAGCTTGCCTTTTTAAAGCAGCTTTCTGTGGTAATGTGTCTGCTGTGGCTGGCTGTATTTAGCAACACCTATGTGGCCGTTGGTTCTAGAAGTACTACATTCAAAAGTGGCACATTGCTGTTCCGAAAGAGTGATTGTGTATTTGATATGTGCTTTGTACATTAGTTAGTAGATCCCAGTGGATTCTATAGAGATTAACAGCGTCTTTTCATTGTGATTATGTTTTCCCTTTCCACACAGTTTAGTTCCCCAAAATGAAAATTAATCTATCTGCTTTTGTGTTTATTTTGTAGCATTACAGATAGCTTTTGTTTTCAGGGATAGCAGTACAGGCCAACTAGCTACAGCTGAAAAGTACTGAAGGACTTTTCTCCGTTTCCTTGTGGAATTTCTTAAGGTCTCTTATTTTATAGATGGTGTTTTACATTGAAGCATGCGAGTCTGGATCTATGATGAATCATTTGCCTGATAACATCAATGGTGAGCAATCAGTTAACTTACTGGACTTAAATGTCACAGCTTGTCACAGGCACGACCTAAACAGATACCGTGTCAAGAATAGGTTCCAGGCACATTTATGCACAGTTTTAGAGAAAGTAATATTTTCCTTTTATGGGAAGTTCCTTTTAAAGAATTAATGGAGTCTTAAAAAGACTAGCAAGGCTTTCAGTTTCTTGCAAATGAGAAGTTGAAAAAGTATTTCTTTTCAGGAACTATGTGGTTGCCCTTAACTGGTAGCAGTTAAGTTATACTGACATTTCTTAGCCTCAGCGCTGCTAACAGCAGGTGTGAAGTTCCTGCCGACAGCTTCATTGAGGAGCAAAGGCACTTGGGAATCATCATTGCTGGGCAATTTTGCTACACTCATTTGCCCAATAACCCAGGAAGCGGAACTCAGATTTTCCAGGGTTTCTAAGCTCTCTGCTGCAGAGCTGTGAGCTCAGCCTTGATTAGGATGAGGAATCATAATCTTTTCAAACTCCTGTTCTGTGGCAGAGAGATCGAGTGCTCTGGCTTTCTTGTTTTGAAGCTGTGGTTCCAGGGAAGACCAGCCATGTGCCTATGCATGGCTTCCTGGGTCTTTGGCCCTGGAGTCTGCTGCCTGGCACCCATCTTGACTTCTTAAAGCCCTATCAAGGATTTACACAAAGTTCACACAGAATGTTTCATACTGAAGATTGTTCAAAATAAATGCTCGGTGAATCAGCATTTTTCAAAGTTTGTTCTATTAGAAATTTCCAGTCTAGGGACTCTGGTTTTACCACCAGCTCTGCCACAGACTTACAAAGGTGGAAAATTGACAATTTATGTATTACATTACAAAGCTGCCTTCAGCAGCCTTCAGTGGTGAACTACAAGGCTTAACTGGTTACTTAGTAAGCGCTTTAAAGGGTGCTAAGAGCAGCACTTTACTACACAGACAAGATTTGAGACTTTTTTTGGGCTTTTGAACTTGAGGTACATTCTGAGTAGAAACAACACTATAGCTATATAAAAACATGCCTAACACTTTTTCATTTTGAAACCTGGACTTCCCTTCAGTTACGCAAGTATTCTATGAGTTGACTTTGGCAAAAAGTCAAAATAGCTTTTGTCTTAATAATACCTGTAAAGACGTGTTTAGAGTATTTCTACTGTGTTAGAGGCGACTTACTGGGAACACTGTGCTTGGGGCAGATGTTGTAGAGGTTTTTTTTTGCTTTTCTGTCAGTGTTAGCCAAGAAAGGATATTATTCAGAAGGTGGCATTTTCTGGAAGAAAAGATGATTTATGGGATTTACTCCAAGTTTGGGAAAAAGTCCTTGTTTAAATAAAGAAAATGAACATATAGATGGTTGTCAGTGCACAGTGTTGTCAGGCAGTTCTTTGAATGGTAGAATTTCCCCCAGAAGTGTATATTCTTTAAACACCCCAGACCACGCGTTTGGCAGCAAGGAAGGAGGTCGTGTAACAGCACTGAGGCTGACTGAACAGTGGTTAACAGGCTTCTTTCCTGCTATTTAGAAGTAAATGATTGAAAGCTAAAATACTTGGGCAAATATATCACGTGCAGTGAAGTACTAAATCATGTGGGGGGTTTAAAAAAAGAAAACAAATTACTTTCCATTTGTCTACAGTTTATGCAACAACAGCTGCCAATCCCAGAGAGTCATCTTATGCATGTTACTATGATGATGAAAGGCAGACTTATCTTGGGGACTGGTACAGTGTGAATTGGATGGAAGATTCAGATATGGTAAGTTACTTAGATGAGGTTTCGACATGAAAAAAAATCACTAGGCTTTTTAAAAATAGCTCTTCTACAGGATTTATGAAAATCTTTGGGTTTTTATGAGATGGAAATCAACCAATTGAGTTGGTAAAAGTATTTATCTACTATTCAGAACCATATATAATCTTTATTTGTTTGGGCACCTCAATTTATTTATGACACTAACTTTCAGAAATATACTCTTCTTTTGCTGTGTATAAGATTAGAAACTGTCTAGCTTCTAGTTTCAAATTCACATAATCTCAATTTGCTGATCTGAGACCACATCTCCAAATTTGTTAAACAAATTGGGTGGTTCAGTAAGTTGTACCTCTGCTTCAGGGAGCCTTAAATACTGAACTGTGGCTAACCCATTTGTTAGCGTAATGGAAAACAGTATTAATGAAACAAGTCTGGGATTTGTATGCTAGCCCACTCCCTTCTTGCCCATTTGCTGGGAGATTAGGAGATCACTAAAAGCAATTTGAGAACATGCTGTCAAATCCTCATTTCAGTTTTTACTTTTATGTCTTTTAAAGGTTGTCTAGCTCTTGCCCTATACTTCCTTCTACATACTGGTAGCTAAGACCTTTTCCAGGTTTCCTTGCATTTTTAGAATAGCTGAATTTAAGTATCTGTGACCACATGGAAGTTTCTTCATGCAGGAGGATCTAAGAAAAGAAACACTCCACAAGCAGTTTCAGCTTGTGAAGAAACGCACCAACACCAGCCATGTGATGCAGTATGGAAACAGAGTATGTATTTGAGTGGGCTTCCTGGTCAGGTATATCTTAAAACCTTTTGTGCCCTTTCATCCCTTAAAAACAAGCAAAACCAAAAAAAAAACCCAAACAAAAAACCACTGTAAACTGGCAAGGTTGATTTAGAAAATGAAACTGTTCTCCTCAGAAGACCACTTAGCATTTAAGAGATGATGGTCCTGATGCTAAAGGAAATACAGCCTTGTATTACACTTTAATAAAAGGAGTCAGGATACGAGTTGTCCTCCAAGCTCTGCCAGTGATTTAACACTTCAGTCAAGTATAAGAATGGTATTTACCACTTCCAGGCATATTATGAATATTAATGAATTGTCAAGTACATTGATCCCTTGAATGGGAAGAGCTGAGAGGTGATACACCATTTCTAATAGTCCCATTATTCAGTGTGTTAGCAGAAGCACAAATTAAATATTTGTTTAAAAAAAAAAAAGTCAGGTTACTTAACCTGACCGTCTTTCCCCCCCGCAGTGAGTTTTGGAAATAAACGTTCCCTGATATTTGGCAGCCTTGACCTTGTATTAAAAATTTCAATGTGCCCGCGCACACATGCTTACAACCCTATGATCTCCTTTATTTTCTCTAATAAAGCAAGTTTAGAGAGTTAGGTTTACATGGCAGAGCAAAGAGAGACTACCTACTGGAGCAATTGACAGTATCCATTTGTTTACTTTCTAACCTTCAGAGCATCTCCTCCATGAAAGTGATGCAGTTTCAGGGCATGGGGAAGAAAGCTATCTCCATTTCTCTGCCACCTGTAGAACACTATGACCTGACTCCTAGTCCTGATGTACCTCTTGCAATCATGAAACGAAAGCTGATGGCTACCAATGACATTCATGAGGCAAAGAAGATTGCTGCAGAGATGAAAACGCACCTGGAGGTAAGCAAAAAACCAAAATAAAATTCATACTATGCATCAGGTCATATTGAGAGTTGCTTCCAGTTTTTGAAAATTGCAACAAAACTACTCCTCAGACTAGTAACCTCTAGCTGATGGTTTACTCTTGCTTTAAAATTCAGCCATCTGTTCCACAAGGCACATTCAGTGATGATTATCTAGGCAAACGTAAGCAAATGCAAAAGTCAGTCTCACAGCTTTTATTGTCAGGAAATTCCTCATCTACATCCATAGGGATTCTTGCTGGGAGGAGTTACTCTTGTCTCAGTAGAACTGAAGTCTCCCAAATGAAATAGCTCCTGCAGAATGGTAGCCAGTATTGGTATTGTTACCAATTGTTTCTTCTGGCAGAACACTAGAAGGGCAGTGAGTGATTTTGGGTGCCAGGAGTCTGACTTTCTATGTCCCTAGTCTTCATTTGTGTGTTGAGACAGGTCCAAAAGACTGTGCTAAAAATAAATGGCAAAACTGGGTTCTTTAAAAGGCCCAAGAGTTGGGGGAGGTTTGAAGAAAGAGAAATTTAATTCAAAGTCTTCAAATTATGTTTAAAAAAAGCATGTTTTAAGTTCTTGTTGTTTTATGTGCAGGTGAAAGAATTTATCCAAGAATCCATGCGAAAGATCATCGCATTAGTAACAGGATCAAAAGAACGGACCAACCAAATTCTGTCAGACAGATTGACCATCAGCAATTATGACTGCTACCAGTCAGCGGTGAACCACTTCAAAGCTCATTGCTTCAACTGGCACTTACCCTTGGTAAGTCAAGCATTACATGTAACCTGATATATGTACCGGTAAAACAAGCACAGTAGTCATAAGCAGGTCTGCAAAATCAGCTTTTATTAAAAAGCTAGCTTGGGGGCAGTCTTACAGCTTAGTTTTGGAGGGTGTGAGTAATGTTTTTGGGAGCAGGAAACCACTTCCACTACACCTGTAGATATGCAAGAAGATTACTAAAAACAAAACCAGAAATAATCCTTACCAGTTAGTTAGTGCTGTCCATTCATCGGTTCCCTCCCCAGAAATCCCAATATTAAATAAGTCATCCTGTATTTCTGCTTGAAGCATCTCTACCAGCAAAACAGAGGAACAGCACCACCACTATGAATTCATAATCCTAGTACATTCAGATTCCTACATCATGATTGTTGCATAGCTCCGTGCAGTAGCCTAGCTGCTACTTCCATGGTCTTGTTGAATTCCTGAGAGCCACTTTTTAGTTCAGGGTTTTTATTACTGTCTGGTCTTCCTGGGGTCCCAGTTGAGGATCAAATCCTGTTTTGCTAAGCACTGTTTGGACAAGACTAGAGAGGTCAGTTCCTATTCCAGAAAACCCAATCCTGATGTCAGGCAAGATAACCTAAGCAGGCAGTGGTGGGTGGTAGGATGAGTCAACAGCAAATTAATTTATTTTAGCAGAAAGGAATGGGATTATCTGGTAGTTAGGCAAAATTTAAGTACTGTGTACAAATCAAAAGCAGATGCACTCCTTCAGTTGGAGCTTCTAATCAACCAGGCTATTAGGAGGCCACGTTGCTCTGTTAAACTTTTAGTTCCTCTTCAGTGTTTTTTTTGTTTGGTTTTTTGGGTGTTTTTAAATACAATTGGTTAGATAGGTGAGCCTTGCCTTAGGGGGCATTGTGCAGCAACAGCTGAATTTACCTAATGAAGTTCAAAGAGCAAAGTATACAGAAGAGCCATTTAAGCTTGTACTAGATTGTCAAGACCAGCAAATAAACACCTCTCTAAATTACTTCCGTAATTTAGTTTGGATAAACAATACCTGCTCTTCATCACTGAAATTATTAACAATGTTTGCTTATTTCAGTATGAGTATGCACTGAGACAGCTGTACGCCTTGGTCAACGTTTGTGAAGGAGGATACCCCATAGACAGGTAATGAGTTCCCAGATATGCTGTGGCTAGAAAAGCAGAAGCTGATAGGCAGATGAAGCCTAACATGGCAAAGGTTCTCACTTGTTCTGCTCTGTTGACTGTTTTGTCAGTAAAGTTATGACTCTAAAGTTATGAATGCTAATTTTGGAAAACACATAGTTATTAGTTCCCTCCCACTCGTAATGATCCAGTTCCCCCGTAACCCTTTAATTTCCTTGTTGAAGACCCTCAGGGGAAATTATAGCCAGTTGGAGGATCCCACTGCACTGCATACCATAAAATAGCATGACTGGTGTGTTTTACAGGACAAGGGTGCTGCCCTGTAATTCCTGTATCATCTTACATTGAAGCAAGGTTGGGAACTGCAGTATTTTCTCCTCTGGCCCCTCAGCTGCTGGCTCAGAACACTCAGCACTGCTGGGTTCTGGTGCGGAAAGGGAATACGGTGCTAGCACCTTCATCTGTGAGCATGTGGTAGGAAAGCAGGGAAATAATGGTCCAGGCTGATGCTTACGGTGGTGCGGTCAGGGCAAGGGAAGCATGGTGTTGAAATTCTCTCTTGGGAGTCTGTGGTAGAGGATGGGATCCTAGCTTGTGAGTCATGTGAGAGGAAGAAGAGAGAGAGGAAAGCAGAGGGGTAGGGAATGGGAGGGTGGACTGGTAGTTTAGGCAGCATGCACATGCAGCCCAGAAGGTGAAGAACTGCTTCCCCCACTCCTGGTGGCATCCCGCTGCAGTCAGTTTCGGAAGTAGTTTGAGAGCAGAGCACCTGAAGAGTTTCTTATCATTATTGTTCTCTGTTGCAGAATATACCTGGCCATGGATCAAGTGTGCCTTGGGTATTGATGGAAACAAGTCCTTAATATAACCCTTACTACAAGTGATAACTTTTCATAACAGTAATAATCCAGACTTTACATGCATGCCAATGTGAAGAGAGTCAACCACTGTACTGGAACGGTGCTGGGAGCTGAGGCTCCTGATGATGAGCAACGCAGCACTTGCCAGTGCTCTCCCCTGCATCCCCACCTGCTGACAGCCTGCTGGTTTGACAGAGGCATCTTGGCAGACCACCTGGAGCTTTCAAGATGGATGATTTGTTTCAAAGCGCAATGCTTTTAAGAATCTCTGGATGAACACTACCAAACCACCTATACCTATCAGTGATTGCTAAATCTATGCTAAATTTAAACATTAAGTCATTAATTCTGGAAAAAATTTTTATACTATAGCTAACTATTAGCTTTTTAAAAAAAGTTAATGAATTCCATTACAGTGACTAATTTGCAGATTGAAGAGTGAAGAAACCAAAGCTTGTTCTTTAAGGTTTAACTCCTTAACAGTTTAAAGAAATGAGTTGCATTCAAGAACTATCAGATGTGAACAGCACAGTTGAACTGTGAACTGTAAAAGTCTTTGTGGGTAGAAAGCACTGTTTCCCAAAGAAAAACACAAATATCTAATGCTGTAAATTTAGCACTAGTATGCTATAATTAAATGTGTATACACACAAAACTGTGCGAAGTCATAGAGTACAGGAGCTGCCTGTGAATAAAAATAAAGTTGACAGTTTCTTCAACCTACAGGGCAATAAAATGTTACACATCTTGTGTCTTGAAAATGAATGAGAGCTAATTAATTTTATGACACTGCATTAAAAAGTTATCTATCCCCATAAGCCTTTTATAAAACAGGTCATCTCAAAAAAAAAAAAAAAAACAAAAAAAAAAACCAAACCCAAAACAAACAACCAGAAAAACCAAAATCAAAAAACCTCAACCTAAAAACGTCAACAACAAAAAATATCAAAAGCCCAAAGTCACATTCGAAGGCACCACTCCTTAGAGGTGACTCAGTAAATGACAAGCAGGGGAACAAATTAGAGGTTATGAGGTGATTCAAAATAGCTTCAGGTTGGCCTTACCTTTTTACGTGTAGAGACAGTGTACAGAAAAGTACTTCAGGGTTCTTTCCAGAGTATGTTAGAATATGCAAAATTACCTCATCTACATGGGAAAAGAACAAACTTTGGAGAAAACTAATGAGAGAAATCCCCAGAGAACATATAGTGTCAAGATGGATAGAATAAGGTAAAAACTATGTGGAACTTGGCTTTACTGGATTAAGAAATGAAACTTTACCCCTTGGGAGTTGTTGCAAGTTCAGATATTTCATGCTTTTCAGTTGCTTCTTGTTTCTTTTCAGCTGCAAAGCTGGGGTTGTTTTTTTTCAGAAATCTAAAAATAGGGAGAGAATGAAATTCCTGTGTGCCCAAGTGTGTTGCAGGTGTTCCCCCGATGGCAGGAGGAAGGGCTGGCCACACAGGACAGCTTTCAGGCAGCCTGGCTGCTATCATGGAGTGTACCAAGAGCCCCCAATGACTTTGCAAGGACAGGGGAAATGACTCCTTCAAAGCCCTGTTTGAATATATACATGAAATCTGCTAAGTTTTACACGTCTCTGCTTTTAGAATGGTTCTCTGCCCTAGAAATCCAGCCAGCTTCTCAGGCACTTGGCATCATCAATTCATAGTTTTAACAATTTTCTTCACCACTTAGAAATACCCATTTTCTTCTGAAGTATTCAGAAGAGGCTTTTGGTCTTTTGGATTTTTGTATGTAGAATGCAGAAGGGGAAAAAAAAAGCCCACCAGGTTCTTCACAGATAGCATCACTTTACAGCTAAGAGTCTCCAGCCATGCTAAGTAGGCCTCAAAAAGTAATTACCAGATGAAAAATGAGCTGCTAGCACACATTTTTATTTTCCACATTCCTAACACCCAGGTGGCACTTGTACCTCACTAACATCAAGTGTCCTGGCCCTCCTGCAGACCCTTGTAGCTGTGAGGATGCAAAGCTGAAATGGGAAAGAGTGGGATTTTGTTTTGTCTCTTTTCCTCCTGCAAGGGTGATTTCCAGAGCTTCACCATCCTAAATGCTACCCGTGGCCATGTTACCCCTTCCCTCAGGGATGTGCCGAAATGAAAGAGAGAGGCAGTCTGCTGAAGATGTCACTGCACACACAGTCCCATCTGAGATGTGGCAGGTTTTGATCCGTGTGCCCCAAAAAGCATTAATGTGCTATAGAATTTCCAGTTCGTATCCAGAGACCCGTTTCCTTTGCAGTCACTCAGGGAACAGCCCAGAAGAAGAAAAAAAAACCCAACAACCTTCACCTGCACCGATCAATGCGTTTGTTTTAAAGCCCCCCAAATAGCACCGCCCAGGCGCAGTGCCTGCACGGCAGGCTGTTTATTTTAGGATGGTAATAGAATCATTTTAGGATTGTGCAAGGTCAGTCTTACGCCAGCGTGTCTTGCGGTGTATTAGGCAAGTGCAGACACCCTCACTCTTCCTGCAGGCACGCAGCTGCTCAGGCTGCCATTCCTAGAATGCCGGGCTGCAGGAATATCTTCTGCAAAATATGGAAGACTCTCAGTTTCCCGGCAAATTGTCATCACCAGGTGGAACAGGGCAAAGTTGAGGCTGTGTTATTTACAAAAACCGGCCCTGAGCAGAATAGTTGTGTATATGTGTAACCCCTGGGAAGCCTGTCATCCCCACCAGGCAGGTCTTCCTGTCCTCCTCCTCCTTACTGCTAGGAACAGAGTTCAAGGCCCTTTTCCCAGCTGTTCTGTGCCAAATTTGCTGTGTGTTTCCACCCAAAATCCTGCTGCACACAGCAGTTCACCGCCTTTCCTTTGAGAGGACCTGGAGGGCAGAAGGCACGATCAGCCTCCACAGTACGCTGTATGCTGACTATTTCTAATGCAAATAATCTAAATAATGCAAATTTACATGGACAGCATTTTGTTCGGAGTGCATGTAACCGCCCTCCTCTCTCTACTAGCAATAAAGCAGAGGGCAGTTCACCTCGAGTTGGAGATAATGCACTTTTTTAGAGATTTCAGTAAGTAGTATTGTTTTAGTTCTATCCAAACCATGTTGCATCTTCTCTCACCAGCTCAGTACTGAGCAGCCGTGCCCATCTCGGGGCAGGAGGCTGGAGGCCTCCCGTTCCTGTGCTCAGCCTCTGCCCTGGGAGAGCAGGGATGGAGGAGCAGCAGAGGGAAAGGAACCTTAAGCTGAAGTCCTGACTAAGCAGCATTTCATGCCAAGAGCTCAGGCAGTTCTAAATCAGAGGCCGCTTCCTTCCTAGGGACACGATACCCCAAAAGAGATGGGAAACAACAGAAATATTATAACTCTAATCCCGTGCGCCATGGGCGGGAGCTGGCCAGTGTCCCGTAGTAGCAGCACCCATCCAAGGAGGGACTCTGGTGGGACAAGAAGGGCCTTCACACCAGCTGGACAGGATGAAAACATTTTTCGCAGTGCAATGGGTTGAAATGCTGCAACAGGGCTCCACTGAGGCTCTGTGGTCTCCAGCCCCGGAAACCTGCAGCACTGAAAAGGACAAGGCCTTGAGCAATCTTGGGAGGCAGCCCTGCTTTGAGCAGGGCATGGACCAGCGACCTCCAAGGCTCCCTGCCAGCCTGAACCACTCCACAAGCCTGTGGAAAAAAGCCGGTCTTGTGCCGGGTTTCAAAGTACAGTTGGTGATTGAGACATGATGATCATAGAATCATGGAATCATAGAATGGTTTAGGTTGGAAGGGACCTTAAAGATCCATCTAGTTCCAACCCCCCTGCCATGGGCAGGGACACCTCCCACTAGACCTGGTTGCTCAAAGCCTCATCCAACCTGGCCTTGAACACTTCCAGGGATGGGACAGTCACAGCTTCCCCGGGCAACCTGTGCCAGTGTCTCACCACCCTCAGAGTGAAAAATTTCTTCCTGAGATCTAATCTAAATCTCACCTCTTCCAGTTTGAAGCCCTTGTCCTAACATGACATGCCCTTGTAAAAAGTCCCTCTCCAGATTTCTTGTAGGTGCCCTTCGGATACTGGAAAGCTGCTATAAGGTCTCCCTGGAGCCTCCAGGGTGAACAGCCCCAACTCTCTCAGCCTGTCCTCACAGCAGAGGTGCTCCAGCCCTCTGATCATCTTTGTGGCACTCCTCTGGACCCACTCCTACAGGTCCATGTCCTTCTTATGTTGGGGGCTCCAGAACTGGACACAGTATTCCAGGTGGGGTCTCATGAGAGTGGAGTAGAGGGGCAGAATCCCCTCACTCCACCTGATGGCCACGCTGCTTTTGATGCAGCCCAGGATGCGGTTGGCCTTCTGGGCTGCGAGCGCACATTGCCAGCTCATGTTGAGCTTCTCATTCACCAACACCCCCAAGTCCCTCTGCTCAGGGCTGCTCTCGATCTGTTCTCCACCCAGCCTGTATTTGTGCTTGGGATTGCCTGGACCCGTGTGCATGACCTTGCACTTGGCCTTCTTGAACTTCATGAGGCGTGCACAGGCCCACCTCTCAAGCCTGTCCAGGTCCCTCTGGATGCCTAAAAGCTCTTGAATTCAGCAGGAAAACTGCCTTTGATTTCAATGGTTTTTATTTTAGGTTATACGTGACCTGCCGGTGTAATTATTTCAGTGAATTATTGACAGATTCTATCACTGGGTGCAAAGTGGCATTCAACCAGCTCCGTGCATGAAGTGGCTGCTCGGGCTTTTCATTTTTTCTTTGCAGAAGTTACCAGGTTCAGCAGGTCTCCCTCTTCCTCTCTCTCTCACACAAGGATCCTTTCCTTGTGAGTAAATGAGTGATTGTTGCACAATGTTTCTCTGAAAACGAGTGTTTGAGGAGTCCTTGGCTGGATTGCACAATCCTACTTGGTCAAAGTCTCCTGAAACACTCTTGTCTGGTGATGGGTCATGTGAGGACCAGAGCATGAGTCACAGCGTGACCATCTTGACTAACCAGGAGAGGCCACAGATCACCAGACTGGACTGCTTCCTCCTCGCCTGGGCTGCAGCATGAGGAAATCCCATGGCAAAATAAATATCCCACAGAGCATTTAAAAACGCCCATTTCATTCCCACATTTGATGTTTTTTTCTCACCACCTGAAATGTCAGATACCAGCCCAAAGCAGCACAGGAACTGGGACACCAGGCTCCAGATGGAGGGACACACTGAACCTCTCCAGCAGCCTCCGCGTTGGGGGCTCAGAGCTTTGCCAGGTTCAACAACACAACGGCATGTTTGTTCCGGACAGGGTGTTTCTGCATGACCCCAGCGCAGGCAGGGCCTGAGTCCCACCACAGAGCTGTGAGTCCAGAGAGGCGGCAGCCGTCTCTGTCCTGAGTCTTCCAGGATCCCATCATTTGGGTCATCTCCCAGCTTGTGTTCCCTGACACGGGACAGCTGCGGTCAGGCCCTCTGCCCCAGAGATGTATGTTGAGCAATGTGACCAAAGCGGCCAGGTGCCCCAGGGCCTCTGAGCAAGCCCTGCTCTGCTCCAAGCCCCAGCAGAGGGATTTCCTTCCAGGCAGCTCACCGCCAGGCACGGGAACTCAGGAACTCGCATTATTGTCAATAATCTCTCTGAGTTTGGGAGAGCCACGGCAACCTTTCCAAATCAAGTCAGAGCTTTGCAGTTGTTATGCCAGAGGAAAATGTTGCATGTGCAATTTGAGAGCCCACAGAAATTCAGCTGGCACTCCATGCATTTTGAAAACTGGGACCTGCAGGTCTGATTTTTGGACTTTGGTAAATTTTAGCCTGAGCCTGTTTGGATTGCAGTGATTTAGCGCTGTCACGGTTTCCATGTGCTCCACTGACCAGCCAGTTCCCCTTGCCCCGAGGTCCAGCTGCTGACTCAGATGTCCCAGGACGCTGCGAGGTGCCGGAGCGCTTCACTTCATCAATCTGTTGCTTGTCCCTGGCCAGTGCAAAGTCCGGTTGCTCTCCGGAAACATCCAGCAGAAGATCAGTCCTAGCTTCCTTCCTTGCATGTTTCTACTTTAGCCTTATCCTCATCAGATTACTTTAGGCTCATTAACTGTGAATGTTACAGTATACAGATAACCCAATCAGGCCAAGGACTTTGGCAGACATATACATCTTCGCTCTGGGGGCTTAAAATAACTTGCAGCAGCCCTGGCAGAACTAAGCTGCTGGTGAGACACCCCCCCCGCCCCCCCCATCTCTGGGTCTTGCCCTGGGGACTCCCAGTCCCACCGTACACGGACCCCATGCAGTGTGATACCTGTGCACAGGTGGTGGGAGGCGAGGTGGGTACGTGGCTTGGAGTCCTATCAAGGGGGGTGAGGAAGCCAGTGGGAGGTGGGCCAGAGGACTAGTCTGGGCCCTGGTTTGGGTGGGGAAGGGAGGCAAGAAGCAGGTGGGGGCTGTCTCCTTTGGGAGAGTGGGTGCAAAAATGGAGGATTAGGAGAGTGTGTGAGGGGAGTAGGTCTGAGAATAAAGGAAGATTTGTAACTGATACTGCCCAGAGGTGGGACCCTCCTTCTGTCACAGCCCCAGGGATGACAGCCTAAATTATCCTTGGTATGGCCAACATGGAGCAGATCAGCCCTCAGTTCATATGGACATCAGTGATGAGACCTACAGTGGAAACAGGACAACTGGCCTCTGTGCTGTGTGTCAGGGATTTGCTGGCAGTGCTTCCACCAGAGTGGGATGGTGGTGGGTTGAGGAGCCGGGCAGGGTGAGGACATGCTGCCTCACAGCCAGAGAGCCCAGGGCACCCTGTACCCAGCCCCTTGATGAGGGCCTGTGCCAAGCCATCGGCACACAACATCCAGGGCAGGGTGGCAGGAGGACAAGAGCTGACGTCCTTGCTGCAGCCTGCAGGCTGGATGCGGGGAAGCTGCTGTTGGGGCAGCAAGGCCAGCAGCTCCCGGGGCCATAGGGGCCCCCTGGGAGTCCATCCCACTGCTACAGCCAGGAGTGTGACAGCGGGGAGCACCAGGGGCAGCCCCAGTCCCAGGCATCAGGCACCTCCCTGGGAATGGAGACAGGCAGATAAGTTCTGGAAACCTGTATCTCAGGTTTGGTTATGGCACCCCAAGTGCCACCCTGAGAGCAGTCCGGGCTCCCAGCAGGAGCACGCTGCCCTGCAAGAAGCTAGTGGCAGTGCAAGGGAGGGGTTCCACTGGCATCCTGCGGGTGTGCTGCCCAGAGGCAAGGCGGAGGTGCCGACAGCTGCACATGAGCAGGAATAACCATGAATTTGGACTCAGCTTATTGCCAGTGTGACACACTGCAAGCTCTGCGCATGATGTCCTCGAAACCAAGATTGCAGTTATTCACTGTTCCTCATTCTTCCTTGTTTTCCCTTCCCAACAAGACGTGCACGCAGCCCAAGCTGGCAGAGGCTTGGCTGCGTGCTGGCAGATAGCTGGTTGGCTATCTGTATGCAGATTTGGCCAGCGCACGCTACAGCTGGGGCATGTAGACGCAGACATTTCAAGCCCTAGAGACTGAGAGAGCGACCAGCTACACGCAATACCATCTTGCCTTTGGAGGTTCAGGAGGTTCAGGAGTAAGGCAGGGACCTTGGGCAGCTTGGCCCAACATATCCCAGTTCTTTTTGGAATGTTAATGGGAGGAAACAACATCAGCTTTGAGCAAAACCCACAGTAAAACACCCTTTCTGTCTAATCAGAGCTTTGCTAGGCCTGATCCCAAGTTTGTGTGGCTGTAGTGGAGGTTGCTTGCCTCCTGCATGCAGACAATCCAGTCTCTTGTGTTCGTAGTGGGAATCCTGCCTGAATGAAGGCACTCAGAAGACATGGATCTGTCTTGCAATTAAGGCTCATGCTTCCATTATCCAGTCCTGAAAAAATGTTTTCAAATTTCATGAAATGCACTTTCGCATTGGTTCAATCTATTCTGTGGGAATTTAGATTTGCAGGGAAATTTAAGTCTGCAGTGACTGAATGACTGAAAGCACAGGTAGAAAGGAGAATTAGCAAGTTCTGTCTGCAACAGCCTGTATTTATTAAAGTAATAACCTGGTGGGACTTGTAGATATGAAAACACTAGAAAAAATGTCATCCAGGTAAAACGGGACAGGTACTTAATTCTCGCTCTTTTTGACTTTCAAATTTTAATCTGGTTTGCTACACTGGGCAAATTACTAAATTCTTTACAAATGCTTTTTTTAAAATAATTGCACCATATCACACATGGAAATAAATATACAATTAACCAGACACTATCATACAACCAATGTGATTAAAACTGCTGTACATGTAAAACCGGTGGTGAAGACTTTCAGTCTTTAAGAAAAATACATTGATGAAAATGCCTATGCTACCTGATTTCAGTGACAAATAGATGGCAGAAAATGTATTCTTAGTGAATGCACAGGATCATCTTGCATGGTCTATAAGTACATGGATTTCAAAGGCAATGGCATGTTGTAGACAGCAAGACAGAGGTGGCAGGTGGCAGCCCTATGCCACTGAGTACATCAGATAAGACTCAGTTTATTCAAACTGGGTGAACAGATACTGTAAGGCATAAACGTGGTCTTACCTTCAAACAGATTGAGGTGTGTGTAGACCTTTCACAGGCCTTGTGCACAGACGTGATTCACACCTGCCATAATTTATTATGGAATAAATGTCCACTTTTCTGCAAGATCTCTGGATTTTCTCCACTGTCCCTTTACATTCTGCGACGTCGGCTGGTTGCCAGCAGGAGGTTCTGATGTTTGATACTTCAAGTTTTCCAGAGGATGAATGTTCTCCTGAATGCTCCTTTTATTTCTGCAAATGAACTCTGCTGAGAAATGCCCTGAATTCAGACAGCATCTACAATTAGCACATCTGCCTTATGTCAAAGGCCACGCCCCAGAGACCTTCTGAGGTCTGCAGATACCAGATTATCTCATGAGATAAACTATCCAGCCCTTCCAGGATGACAGCAAACACAACAGAAGAGAATCAGGGCCCTTAGGGAAAGTCCAACTCTTTGACAATTGGAACTGGTGGGGTTTTATGGTCTACTGGTTTATAAATAAAATGGAAATCTTTCTTGGTTTCACTCTTCAGCAGGGAGGCTTTGATGTGGTGAGGAAGGGCATCTTTGTCCAGCTGCATCCACTGGTCATCAACATAAACAAAGAGTCCATAATCCTTGGGATGGGAGACTTCAAACTTTTCAGCACACTGCTGACTCAGCTGCTCAGCTGTGGTGTCATTCCGGGAAGCGAGTGTCCTTGACTGAGCACCGATTTCCAGAAAGGAGATAGAGATGAAATCCTGAAAAGAAACATGAGAATAGATCTTGCAGTTAACACAGTGACTTAGGACCGAAGGAGGTAGAATTCAGCCCCGAAGCTCTAGCTGCGTAGAGCTCCTAAACGCTCCCAAATGTCCTCCAATCATTCTCCAAAACCCTATTCTCTCCTTTCTCCCCTCTGATGAACAAGCTCTGAATCAGCAAATACTTAAATTAACGAACGTTTAACCAAGTAATTAGCCCTGTAAAGATACATAAGTAAAAGCTTTTTTCTTATTTGGTGAATATCCTTAGCGAGCAGTCTGCAACAGTTCCTTCTCCCACCTTTCTACAGCTCCTGAAGAAATAGGAAGCAAAGAAGTAACAGACCAGAGTAACAAGTCAAAAACCTCAGAGATCTGGCCTGAAAACCCCCTGTCTCACAGAAACAGGAAAGGGCTGGCAGTGAGGTGACCCTTGTAACTTCACCGTCACCCAAAGAGCACCTTGAGAGCGTGTCCTGCAAACTTCTTTTCATCAGTAAGGAAACTGAGGAGGCCAATTTACTTGTATCCTGTTTTAGGCAGTAACAATGGTTGGGATGACTTTCCTCTTGCCAAACTCATGAGGAACAGAATCTAGAGAGCTTTTGGCCACAGTGGAACCTCTGTGTTTAATTTTTATCTGTGAAATTCAAAAAAATTCCCTGCCATTTTGGACAGAAAATACCCAGGTTCTCCAGCAGAAGTGAGATTTGCCAACTATGAGGACTATGGGTTTCCAAACTGCATTTATGGAGTATCACTGCAGACGATTAAGGCAGCCAGAGGAATGTGCAGGGGCATGCTGAACACATCAGCAAGCTGTTTACTTCTGCCAGGATGGGCTCGCATGTCTGTGATATTACCCCTCATTCAAAGGAATGGAAAACAGCCCTTACGCTGCTGGAGGTGGTGGGGATCTTCTGGGGAAACACGGCATTTCCTCGCTCAGCAATTATGCTCCATGGTAGGTACTTGCTATGAGCTACTGCCAGAGCAGCACTCAGGGCTGGATGGGTATTTGACGTATCCCAAGTACCATTCGCAAGTTCTGAGATCATCAGGCACTGTTTTGACTGCAATATGGGAAATATATTCAATTCCATGCTTTCACAGGGCTATATGGACTGTGTCTCCCCCTCAGGAGACTTTCCCCTGGCTTTCCTCTCAGCATTCACAATTTTCAGTTTTGCAATGTGAAGGCTTTTACAGAACCTGAGACGTGGCCTTTGCTGCCTCCTTGTGGGTGACAGTTTGATCACAGGACATGCCTGCATCCCGACTGCCTGGTCCTGCATCCAGCCTCACCATGGCTAGAGGCGCAGAGCACCCAACCCTCCTGGGACACTCTCCCACTGGTGCATGGGGAGTTCTTTGCCGGGCCGTACACAGCATGGGCTTCAAAGCCAACCAGATGTTGTTGGGTCTTCCCTGCAGCTGGACAGAAGCCAGGCTCTGGAAGATGCTTGTCTGACTGGCCCTTGGGACGTCTGGGGTCCTCCTACAGCCTTATGCACCTAGGAGCCGTCTCTGCGTCGCCTGTTCACATCTCCTCAGCTTAGCCCAGGACTTCCCCAGGCCCTAAGGACACGGAGAAGAGGGGCTCCCTGCCTCCTCGCTGCGGCTTTCCACATGTGAAGACTCCTAGCACACCTCCTTCGAGAACAAACAACGAAATCCCTCTGCAGTCATATTTAAAATTGTATCGTTATAAAGGTACTTCAAGACTTCAAAATGCATTTTGTAACACTTCAAATAAGGTGTGGTATTTTAAGGTTTGGAAATCTTGCACCGCATGTAGTCTTGTTTTTTAATAGCGATTTGGGTTAATTTTGTTTTAAAATAGTTATCATATTAAAAATTAGTAAGTACGGAGAGAAAGCATGTTCATCTTCCAGGCTTTTTCCCCTAGAAAGTAATGCCAGCTACCTGCACTGACGAGCGGGAAGCCCGGGCCTTGTTCAGCGTCCTCCGTCGCTCCCAGCGGTGAATGGAGTCCTGCACCTCCACGCTCAGCTGCCGCGTGACGGTGATTTTGTCGTAGTTCTTGATATGCTCCAGGGCCCCATAGGTGGTGGTTAAATAATAGGAACCTGCAAAAGGAGAAGGTCTTGTATGAACATCCCACCAGCATGGGCCATTCATTTCCACGTCCATCCTGCCCGCTTGTGCCCGTGCAGTGGCAGCTGTCTAACAACACTTGCACTGTCTGTGCCTCGCTGCGGATGTTAACCCAAGAGAAATGAGACCTAATGACCACAGTGTCCTCCACCCCCTTGTCGTGGTTTGGGCTGCTTCACAACGTTGTCACTGCTCAGACTGCTTGGGCTGTAGATGCCCTAAGAGGAAACACGGACTGAAGGTAAACTACTACAAAAGCTGCTTTCACAAACAAACCCAAACCAACACCTTTGAGCACACTTGGTTTATTCTTTGGGGCATGGCCACCTTTTTGTTGTGCACAGGGCCAGTGCAACAGGTCTGTAATTTGGGCTCCTGAGCAGTCCCCATAACGCAAGGAAATAGCAACCATTGTAGTGTCCTCTGTAGGAGAAGGACAAGGCCTGGATTCAGCCCCATGTCATGGGGCTCTAGTCACATCGCTGAACTCTTTAGAGCCTGTGGGCTCGGCACCGCTGAAGGATGTCTCAGACCTGCAAGGACAAGTTACCCTCCGCTCCCTCTATCAGGTGTTTGGCTGAGTGTAATTCCTGGACTGTCCAGAGTTGTGGGATAAATCTCGGTAAAGCAGAGAAACAGGGAATAAAGCAGTAAAAGCCCACAGCCATTCCTTTTCCCTCAGAAACTCCCTGGCTGCTGTGGTGGTGGCTGTGGCAGGTAATAAATAACCAGCTGCAGCAGCCAGGGAAGCAGCTGGTCCATGATAAGAACAGGCTTCATCAACAGAGATGAAGATAAGCCCTGATAAGAAGACGGGGTTGAATATGAGGAAGCTGCTGCTTTGGTTGTGGGGCAGCCCCGTTTCAGGGCATGGCCCCAGTGCCGGGTTAATTAAAAGTGCTCGTTTTCCCTCATTGAGCCTCCTGGGCTCAGCTCCCCTGATGAGTGCTTGGGGCCAGGGTCTCCCTCTGAAGAGAGGGAAGGAGTCAGCCCGCAGAGCTGCTCCAGCAGCAGCAGGGATGGGGACGGGTCCCCTGGGCCTCCAGGTGGGTCAGGCCTGGCCTGGAGTGGGGGCCAGCAGTGTCCATCACCTGTGAGCCCCCATGAGCCCACCGCCCCGGCCTCTGCGTGATCCCCTTAATTGGCAGGCCGGGAAGACAAGGAGACATAAAAATTGCCCGTCAGCTGGGTGGAGCTCCATGTTTTTAATAAGTTTCATAACAACTGCAGTTGCCTCTAGATGGCACTTCCACACCACACAAACCCCACACCAGCCCGCAGCCCTTCCTCAGGCTCTGATGAGCTCCACAGTCATTGTGGCTGGTTGTGTAAGTGGTGGCTAAGACAGCATTTTATTTAAGAGCAGTATTTTTAGACCACCATTAAATTTTGGTGGAGCAGAGGAAAGCCCAAGACTTTGCCATTTGACTTTCCGTTCTCGGGTGGATCCAATGAGGAATGTCCCATAACTACGCAGGTCTGCATACATCGACAACACTCTTTTTCTTTACTGTCTCCCACAAAGTGCTGCTAAGAACAGGCTAAAGCCTGGAAGTGCCACTTTTTCCCTCTTACATATAGTTACTACCCTCCCTCATCTGTCATTCAGTATTTCTTCTGCTCTGGCAGAGTCAGGGGTGCCCATGATGGGACCTGTGACATGGTGTATCCCTTTCCTCAGAATCCAGGGAGGAAGATCTCCCAGTCCCCCATGACAGGAATTCATTACATCTTCTTTAAGAATGAATTTTGCTTCCACTTTCCAGTATCTTCATTTCCACACAGTCATTCCCCATCATCTGTCCTTGCCTTTGCCCCAGTAATCAACATCACTGTTGTTATAAAATTCATTCAAAGTAAATTTTTAATTTGGAGGACAGGTTTAAATGATTTTGTATATTGACCAGTAATTTCACCATTTTCTCACTTCTGCTTTCCTTTTTTTCCCTTTATTTATGTGCCTGAATCACCTTTTGCCATTTAACTTTGAAAGGCTTAACTCAAGTTAAGTTTCGCCAGTTCCCGTTTTAGCCCTGCACTTTGCAATCTCAGAGCTATCTTCACTGAGATGTTTGGGTTTTTTCCATTCCCTGTATCTGCAGTTACTCTCAGTCTCTTTTTTGAAGTGGTTATTCAGCCAGTTTGATCTGGAACTCCTTCACAAAACTTTGACTGGAGTACACGTTTCACAGCGTCTTGCATCTTTGAAGAGAACTTCCAGCCAGCTTTGCCTTCGATAGCCTGAGCTCCCCAACCTAACTGACTTCAGTAACCAGCCTGGTGGTGTGCCCTTTTGAAATGAAGAACCTGTGGGCAGTGTAGTCACCAAAACCAGCTTAGTTATGTCAGCAAAATGCTGTGCTTAGGATAACATTTTTTCTGCTAACAGCTCTTTTCAGCAGGAAAATTAGCCTATGCAGCCTAGCCCTCACTAATACAATTGTGTTGCTACTGCTCATTCTGTTAGTACTTAATTTTGCCCACCTCTGCACTGTGCTGGGATGACAAGCTCTTAGTTACAGACTTACACCTCCATTTAAAAGAAATAAAGTTAGTCTGCTGTTGTTCTTCCAGGAGTCCTGTCTAGAACCTCAGTACCTACCAAAACAAAGTCTAAAATAAACCCCATTTTATTGGTTTAGTGACTACTTGGTGAAAAATTATCTGTGTTCCTAATACAGAGTGCATAACTCTGTCACTGTTAGTAGCATTTGCTTCCCAAGCTATATTTAAGAAACTAAAGGCCCACAGTTCCCTAGGGTATTTATCCCTCTAATAGCAGAATTCTTTATTCACATCCAAGCCCAATATTCCTCTGTAACCCAACTTTCCTTTCTCTGCCTCGCTATGATACTCAGCCAGATAACATTGTCAAAGGGGACACTCAAATTTAAGAGTAGAGCGGCCATAAGGATGATGTATGGCCCCAGGCATACAATGCAGTTTAAGAAATGTGCTCTTTTCTCATTGAAATAAATAGAAGTGTCTGCACAATGGATTGCAGCAGCAGTTTAATTTTAGGCAAAGACCTTTTAACTTTTCAGCCTTTGTGCCAAGCAACACTAGATGTCTCTGTTTAGGTTACTAATCCAGCAACTCAGTTCTCATTTATGCTGGATCCTTGCCTTTCTAGCTGGTGTCTAAGGGCACTGCACTGCTAAGAACAGTTAAAGTGTTTGACAATAAATTTAGAGCCTCAGATTTGAAAAGCTTGGCCAAAGCTTATCCACAAAGCCTAGCCAGAGCCTTGCTGGCCCACTTTCACAAACACTGAAGCGAGGTAAAATATTCCAAAGGGAATATGCCAGGAGCAAACACTGTACTCTACCTTCCCCTAGCTGCAGAGCAGGGTCCATGAGCTCCATCATATACTCCACATTCAGAAGGACTTCAGTCAAATTGCTGCGGGCCAACACGTACATGAGCACAGGGAGGAAGTCGTCTGCACCGTATGGCTTGCCTGAGAAAAGAGAAACATAGAGTGGTCCCAAGAAACTCGCCACAAAGACATGTTCCCACACAACAGTGACAGCTTCTCACCCAGCACGTCCTTTGCAGACTTTAGCTTACATTATCTGAAGGGTTAAAGCTCGAAAGCACCAGCAAAGAAAAAATGTTGAAAAAGGAAAACTGAGTTCACTTAAAAAGTAAGTAAACTTGCTTCAAGCCCAAAATATGAGCATGAAGATTTTTAGTGAGCACCATTTCTGCCATTCTTTATTAACTGGGGAAAGAGAAACTTGACCTTCATGGATCATAGACGAGTGACAAACCTTGAAGAGTGCAAAGGCTGCCAGCTCGGCCCTCTGATTTGACACTGCCATCTAGACTGCAGTTCAGGTTTGCAATATTAGCAGCAAAGTTGTCTACATGCATTAGGGGCATTTATTCTCTTAGGTTTGCTCTATGTGTGGGACTAAGGAGCAGAAAAAGGAATTTGAGGCAGTGGTTTTTAGCACTGAGGACTTCCCTGTTTATGTTCCTTCAGAAGGCAAAACATCGTGCTACATGTTCCTAATTAAAACAGTCTCCCAAGAGCTAGGATCTAAGAGGAAGCATCTTTCCAGCCATGGTGTCTAGCTAAGAAAACAAAAAGCCTTTCACATTGGACTTAGACTAGTTTTTGGACTTGGTGTGCAGCAGGTGCTACAGGAACAGATCCTCATGGGCTCAAGATTTCCTGTGCTTAAAACATTAATATGAACAAAATCAACAAATTAATCTTGTATGTAATCTGTAAGAGCTCTTTGGGATCTCTGAGGACAAAAAAGCATACATGCTAACCGTCATCATTATAAATAATTACTACTTAAAATAGAACCCAAACTGAAGCTTTGCCACATAAAACGCAAAGAACACAAGGATAACTTTTCTTATTAGAAAGATGCTTTCACTTTCCACCAACATGTCATAAATGCATCATGGACAACCCATAATGACAAGTTGCATAACAGGCCTATCTTCCCAACATTCAGAATTGACCATTCCTCTTAACCTAAGCCCAGATTGCTTTCATTCTGAATGTCCTCCCTCAGACCATGAGCAGTTTTCCTCACCCGAGTACTTGGATGTGTTGGTTTGATGGGCCACGTGTGTCTCACTTGCGAGCTGTTTTCCTCACCTCAAAGATCAAAGCTACCCTTGATGCAGCTTTGGCGAAATTATGCCCTAGCCATTTTTGGTCCGTAGTCCACATGCCCTTCCACAGTAGGGCATAAATTCCTGTTTCTCAAATGTTCCCACTGACTTATTTCAAATCTTTGCCGTGAGTCAGCTTTCCTTTTTTGTCATTCATGGCTGACGCAGATTCTCCACTGGCAAAGGAAGATATTCTTCTGAAGCCTCAAATAAACATGAGATTAGCTGCTGATTAAAAAAAGAAAATTGTGGCTTTAAAATAAACCCAGTAATGTATCTAGTGAACAGAGAGTTGATCCAGTTAAAACAAAGTGTTGGAGCATGAGAGATTGTCAGGGCTGTGATTCAGTCTGTTTCTAACAGAGTCCGCACATGCCACTACATAGACAATTTATTTAATGAAAGCTGGATTAACGCTTTCAATTCTATTTGCTTTATTATGGCTGCCTTTAGTCAAATGACAGAGCCTTAAGTCTTCAACCAAACTATAAATGGACTGTATTGTTTCATTAAATCTGGATGGACGTTTTGTTTGTCTGCTGTTGCCTTGGCTTATGTCTCTGTGAAAGCTTCAGCTCTGTGAATTGTCCAATTCATTACTGTCCTATATATTACCTTAATACAAAAAGCTTAGTATTACAGCTATTTAATATTATCTAGAAAAAAAAGATGACAGGACTGAGACACGAAAATGTACTAGAAGAACTGCACAGAGGAAAGCTCTGTTCTCCTTTTGACCTGAGTAAATCAGATACCAACAGAGTTAGTTCTGTGTAAAACTAGTGTAAAGGAAGATGAAGTATCAAAGACTTTGCTAGGCTCATTTTTTTCCCTTCTTTAAAAACTTTTTCTTTATGATGTTGTAGTAACTGACCAGTGGCACGGATCGTATGCTTCATTTCCTGAATGCCAAGGGATTTCCAGTGCAATACCAATAGCAGAATTTTCTCTTCCCTGCCACTTCTTTTTCATGACCATTCCATGTTGTGTCTGTCCAAGAAAGTTGCTACTTCACAACATGAATTCCTATCAACTGGAAAAAAAAATGCTGGGTTTTTTTAATATAAAATGTCACTGAAAGAGATCACCAGCCAGCCAACTGACTGACCAGCCAACTGACTGACCAACCAATGCAGAGCGGAAACAGCAACTTGGAACTAAACATTCCAGCCATCAACTTCCGGTGCCAACTGAAATGAAAGTTAGAGGACACTTTTCAAGAACTCTTACAGAATCTATTTCTTTTTTATTGGCTGAGAAGCAGGCACCAAGTCAATTGTTTTTCATTGCTGTTTATCTCATTTCTATAAGCTGATTTAGCTGCTCTGCCCACCAGCCCTTGTTATAAACCTTTCTCAACTTTAAGATTTCATAGAAATATTATTGGCTTCCCAGCTGTTTATATGGCTTAATATGAAAATCTGATATGCATTTCTTTTTGATTAATAAACCCAGAGTAGGGATGTCTGACTGCAATAATGGAAGGAGTTCTTATTCTCCATATGCTGTATGCTCATAACCTGCATAAATTACTAGACGTCATTTTAATCCACTTGTGGGAATATGAAGCTTGATTCTTAAATACCCACATCTGTACTTAAAGTTGAAGTCAGCAGGAGCTGTAGGTGTCAACAAGAGAAAAGCAAAGCTAATTATCAAGGATCTAGCTCTGACTCCATGTGTTACCACAAACTTCCAGTGTTGCCTAGAGTAGTCAGACATATTGTGCCTACTCCTTGTAGGCATCGCAACACCTTCTCTATACTGACTGCACGTAGAACCAAGGATAGGTGCCTGAGAGGGCAGAACTCTGAACCTCCCCTTGTTCTCCTGGCCTTGCATGTCACAGCAGACTACCTTAGTCCCACACAGGGACTAGCTTAGACACATACAGCCGGCAGACCAACTATGGCCCCGAGATGCCCTGTATCTCAGTCCATCCATGGGGATAATAGGTGCTGTCAGCAACTCAAATATGGCCAAAAGCAGGAGGCACAAAGATATATGAAATAATGCCTGTGAACCAAGACACTCGAGAGGTTGGTGCTGCTCAGCATCCTGCAACCCACATGCTCCCTGCACCATGAAAGGCACCAAAGCACTAACCGGTGTCCATCCAGGGGCTGCATCAGGGCTGTTCTCCACAGGCTGCTGCCTCCTCAGCTCCACTTTCAACCTGGGCCAGAGCCAAGCTCCCAGACCTGCATGTCTAACTCCATCTGTGGTCTCTCACAGAGGAGTATGTTTGCAGCTGACAGAGTTAAGTCTAGCTCTGACCCTGCCAGTGGTCTCAGTGACACTGGCGCCAAACTTGGTTGTTCAAGGTGGTGTTGCCCTACTCCAGATATGACTTGCTTGCTTTATTTCCTTCTCTTCCCTGCAGGATCAGGAAACATTTATTTCATAAATATCTATAAGAAGCTTAAAATAAGCCTTCTCTTCTGCCACAAATTCATCCTATTATGTTTATAGCAAAGCAAATACAACGTCAGCTCCTGGCTGGCATGCAGCACTTGAATAGAACGGGTATTAATTAAATACATGATTTAAAGCAACTGGAATTCTGCCCAAGCCTCCATAAAGAAATTACAGCCTATTTTAACACATTCATGCTTTTCTTTTCCCTCCATGTATACTCTGACAACCAGCAGACAGTGATGATGCTCTGCACCTTGCTCTAATACTTTACAAACACTGGCATGATGTTTAGCAGCAGCTCCCCAGGAAATATGAATTTTAGCTTCAGTTTATAGCTGAGAAACATGAGGTACAGAAAAGTTAACTCAGATTTGTTCAAGATCATAAGAAAAGATTGTGACCATCCTTCCACTCACTAGCATTTTGCTGTCTCTTGTCTTATCCCATACTACTTCAGCAAGGTTCGATTTATGGTATAGTTGAATTAAGAGAGTTAATACATACAGGCAGCATGAATTCCTTTCAAAAACATGTTTTACGGATCAGAGGAATTCGTTCCCCTTGAAAAATTTGAATGGCTCTTTAATTCAAATGTAGAAATTGCACTAGCCACAAAAAAAATATAATCTCTAGTCCATCATCCTTCATTAATAGTAACTTAAATACAAATATCCTCTTCTTAAAGATAACAAAGCAAAACTGTTATATGTAGCTTTATTTTCCTTCTCAGAAGTGAGATGTGATTTCTCTAACTTAGTTTTAGGAGCTTCCAGCATTGGTTCTACACTGGTTGCTGAAGTATTTGAGGCCAGTTTCCTTTTCACAGGCTCAGCCATCCCACCAAAGGCACACTGCTTCCTGTCCATGCCTTTGTCAAATGCAGAGTGCATCAGGGCAACTAATATCCAGCTGCTCAATTCTATAGGGGCTGTCAAACTTCATCCTAAAAGCTAGGGAAGAGAAAAATTCCAATGGCATATATGTCCTATCTAGCCTCTTTATCCAAAAGCAGACTATGATTAGACATGCAAAACTATGCAATGGAAACCATTAAATCAGATGTTTTAGGGCTAGTCACCTAGCCAACTCCATCACTAGTACAGAATTGGTTTTGAACTATATACTCCCACTCCCTGTGGTTCGAAGATACTCCAGAAATGAAGCTTCATAAACTTAGGTAGTCCACAAGTTAAAAATGTTGCAGTATGAAAATTGTTCCTCTGTTTATTCTTCTTGAATCTCCTTAGAAAGCAGTCTCCCCATCTTTCAAACTTCCAACTTAAGCTTAAAGCCTTTCCGTACCTGATCTTCCCTGCTCATGGACTGACCAACACTGGCCTGTTTGTCTCACACAGTATTTCTTCATAAATCAATGCCTACCGCTCCTCTATTTTTGCTTTTCCATCAGTTCTCTTCCACAGAGTGGCAGCTCCCAGGTAGCACAAGTCTGGGAGCTCAAGGCTCACCATTGCCAGTACACACCAGACATATTGCAGATTTGCATCTTGTTTATCATTCCACAAGTGTCACTTGTGTTTTTGACAGAGTGAAAAGCAGAGATTCTCATTCTACT
>VFFE01006821.1:19048-100895 GCA_008921705.1 Burhinus oedicnemus | reverse complement strand
CCCAAAAAAAAAAAAAAACAAAAAACCAAACCCCAAACAAAAATGCTGGGAGCGTAAAGACTGCACTGAGATATAGTCAGAGTTTGTTGAAAAAGCTGTTATGTCATACCCAAATAATCACAAGAATACTAAAGATGAGACCGCATTGAGTTGCGCAATGAGATTGAGATTCTCCTCACAGAGAAGGTGAGCTAGAGTCTTGCTATCTCACTGAACTGTTACAGATAGGAAACCTGGGGTGGGAGGTGGAATTGCTGAGCTCTTGCTGATCAGCCTGCAGGGACTGTGGTCTCTTCCCCCATAAAAATTTCTTGTCTTTCAGGATGACCATAAGCTGAGCCTTGATGAACTTCATCGTAAATACGGAACAGACTTGAGTCGGGTAGGTAGACTTTGTTTTCCCTCCCTCCTTGCCATGATCTGAAAAGGAACAGTCTTGGCTCAGAGCACTTCACAAAGGGAGATCTGGGTGGCCTGTTTTTTTTGTTGGTTTTTTTTTTCTTTAATCTCCCCTCCTCCAGTCAGATTTCCCAGGCTTTGGGAGAGTTGTTGAGCTCACAAATACTTCTCTTCGTCCTCCCACTGTACAGCCTAGCTGCAATACTTTAGTGACTTAGTTTCTAACAAAGTCACTGTTATCTGCCTCTGAATTGTTCCAAGGTCAAGTTGATTCTTGGATTTTTTTTTTTTTCTCCCCCGAGGAGCTTTTAATAAAGGTGAATGTTTGTTATATTGCAGAGGTAGTCTAGTGAGATAGCACATGCCTAGAGACTTAATGATGGCTAGTAGCAGTTAAAATTTTACCCTTTTATAGCAAGAGGTCTGCAAATGTCCTAGCTAGCCTCAAAGTCCAGTGCAGAAGCACTGCAGTAGTTTTGCACCTTTGCTCTTGTTTGCGTTGCTTAATGTGTTTTTTGCATGATTGCATATAGCAACAAGTCTGCTCTTACTCTATAGCAGCACAGATTTGTGTATTTCTGTCAAAGACCTTGGCTTCTGAAAGCTGAACTTCCTGGAAGGCCAGTCCAAAGTGTCATCATCTTTATGGCCCCCAGCTTTCACTTGTTCCATAATTTGATAGATTGCACTGGTGGATTGCACTGGACTGTTCCTCAGAGCTCAAAGTCTGCTGCTGTAGCTATCTTGTTGTGCCCTTCTTCAGTGTTTGTAGCCCCATGGCCTGCAGGCTCCTCAAGTAGCATCCAACATCCTGTAGCTCCTCTTCTGGCATTCAGCTTTTGCATCCTGCATTTGTGTTGCAGAGCGCTTGCAGCTGTGGAGATCTCCATTACCTGTTGGCATCTCCTTATTGCTGTGGCGGGACTCTGCCTGCCTTTTTGAGCAGAAGATGAACAAATTCAGACCCACCTTCCCCAGTCAGTCTTGCCACAATGCCTATAAAAGGAACCTCTCTTCTAGGGTTTGACTTCTGCACGTGCAGCTGAGATTTTGGCTCGTGATGGCCCAAATTCCCTTACACCCCCGCCCACCACTCCTGAATGGGTCAAGTTCTGTCGGCAGCTCTTTGGAGGATTCTCGCTCCTGTTGTGGATTGGTGCTATACTATGTTTTCTGGCTTATGGCATACGAAGTGTCATGGGGGACGAAGAGGGCAACAATGATAATGTAAGTAAAAATGTCTGTTTTACCTCAAAGGCAGGCTGAGCAGCCGGTTTGGCTCAAAGCAAATTAACTTCCTCTAAGCATTCAGCCCAGAAGCTTTTCCCATAAGCACGGGAAATTCAGTGGGTGAGTTTAACACATCTTGGAGTCCTTCCACATAATGAAATGAACAGCAGACTTCCTCATGTTGTGTTAACAACACTAACTTGTGGACAGCCTTTGTGTACAAAATGTACAGTCTGTGGGTATCTCCATGCTTTGTTAATGGGGCACTTTAAATACCAAGCAATTTATCTGGACAAACTGGAAATCTTTCAGGCAGGTCATCCTCTGACTTGCTTTCTCTGCTCCTTGTAGCTCTACCTGGGTGTTGTGCTGGCAGCTGTGGTTATCATTACTGGCTGTTTCTCTTACTACCAAGAAGCAAAAAGTTCCAAGATCATGGAGTCCTTCAAGAACATGGTGCCTCAGGTATGGAATACCTCATTTCCTTGAGATCTGCCAAGCTGTAGCTTGCCCAAGGTTATTAACAGTTTTAAACATTGGCTTCAATTGCAAAAGTCCTGACTGTGAATGGTATGTATTGGCCTTTAGCAGACAAGATGTCTCTTGTGCCAAGCTGTTAGTGTGGGTTACTAGCTCTTAATATTGAGGGATCTATGAGACTCCTTCGTCTTCATGCTCCAAGTAACTATGCTAATAGTCCAGGGCAGTTCCTGGCACCCTGCGCGTTCTACTAGTTCTAACATTCATAGGACACTTTCTTGATAGTCAAGGGAGTTCAGCAACTGGTGTGATAAGTACTAAAACTCAGATTCCTTCATGATTAGGGTCTGTATCATACCTAACCATCTTACTGTCACCTTGGCAACAAGGAACTTTAATATCAAGGAAAAAAAAGGCTATTTTTCTTAAATAATGTATGTATCAGAGATAAACATCTTGGTACAAGTAGAAACGTAGAAGCATAGCACAACTATTTTAAGATACTCGGATCTCTTAAATGCCTTCTTAAGAGTTGCTTTTGACACGGGTTGTTTCTTTGTTGTTTTTCAGCAAGCTCTTGTAGTCAGAAATGGTGAGAAGATGAGCATAAATGCTGAAGGTGTTGTAGTTGGAGATCTAGTGGAGGTAAAAGGAGGAGACAGAATTCCAGCCGACCTTCGGATCATATCTGCACATGGTTGCAAGGTACGGCAGTGACAGGCTATCTGAACACTTCATTATGAAGGATAATGAATTAATCTGGTTTCGAAGAACGTCTTTTATGCTGTGAATGGGTGGTGGAGTGGAAGAAAAGGGTAGGGGGAGTGCCTAGTATTTTATCTGCTTTCATTGCTGACGGCATCTGCCTGCTTGTGTATGACAAAGTACTCTCTTCCATGTAGGTGGATAACTCCTCACTTACTGGTGAATCAGAACCTCAGACCAGGTCTCCAGATTTCTCCAATGAGAACCCACTGGAGACCAGGAACATTGCCTTCTTTTCCACCAACTGTGTGGAAGGTATGTGACTCTCCTACTTCCCTAAAGTGTTAACAGTGCTAGGTATTGAACTGCACAGGTAAGCAACACAAATGCTGTGTGAGTTCAGTGTACTAGTTGGTAGCCTACTCCTACCATGCAGGAGCAGGCTGGAACTTCCCAGCAAAGGCTTTGCCCATTCCAACTGCAATACTGTATCATGGGCAAAGAAGACTCCGCAACACTAACTGTTTTTTTTCTCTCCTGCTGCTCCTAGAGGAGCAGCTATGTGGTGTGTCTTCAAGCGTGACTGCCTTATTACAGAATCACAGAATGGTAGGGGCTAGAAGGCACCTTTGGAGATCTAGTCCAGCCCCCCTGCCAAAGCAGGCTCACCTAGAGCAGGTTGGACAGGAACGCATCCAGGCAGATTTTGAATATCTCCGGAGAAGGAGACTCCACAACCTCTCTGGGCAGCCTGTTCCAGTGCTCTGTCACTCTCAAAGTAAAGAACTTTTTCCTCATGTTCAGATGGAACTTCCTGTGTTCCAGTTTGTGCCTGTTGCCCCTTGTCCTGTTGCTGGGCAGCACTGAAAAGAGTCAGGCCCCATCCTCTTGATACCCACCCTTTAGATACTTACAAGCATTGATGAGATCCCCTCAGTTTTCTCCAGGCCAAACAGACCCAGGTCTCTCATCCTTTCCTCATAAGAGAGGTGCTCCATTCCCTTGATTGTCTTCATAGCCCTCTCCTGGACTCTCTCCAGTAGTTGCTTGTCTTTCTTGAGCTGGGGAGTTCAGAACTGGATACAGTACTCCAGATGTGGCCTCACCAGGGCAGAGTAGAGGGGGAGGATAACCTCCTCCTGCTGTCCACGCTTTTTTTTTTTTAATGCACCCCAGGATACCATTGGCTGCCTTGGCCACAGGGGCACATTGCTGGCTTATGGTCAACTTGTTGTCTACCAGGACTCCCAGCTCCCTTTCCACAGAGCTGCTTGCCAGCAGGTCAGCCCCTAACCTGTACTGGTGCATGGGGTTATTCCTCCCTAGGTGCAGTATCCTACACTTGCCCTTGTTGAACTTCATTAGGTTCCTCTCTGCCCGACTCTCCAGCCTGTCCAGGTCTTGCTGAATGGCAGCACAGCCTTCTGGTGTGTCAGCCATCCCTCCCAGTTTTGTGTCATCAGCAAACTTGCTGAGGGTACATTCTGTGTACAGCAGTGTTAAAGTGCAGATAACATAATGTGAACTGAGATGGTTAGGCAGAGCTATAAGAAATAATACAGCTGCTGCAGAAAGCAGGAATTTCAGACATCTCAGACAGAACTTCCTGTTGCAGCTCAGAGTATGATGGTAGGTACTCTGTGCTGAAGCCCACAGCATCTTTTCCATACCCACAGGGTCTTTAACTGTTCAGTGATGGTGGAGAATTCTGCCTGACTCCTGTTGTGTCCTCTGCTGACAGAATCTGAGCAGCAAACTGCCCCCTGTTCTTTCTTCGCCCCAAAAACCCCAACGCTGCAGTACTGAGGGATATTCTTGATCTTTCTCAAGAGCCTTGGGGAGAGAAAACGGGCCTCTCCTTAAAGGAAGGAAGAGGACACTGTCTACTTCTTGAAGATGGTTTCCTCCAATTTGGCATGCAAATGGAACTTGATTTCCTGGAGTAGAAGGGAGAGGGCGTACAGCTTGGCCAGTCACACAGGAATCCTGTGCAGCACATATCTCTGTTTATTTCTCATGCTGCTAGAGAGTAAAAAAAGCTGTGGTGGGAGACTTTGCTGTTGGAATGCCTACCTGCATTATCTTGGGCAAAGCTTGCTAAACTCTAGGACAGGCTCATCAGACTCTGTTGAGGAAGGGTTTTTGTTTTATAAAACCTGTCTCTCTTACAGGCACTGCCCGTGGTATTGTCATTAGCACTGGGGATCGCACTGTGATGGGCCGTATTGCCAGTCTGGCTTCTGGACTGGAAGGGGGGAAAACTCCGATTGCTGTGGAGATCGAGCACTTTATCCACCTCATCACTGGAGTGGCTGTGTTCCTGGGTGTCACCTTCTTCATCCTTTCACTCATCCTTGAGTACACGTGGCTGGAGGCTGTAATCTTCCTCATTGGGATCATTGTTGCCAATGTCCCTGAGGGGCTGCTTGCAACTGTCACGGTAAGTGAAGCTGGAAAAAAAGATTGAAGGAGTTACATACATGGTTCTTAAGGAAGTGGAGCACTTCATGCTCAGCATGCAGAGGTAAACATTAAAGTAGTAGAAGGTACTCTGTGTAGTGAGTGTGTAGGGCTAGATTTTATAACTCCACTGTAGTCAGACTAGTTGCCCAAATCAATGTCAAGTTCTGCAGCTGTTTTTCTAATGAAGACAGGTTCCTAAGCTGGACCTGCTCAGAGGCTTGGCAGTATAGAATTGAAGTGAGCAAGACTAGGAGTTCTGGATCTTATCTCACCTTTTTCAGTGGCAAGATGGGGCCTTCCTGTTACAACTGTTCAGGGTTTCTACACCGACATGCACAGCAAGCCCTTCCAGCCCTAAAGGGCTGGCAGAGCATCCAGCAAGCTTCGCTCTAGTCCCAGCTTTTGATCTGGGACCTGGCAGAGATTCTTGTAAGTTTGGTTTCCGAAAGAGATGGTGGGAGTATCTAGGTGTGCTCAGCAGTGTAGAAGGGGGTGGTGGACAGGGCTAGAGGCGTCCCATGCAGCCTTAAGAAGCAGAGCAGCAACTGAGCTGGGGAGAATGAAGAGCTGGGAGCTGGAACTGGATAAGAGCCTCTGGTGAGAAGGGGTAGCTGGGGCTGCTTGCTTCCTACACCAGTAAGTTGCAGCCTTATCACCAGAGCTATTTGAGGCCTTCTCATATGTGGCCTGCTTCCACCTGTTTTGAGAGTTCCTATGATTAGGGAACTGCAACATTAACTAAAATGTTGGTCTGGGGCATGTTATTTCCTTTCTAATGCACTGAGAAGCAGGAGACTGAAGCCCTGTGAGTCCTTTTCTGAAGGTTTTTTGATGAGGAAAATGTCATTTAAATCTACCAGCTGGGCCTAACTGTAGCTGTTTATTTTGCACTGTCAGGGTGAGCGTGGATTTAGGGAATCATTGCAGGGCATGTAAGCTGGTTGTCATTCCATGCCTACAGTGAGTTGGGTGGCAGTGTATCAGTGCACAAGTGCATCTAACCTGTCATCATCTTCCTTGTCTCCAGGTATGTCTGACACTAACAGCCAAGCGTATGGCTCGTAAGAACTGCTTGGTGAAGAACCTGGAAGCTGTGGAAACCCTGGGCTCCACATCCACTATCTGTTCTGACAAAACAGGCACTCTGACACAGAATCGCATGACAGTTGCACACATGTGGTTTGACAATCAAATTCATGAGGCTGATACTACAGAGAACCAGAGTGGTAAGACCATCTCTTTGTGCTTGAGGCATCTCGTTAAAAAAATGGCTTTTTCTGAGGCTTCCTGTACTTGTAAGAACCCATGTTTCTAGCTGTCCAGTCCAAGTGAAGTTCACAGTTCAAGGACTTCTAGCATACAATCTACAATGAGCATTAGAAGACCAGGGGTGGCACATAGAAAGGTTTGCACTGTACCATAGTTCTGTTTAATCTGTGAACTCCGTATAGGCTGCTTTTGCTCAGAATTATGCCACTGGAATTTGAACCTCCTGAATGTTCAGCCCCTTACATCTGTCCTGTTTGTAGAAATATTTGCTGTTCTGTACTTCAGAGTACCTGATTATTTTTGCCAAAATGTATCTGATAAAATTGTCCCATCTTAAGTCTGCTGAAAGTGTGGACAGCAGAGGCGTTGACCCTGCTAATGAATTACTTGAGACTGGACATAGACAGAAATTTCCCATGTTGAACTAGATGGCTGCCTTTGAACAGGGGTTTTCCCAGAACATCCTGGTTGTGTTTGCAGAGCGGTAGCAATGAACGAAGTGACTGTAAGACACTTTGCAGGAAATTTCTTCTAGATACTGATAAGAATCTGAAATCTCGGAGTGCTGTGCAATTGAGAGAGGTACTTATCTCTCCAGAACTTTTAAGTACTACCAAATTCAGGAGTTTCCTAGCTGTCATCTGCCTTGTGAAATGTTGTTCTTGCAACACATTATTAGCATAAACTTTTTCCAGCAGTGCTGCTGCACCCTGCTCCCTGTTCCTAACCACTCCAAAACATTGTGCTTGTCTGAACCACTTAAAAAAGCTGCTTTACTGTTCTTGGTCTCTAACACTAGTGTAAAGTAACAAGCTATAAATAAAGTGTTGCTTGGAAGCACTTGGTTTTGGCCTGGCAATGGTTGGCTTGACTGCAGTAGAAATAAACCTAGAAGATTTCACTTTATGGAAAGTACATTAGCTTATCAGTTAACGGTCTATTCGATTCAGCTCCCTTGAAGCCAGCTTAAGAGCCAGCATGGGAGAAGCGGTATCTCTATTTAAGCATTGTTCCATTGGGAGCTATTTCATCTAGTTCCTGGGTGATGGATAAAGTGAGACAACCTGGAGGGTGGAGCCCAGCATCCCTTACTCAAGCCCCTCTGAAGGAATGCTGTCTGTCTGGAATTCCTTGACTTTGTCAGCCTTGCCACTGCTGCTGGATGCAGTTGTTACTGGAATCTTGCACTGTTGCTATTTCACCTTTGGGTCTTAAAATAATCAGCTGCTCGACAAGTATCTGGGAAGGGAGAAGGAATGAAAGAGATGTAGTATGCTGACAGGCTGTAAGTGTTTCCTATTTCTGAGGTAAAGGCTTCTTGCTGTTAAGCCTGTGGGATTTTGGGCTTATGTGACTTTTTTTGGGGGGGGGAGACTTTTTGACATTCTTCCTCTGCTTTCAGGTGCTTCCTTTGACAAGAGCTCAGCTACTTGGACTGCTTTGTCCAGAGTTGCAGGTCTCTGCAACCGTGCTGTGTTTCAGGCCAACCAGGAAAATGTACCGATTCTTAAGGTGAGTTCCTAAAAGAAACGTTTGTCCTGTTCCCTGCTGCTGCCGTCCCATAATGGTAGTGAGATTATATCCTGTAACTGCAAAGTAGAGGTATCCGCCACTCTTAATCTCCTCTGCAGTCTAGCACTCTTATAGGAGATATGCAGAGGAGATGGGACTGGGAAGACACATTTCCCACCACAGATTCCCTGCCATCCACAGTCTGTTTGGGAAGTTAAAAGCTTCAGACAGGGCTAGCAAAGATCAGAAGGCATTTCCTAATGTCTCACTGTTTCAAGAAGCGCTGTCTCTGGCATTTGTACACTTAAAAGCTACAAACACCCAGTTCTGGGAGCTGGGAGAAGTAGACACCAGAGCTGGGGGAGCAGCAGTCGTGGGAGACTTTGCCTTTAGTCAGCCTGTTCTCACTGGCAAGTGTTGGCTTTTAAGCTTTTGCTGGTTCAGCACTAGTGCAAATGCCAGGGTAACATGAATTTGGATTCATGCTTCTGAACTCTGACCTAGCCAGGGCTGAAATTAACTGTGCAATGCTTATAATTGTCAAGTATTAGTCATGTTGCTTAGTAAACTTCTTCCCAAGGGTGTTCTGATGCTGTGGTAATAGAAATGATAGAACAAACTATTTTTCCCTAGCACTCCTCTGACTATAACTTCAGGTCATGTTTTTTAGAACTAAGATAAAGAGCTGGAGCTTTTGCCATTTAAGGAAGACTTGGGAGGGAAGAGTTTTGAAAGGTCTCTAGATACCAAAAAGCATTATAAAAATGAAAAAAAAATTGTCGCGGACAAAGGGACCAGAAGGGCAAGACATACTTGGTTTAAATGCAGCAAAGGAAACTCAAGCAGGACATCGAGCACACACAGATGTCCAGTGCTGAGAACCCCCATCTACAATCTACCAGTGCTAACCTTACAGGGGAGGAGGCACAGACAGATTGTCTTCTCTGCCAGAGGCTGATAAGCTGATCTTATTGGGGTGCAGAGCACATACAAGTGTTTCTGTGTGCGTCTCATCAGTCTTAATCTCACATTTGCTGTTCTTCATGGCAAGCAACTTAAAGTAGTTCTTCTCAAAATTTACCCCTGAGCCTCTCTTTCTCTGACTGCACCTGGTTATCTGACTTTCTCTGCCCTTTAAAAAGGCTTCTTGACTTTGGCATCAGAAGACTGCTGCTCTCTCAGGCTAGGAGGCCTGACATTCTGAAATGCAGTATTTGTCAATACTACATAAGAGCAAATAATAAATAATTCTATTATATCATGTTAAGTAGAAGCTGGGACTGGGCTGAGGTGAATATGCCGCGCTTTTTTTTCTTTTTTTTTTTTTTAAAATGTGCAATCTTCTGTGGTGGATCTACTGGGATGTATGCTTTGATAGTTGTCTCTTTCCTCAGAGAGCAGTGGCGGGAGATGCCTCTGAGTCTGCACTTCTGAAATGCATTGAATTGTGCTGTGGTTCTGTCAAGGAGATGAGAGATAGGTATCCAAAAGTGGTGGAAATACCATTTAACTCTACTAACAAGTACCAGGTAAGCATGTACCCTCTTGAGGGAGAGCTGCTGTGTGAAGCGCTTACATAAACTTGCACGCAGTGTGCCTCAAGTTGTTTTGGTACCAAAATCTTGTCTAGCCATTACTTTCTTGTAGACTGCTCAAGACTGTAAATTTAAGTTAATGGACCATACTTAGTTACACTGTGTAAGAGTTTCTGGAGTTGCCTTGACACTAAGGTGTCAGCTGCTGAGAAAAGACCTGACATGCTTCCTGCATGTGCAGCAGGAGTGCATGGACAATGGAAGAACTAAAACCTGTGAATAGAAATGAACTGCTGGGAAATGACCTCAGCAGGTAGAACTTGGATACTAAAAAAAGCCATTGGAACATCTTTGGTTATATGTTAATGTTAAGGAATACGTAGTAATTTCTTAGTTTGTGAACCTCTTTTAAAGTGCAGGTAAGTGAAAACTAGAGCAGAATATCACAAACTGTCCTGAGCTACTGTAGTCACAAAACGCTGAGTGATGGTGATTACTCATGACCTTCATAGTACATGTCTATAAAACGATTTTGTTTCTTCCACCCTAGCTGTCTATCCACAAAAATGCAAATACATCAGAATCCCGTTACTTGCTGGTGATGAAGGGAGCTCCAGAGAGGATCTTGGATCGCTGCAGCACCATTCTTATTCATGGCAAAGAGCAACCACTGGATGAGGAAATGAAAGATGCTTTTCAGAATGCTTACCTTGAGTTGGGAGGCCTTGGGGAGAGAGTGTTAGGTAAGGAAAAGCAGCCTTAATAAATTGGAAAAGATTTGTCCCTCATGCTCCTGTGCAGAGTCCCTGCGGATTAAGTGGAGGGTTGTACTCTGTTCCTGCAGTGTAACCATAGCATAGAGTCAAGGTCACTTCAGCAATTCACGTAGGAACAGTCCTGCCTTTAGCTTTTAATCTAAAAAGCAACCTGCAGGGTCTTGTCTTGCCCAGCAGCTGGATTGCCTAAATCAAAATGAAGCAAAGCATTTGGGACCTTCAGTCTTCGTGGGGCCACATGGTATTAGATTTGCTCCACTGCATGTGAACCAAGCTGTGTCTGGGCACCTAGCAACACCGATTAGTTACCAGAATATGAGCGTGACTCCTGCCTCAATAGCACTGACTAAACCTCTGATTCTGCCCTGTTATTCTTGCATAGCTGTTTGCAGAAGCAATAAGCGTTCGCTCTTTCTGCCTCCTGATACGTAGGAACAGAGTAAACATGGGTTTGATGTGTTACAGGATTCTGTCACTTGGCTCTGCCTGATGATCAGTTCCCTGAAGGCTTCCAGTTTGATACAGACGACGTGAACTTTCCTTTAGACAAACTCTGCTTTGTAGGACTGATGTCTATGATTGACCCTCCTCGTGCTGCTGTGCCAGATGCTGTTGGCAAATGCAGAAGCGCTGGGATCAAGGTAGTTTATTCCTGGGTTCAAAATGGCTTTGCTCTATATCTGTGGCTATAAAGGGCTTTCCTTACTCTGTGTGTTTGCTGTAATGTGAGTGTAGATAAGTATTGATCAGGATTTAACTAGTACTACTTCAGGCTTCATTTCTGAGTTAAATACAAATGTTTCTGTGTTAATGGACTGAAAAATGAGTTATTCCAGACTGCTAGGGCACTGGTAGGCACTGATGGCGTGGTGTCCCTGAGCATGTGATTTGGCTCAGGTGTGTTCTGCGTGTCCCATGGTACTGACTGAGATGAAAGAGCAAAGCACAGGCTGGAAACGGAACTGGATCTGTTGAGTCAGGATTAACAATTTTCTTTGTCCTCCATCCACTTCAATCACTTGCATACTGGTAACAGGTTACTTCCTGTACCTCAGGCTTGCTGTGTGGCAGGGCTCAGTACTAGAACAAAAGCCGCGTGGCCTTTTCCCTCTCAAGGGACCCTGCCTCTTGGACAGTGTTGCTCTACAATACAGGCAAGGCTTTCACGGTAATCTGTTTGTTTCTCCAGGTTATCATGGTTACTGGAGACCATCCGATCACAGCCAAAGCCATTGCCAAGGGTGTTGGCATCATCTCTGAGGGCAATGAAACAGTAGAAGATATTGCTGCTCGACTCAACATTCCTGTCAGCCAAGTCAACCCTAGGTACTGAGTGGTGTGGAAGGCTGAATCCGTTCAAAGAATTGAGCATTTGCCTCTCTTCTTGCTTTGGATAATCTCTCAGCATCTCTCTCTAGACATGAAAAGATTGGCATCTGCTTAACTCAGCATGTTGTGGCTCCTCGATGCGTTATCATGAGTTATGTGAGGAATGCACAAGGCTTTCTTGAATGTGCATGTCTCTTGTGCATGGGAAGTAGTTAGGAGTAAGCCCCATATATAGAAAACTCGTGCAGTTTCTTCTGTCCTTTCTCTGCACCATAGCTGCCTGTCCTGATGGTTTGTCCCCAAGCTGGGGGAAACAGCTGGCCGGCTGGAGTCTTTTGGGGGGGCAACAGTTTCCCCCTGAGCTGAGCATTCACGCCACCCGATTCATGTCACTGCACAAGCACCATGTACTGGCCAACGTAGGGGGCAGGAAAAACTATCTAAAGTGGCATGGGGGAGGGAGGTGGCTGTTTGGGGGCTGTTTTGAGCAATGCTGCTGCAAAGCCTGAAACCATGTATTCTGTGATTCCAGATCTTTAAATAGAGGCTAGGTCTAGTTTTGCCCCCAAACATATACTTAGTCAAGCTTATTTACTAAGGTACAGGTTCATGGGAAAACTCTGGTAAAAAGAAAACGTCTAGTTTGTTAGTCACAATCCAGACTGAATGGGCTACCAAAAGTAAACCCTGTTTAACTGTTTTATACTGTTAAGAGAAAAGAGCTGAAATGCCACCTATAAACTTGATCACTCAAAGCCCAGTTCTGCTCCTCTTGCTCTCAAACTCTTTTCTGGGTCTGACTGCAGGTGGGCAAAAGGAGCAGGACTTGGGCTAGGTAAAGCAATTGTCACTAGTCAGTGGCTACAAGCAGAATAAATGTGAATTCCTTCTTCTTAGGGGTTAATGTTTGCCTTTATAGCCTAGTGCAGAACTGAGGCATCCTCAGAAAATGTGCTTTGGCATACGTGGGCTGTTTGCAGAATGGCTGGGCTGTCTGCATTGCTTAGCTTGACCCAGCCTGTGTTTGGGCTGGAGGGTAGCCACGTAGCTTATGAACTGTGAATAGAGACACCCTGTGGAATGAATTGCATGGGGAAGACAAGTATTGTGGCTGAATTCTTTTTTTGAGGGTAACTTCACAACCTAGCAATGAGACTGGGGATCACTGGGCTGTGTGACTGTGCAGGTCAGCAGCTGGCTGTAAGGGTGGGGAAGGAATTTCCCTGTCTAAACTGGGTGATGTCATGAGCTGCGTGGATAGTCTCCTAGACCTATAAGGGATGGTATGCTGGGTTAGAGAGGTGGCATTTTGCTGTAGCGTGCAGGGTGCCAAACCAGTCTAAATATAACGTTGCATGCTTTTGTTGCTGAAGAGTGTAAAAGAGTCTGAACTGGCATAGCGTGAGCTCTCTCTGAAGAACCATGCATAGATCATCAGTCTGTTGCAAAAAGGGATTACCTGCAGAAAATCACAGCATCTCTTGTGATGTTGGAAGCTAACTGCCTGAGCCAGGAATTCCTTTCTTGCAGAGAGGCCAAGAGCTGTGGAAACAACTAGTCCTTGCCTTGCTGCATTTTAAAAAGCTGTCGAAAGCATTAGTCTGCTCATGGGGCTTTTGGTCTGTTACTTGGCAATGTCTTATTGTCTTTTTCTTTGTGATCCCCATCTACCTTTAAACTTGGAGCATCAAACTTCTGGGCAGAGGCTGCCTGGATTAGTATTTAGTCACAGCAGGAGTTGGTCTTTCCCTAGAGCACTGAAGAGCCATAGCTTTATGGGGTGAATACAACTGATGAGAAACTTAGTTTAACTTGTGAAGTAAAAAATTATATTGTTTCTTGATTGCAGGGATGCCAAAGCTTGTGTTGTCCATGGCTCAGATTTGAAGGACATGACTAGTGAGCAGCTGGATGACATCCTGATTCATCATACAGAAATTGTCTTTGCCAGGACATCTCCTCAGCAGAAGCTTATAATTGTGGAAGGCTGTCAGCGACAGGTAAAGAGAGGGAGTCAAAGGATTTTATATTGGAGAAATTCCCAGTCATATATATAAACTACCAACCAGTGCTGCCTTCTGAAGTGGCAGGGCTTAGTCTTCTCAGTGCCCTCAGGTAAAAGGCCAGACTAGATCTCAGTCTGTCAGCCTTCAGCTGCTGATGTCAGGCCGCTCTACAGTACATAAATATAAGGGTCTTGCAGGAAAACGAAAACGTTTGTACTGAGGCTTTCGTCTCATCCTGGGATGTTTGTTAACACATTTAATTCCTAAATGCTCTGAAGGTGCTTGGGAGAGGAGGATTCAACGTGTTTATATATTGTCCAGCATCTCTTTTGGAGAGAGCAGCATGGTTCTCTGATAAATCTGATCAGAATGGGGAAAGGGGTGAGGGGAGGACAAGGAGAAACTGAGGTCTCCTTACAGCAAAGTGAAATAGCTTTTTATTCTTCATCTCCTGAAAGGCAGGAGAAAGCTTTTCTACCCAAAACATCTTGTATGATGATTTCAGTCTTTCTCTTTGTGACTAGGGTGCCATTGTAGCAGTCACAGGTGATGGTGTGAATGATTCCCCAGCCCTGAAGAAGGCGGACATTGGTGTTGCTATGGGTATTGCTGGCTCAGATGTCTCCAAGCAGGCAGCTGACATGATTCTGCTGGATGATAACTTTGCCTCCATTGTCACTGGGGTTGAAGAAGGTGAGTCTATAACTTGTGCACAGTGGTGGCAAAGTGCCATGCTTCAGCAATGTTACTTACCAATTCCCTCTGAGGTAGAGGTGTCTGGAGGGTTCTCCTTTATTTGAGTTTATCTCCATGACAACTGTTTTCAAGGAGTGTGGCACTTTCCTCCTCCCTTCAAAGTTTTCCCTCTTTCTGTGGGACCAGCATAACCCTTTGGGATGGGTAACAGTAGGAGGCAGTTGAGTAACAAAAGCTACTTTGTCCTTTTGTCTAACACTGATCCTACAGTCATCTTTGCCAGCTGAGTCTGACACAGTTTCCTGAGCAATAGCTCTCAAACAGAAGCAGAACAGGGGGTACTCCAGGGGCTCCTGATCTTCAGAAACCAGAGCTTAGTATCCTGATACTGTATGAAGTGAACCCTGATTGCTGTGACCAAAAATACTACTTTGTGTAGTGATGCCGTGCATGGAGTCTCACCCTTACATGCAGGAGAACTCTTCAATTTGTTGCACTAGCATTTTGCCTTTCAGTGTTACTACTGAAGCTACCTATGAGCTACTCTGCTGCCTTCTGATGAGAGTTATGTTGTTTGTTCTTCCTTGCCCCAGGGCGTCTGATCTTTGATAACCTGAAGAAGTCTATTGCTTACACCTTGACCAGTAACATTCCTGAAATCACGCCGTTCCTGATCTTCATCATTGCGAACATACCCCTTCCACTGGGAACAGTCACCATCCTCTGCATTGACTTGGGCACTGACATGGTGAATGTCTTTTCTTGTCTCAAGAAGAAATGTGGGTGTTTGTAGGTACCCTAAAGAAAGGACATGTGGAAGGAAAATGTTTAAATACAGTTTTCTCTAGTGTTCAGATTTAAAATAAATGGCCATTTGATACTCCCTTAATCCACGCTCCCTGTCTTGTGGCTCTCTGTCTGAGAATCCTTCGGTTCCATGCAAGGACAAACTGTGGGTAGGATTAGGTTCTTCCCAAATACTACAGCTAGGGTGTTTGGGCAGTGCTGTTCTTCAGGCTGAAAACGTGGGGCAGGGAAGGCTATATATAGTGGAAAATGGAAACGGTTCTAATAGCGGTTCTGCCACCTTCAAAGGTCCCTGCTATCTCCCTGGCCTATGAGCAAGCAGAGAGTGACATCATGAAGAGGCAGCCCAGAAATCCCAAAACAGACAAGCTGGTGAATGAACGGCTAATCAGCATGGCCTACGGGCAGATTGGTAAGCTGGTCTGTTTTCTCTGGTGCCAATTTGAACTCGATGGTAGCTGGGGTTACATGCCATCCTGAGTCAGTGACTGTTATGCTTATTTTGGTAGGGTTGAGGTTTGGGATGTCTAAACCAGAACCTCAAACTGTAAAGAATTTGCCATGATTCTGGCCCCATGGCACATAGCGGTGGCTTGTGCAGCTTGATCCATTGAATCGCTTTCACAGTAATTTTGTTCAATTGCATAGCGCTGTGGAGGAACTGGCTGACAACCAGCTCTCCTCTGGTTCAGACTTGTTCGGCAAGAACATAGATCCCATTGTTAGTTTAATTAGAAGTAAAGGATTCTCTGCAGCGTATCCCTAAACACACAGTATTAGGAGCCTTGATTAAAGGCAGCTACAGAGATGTGCCCAGTTCACAGGATGGGAGCGCGTGCTTAATTGCAGCAGACCTTGGGAACCTTCTTGGCTGTATTTTGCAAGGGTTGGGGGTGGACAAGGCTTAATGAGAATACAAAGGGAGTTTTATCTTGTGTCCTTGAGTACCATGCCATCACAGCACAGGGCAGAACAGAAGTAACTCTGTACAAAGTTGGGAGCAGAAGCTGCTCAGCAAAAGGGTTGCCGCTGAGTTTGATGCTAGTGTGAACTATTTCTATAGCTGCTGTTTGGGAGACTGAGCCCCACAAGGAGTAATTTTTTTAGGTGGTTGGGGTCTCCTGCAAGCTGCTTTCTGTTATAATTGCACTGCACCGTAGCTTCATCAGTTTTATCATCCTTTCTTACCTGTATAGGTATGATCCAGGCCCTTGGAGGTTTCTTCGCCTATTTTGTAATCCTGGCAGAGAATGGATTCTGGCCTTCTGGCTTGCTCGGGATCAGAGTTCAGTGGGATGACCGATGGATTAACGATGTGGAAGACAGCTATGGGCAGCAGTGGGTAAGTTTTGAGGCACAGCTTAGAGGCTGCCAGCCAAAATACTAACGCCTGCTGAACTCGATGTGAGCACCAGAGAGCAAAGGCAGCATGTCTGAATGAATGCTCTCTGCTTTGTCTGTTTCTCAGACCTACGAACAGAGGAAAAGAGTGGAGTTCACTTGCCATACAGCCTTCTTTGTCAGCATTGTGGTTGTGCAGTGGGCAGACTTGATCATTTGTAAGACCCGAAGAAACTCTGTCTTCCAGCAGGGAATGAAGTAAGTGAAGCTGTCCATGGAGGGTTTAGAATTGGATTCTGTGTGTTCTCCAGCATACAGCATTCTAGTTCTTTGTCCCAGCAGTGTGTGGGCATCTTGGCGTAAGTCTTGAACAGTCTGATGCCTTGGTAATGGATAAAAGAGGGACTGGGTGCTCTTTCTTGTAGTACCTGCTACAGTTGTTAGGCTGAGACAAATTGAAATGCTGACTTCTGCTGGCATTGTCTGCGGGAGCTAGCCCACCTCCAAGAACAGTGACATACTCCAGCACACAGCCTTGTGCAGCAGCAGAGCAGCTGATGTCTCAGGAGATCTGGTGGCATGAACCCCAGCCTCCTTCTGAATTTGTGATGAAGCCACTTCTGGTTGACTTAGTTGTCAACTGGATTATCTCTGTCTAGAGACATGAAAGACCCTCGTGACACCTGTGACATCAGCTTGGATGGCCTGATAGTCCTCACCTGCTGGACTTCTGGGCTAGAGCGGAATGTCTGTTTCCATTCACTACCATGTGGCAACTAGGTGTTTTTTCGGATGTCATCTGTGAAAGTACCTTGTCCCTGACTGCTTTCCTGTTTCTACTAGGAACAAGATCTTAATATTTGGTCTCTTTGAGGAGACTGCTCTGGCTGCCTTCCTCTCCTACTGCCCTGGGATGGATGTTGCTTTAAGGATGTACCCTCTCAAGTAAGTTGCATCATGCTTTTTGAGCAGCAGGCTGTACCACAGAACAACAGAGCTTTTGTAGGGAGATGGATAAAGGTGGTTGTGGGCTTGTGGAGCATGAAACCTAGCCTTAACTTAGGAGAGCTTGGGCTAGAAGGGGCAAGTGATCCTTTGCTGTAGTGTGGCACACTGGGGGTTTGCATTGCTTTACTGCTTGTGGGAATACTTATGGGGAGCCTGCAGTTCAGTGCCCTGCTAAAAATTAGCAACACAACTTCAGTTGTACCAGTGTACTGTAGTGCAGCTGCTCTCGTACTTACTTGCATGGGGTATTTTTACAGATAGGGGACTGCGCCTCCAAAGAAAGCCAGTTGAATTGCTTTAAAACATAGGCCAGGTGACTATTCTTTACTAAAGCACTGGTGATGACATCTTGTGCCTTTTTCTACCTTTCAAAAGAATTTACCTCTTGTGCTATTTCTTTGGAAGATGCTACGTAGGTGCAGATGATAACCTGGTGCATGGTAACTTTCCTAATGGTTGGGAGGGTGCCAACATCTTAACCATTGCCCAACAGCATTGCAACACTTCATGGCAGAGTTTAGTCTCAGACTTTGAACAGTCCTCTGGCTTAAGTGCTATGAAATTTTTCATGGCAAAAAAAAGTCCTGGTATATCTTATGTTCCATTCAGAAGTATTGTCTGGAGTTTGGTGCTGAAGTGTGAGCATTTCCCAATAAGAAAGCTAGCATCTGCCCAGTGCCTGCTGCAGCTAGATGTTGGCGCACGTAGATCATAAGGGAAACCAATGCAGTTCAAATGAGCAAGGCTGTGGGCACAAAGGTTATGTGTACTTGGAGGAAATATTGCTAGATTAATAGGTGGGGAGGTGCTGGTACAGAGATGAACAAAGGTGCTATGACACACCTTGTGTTGGAATTAATATCCAAAAGTGGATTAACCTATTACAGCAGAAAAACTGGTGGTAATTGTTGGTTTGGGGGATTCTCAGCTGAACCACAGCCTTGTGGGAGCTGGCACACTGGCAAGCTGGGACATGCCAGCCTTCCTGCACTCTTCTGTGCCATCAAGTCAGAGCTCTACCAGGCGAAGAGCATTGCTGGTGCCTGTGTTCTCACTCTCCTCTCCCAAACAGGCCAGCCTGGTGGTTCTGCGCTTTCCCATACTCGCTCCTCATATTCCTGTATGATGAAGTCAGAAAGCTTATTATCAGACGCAACCCTGGTGGTAAGAATATGCTGCTAATCTGTGTGTTTACTTCTCTGCCTCTTCATGCTGCTGAGCTCTGTAGAAGCTCTGACAATCCTCAGTGACCCCCAGTCTCGAGCATTATGCAGGGGTGTATTTTGCTGTGTTTTCCCTTCCTCAACTTTAATGTTGCAGTTAGTCCAAATTAAGGGCTTTCTCTGTCCCTCTCCCTGCATTCTCTCACAGTATATCAAAGTACCAATGCACTGAAGTAGATGGAAGAGACTGAGTAATGCTTGGGTAGTTCTAGAAAGCTGGAACAGGGCTTGTAAGCTGCAGCATATCAACAATTTGGCAAGATTTTTCCATTGTGGTGGGTCACTTACTAGCTCAAGTGCTACAGTGCGAGTTTTCAGAGCCTAAAAGGAGCTCTCGTGAACCTCATACTTGGTCTGCCTTAAGACTAATGCTGCTTTCTCCCTCCTTCTCCTATAGGTTGGGTGGAAAAAGAGACCTACTATTAAAAAGCGCCTGTAAAACATTCCACGCACAGCCCATGCCACCTCTCCACCATCTCCCCTGTGTGCGTACTTCATCTTTGCAAGTGCAGAACTGTGCCTGGGCAGGAGTGAGCTGAAACTGAAGGAAACATGAAGAAACATGGACTGGAGAAGAAAGCAAGGGGGGAGGTTGGGGGGGGGAGTGTCTGACCATCAGTCCGTGGGGATGAGAGTTTGAGTAGTTTTACGTGCCTTTTTCTTTTTGTAAAAGGAAACCGAAGATTTTATATGTGGATTTTTACAAATAAAGATGGATTATAAGAGGATGCCCCCACATGGTCTTAGGTCGATGTTTTTTTCAAGGCAAAACCTGGTTCAGGGCAACCTCCCTGGCCTGCTTAGGATGTGGTGGTCACAGCATGGGTGAGCCCCTGGCTTCCCAGTTTTGTAGCAGGGAAGGAGACAACAGCAGATGCATTTTGTAAAAGCTCTGGTGCATCCCACTCTAGCTCAGTGCCTAATGTGACAAACTGCTTGCAAGCTCTGGAAGCTTGCTGGTCTCTATGCATCTTGGCTACTTTCTGCAAAGGTAGCATTGAGTGGCGAGAAGAAGCTTGATGGCTGGATGTCTGCTCTGGCCTGCTTTAAGAGGCTGTGACTTGCTTGCTGGGTTCAGAATGAGAACAGGCTTCCACCGAATGGCACTTGGATCCACGCATCCTAGTTCTGAAAATCCTGACACTGATTTTCCTGCTTGCTTTGCCAAGCAAGGGATAGTGTTTCCTAGTGTCCTGTTTGTATGCAGACACCTGTTCCAGCATGGCATTTGCCCCATACTGATACTGGTTTGTGCCTGCTGCGGAGTGAGAGCAGAAGCTGATCATGAGTACAGGGTCCTACATACTGTATTTTTGAGGAAGGCATCATTGTTGTTGGGACTCCCAAGTTGGCTCTGTGAGCTGCAGTTGGTCATGTTGCTTCCCTCTGAATATCTAGTAATTTTCCATATGTTTTGATTTACTGCTTAATGCTTGTATGGCTCAGTTCTGAGAACTCAGTGGGAGAGCTGGCCTTCTGTATGTAAACAGTCACCATGAAGTCCTAACTTCATATTCCTTGTGCTGTTGTGTGAAGGCCCCCTGGAGATGCTTCAGGCCCTTGTCCTGAAGTGCTGGTCTGTGCCCCGCTTAGATATGTTTCTACCTCTGCAAAGGATCCCTCTAAACCACAGCACGGAAAGGATCTACAGTTAAAAGTACATGTTATCATCCCTCCTTCCTCATTCCTTTTTATTTTAAAGGCAGGTCCCTTCTCTCGTGTACTGAACAGTATAAACTCAAACAGCAAAGAGAGTGCTAGGGAGGGGAAAAAAGGAGAGACTGAGGGTGGCAGCTGTTTTAGCATGTCTTGGACATGCTAATATGGAACCCTCAGCTGGAGACCATTAAAAAAATCATAATAAATCTTCCAGTTGTTGGAGTCTGTCTGTGCTAACAGCTGAGTTAATGCAAGTGGGCTTGAGGTGATCCTAGCTGGAAAGGGGAGATGAGTTGCACTAAGGGAGGAAGGAATAAGATGGGATGAATTTTACTGGATCTAATGATGATGGAGCAGTGATGCAGAAATGACACTTGTTCCACCCAGGCATGACACTTGAACTTTTTGATCAGTGCCAGGGACTTCCTTGGAGTCTCACTGCAATGAAGTTGCAAAATCAGTGTTGCTTGTCTGATGCAGGCGGAAAAAAAGGAACCTCTTCTTCCCCCTGGCATTTCAGCTCTAAACAGCCTTAGCAGTGAGCCTCTTGCTAAAATAAAATACATAGGTAAGGAGGGACCCCTGAAGGTCCAGCTGCCTACTCAAAACACAGCCACTTTTGAAGTGCAGTCAGGTTGGTCATGGCCTTGAGCTGAGATCTGAGTATTTGCAGGAAGGATGGGGGTCCCGCACCTCTGAGCACCTGTGCCAGAGCTGAACCCATGCCCTGCGAGCTCACACAGTTCCTTGCTAGGCTGTCGTTGTGCTGTGGTTTAGCTGAGGCTCCTTTGCAGCCAGGTCCTGCAGAAGTGCTTCTTGGCTACGCCTGCTGCTCTGGAGTAACATCTCACACCACTCCATCAGCATCTCTTGCGTTTTGTGTTGTCACTTGCCAGTCTAGTTGCAATGTCCTGAAAGAAAACTCTTCTGATGCCAAGCCTGGAGCAAGCATTGGCTAATGTTAAAGGAAAGCTTCACCTCACTGCAACTGCTTTAACATCCTTGCCTGGACCCATATGCAGTAATTAGAGACTAAAATTATTAAAAGTCACCAAATGCGGAGTGTAAGGTTGGCCTAAAACAGTTGCAGGTTTTTATAATTAGTGACCCTCATGCCACTTTGGAGAGCTGGTCACAAAACTGTGTGAACAAGGCCAGGCAAAACACTTCCTGTCACAGTGCAGAAGTGGAATGACTATTTGAACCCAAGTTCATTTCAGCAGTTTTCCCAGTGCTGAGACTGCCGTAGTAATCGTATTTGCTCTGTTCGGCTCATGTTTATAGAGTCAGCATCAACTGCACGGGGACTGCGTAGCTGCTGCCATGATGTTGAGGCTACTGTGGATGGGATGGATCATAGAATCATAGAATCATTATGGTTGGAAAAGACCTTTAACCGTTAACCTAGCACTGCCAACTTACTACTAAACCATGTCCCTAAGCACCACATCTACCTGTCTTTTAAATACCTCCAGGGATGGTGACTCAACCAGTTCCCTGGGCAGCTTGTTCCAATCCTTGACAACCCTTTCTGTGAAGAAATTTTTCCTAATATCCAACCTAAACCTCCCCTGGCACAACTTGAGGCCGTTTCCTCTTGTCTTATCACTTGTTACTTGGGAGAAGAGACCAACCTCCACCTTGCTACAACCTCCTTTCAGGTAATTGTAGAGAGCGATAAATCTGGCTGGTGCCTGGTCCCAGCTGGAGCAACAGGCATGGACCATCAGCTAGACTTATGATCACAAAGCTGACAAGCCCGGGTTATGCCACAGGGGACTGGGCACAGCTTGGAGAGCACCTGGGTGTTGGGTTTGCTGTTGGCTTGAAATCCAGATGCAGCAAGTCAGCAAAGGTGTCCAGGGCCCTTTGGCCCTTCAGGCCTGCAGGCGTGGGAGCACGGTGCTGTGGCTGCACCCTCCCCACTGCTTGGCCCATGGTCATGGCTGAACCAAGCTGCTCCACCCCCATACCCGCTGCTGGACTTGGAGCACCACCGGACACAATGCCAGCTGGCCCCTGCCACAGCACAGCATGACACAGCCTCCCAGCCAGAGGGTATTTCCACTGCGCTCGATGACCCTACGCAGAGGTGGGTGGGTTGTAAGACGGAGCTTCGACTCAGCGGCCCGTGACGGAGGGGCTCAGCACCCACCTCTGGCTGTCTGCAGGGGAGATGGCAGTGCCTGGTCACCACCCTCTGGTGTGCCTCTGACGAAGTGGCTGCGTGCCTCCCCCCAGCCCCACGCCTGCAGGCTGAGGCATCGCCTGCAAAGCCTGGCTCAAGCCTTGCAGCCCTCCTGCTTTTTTGGGAAGCCAGCTTGGCCGTGCCACAGCTGGCGGAGGCACGCAGGGCCAGCCATATCTATGGCAGTGGCACGCTTCGCCTTCACTGGCAGAAGGGAGGTGAAAAAGCCCAACTGGAAACCACCTGAATTTGCTACACCGGTGCCAGACGTGGAGGTTTAATTGCTGCCCTGCGGGGCTTGGCAGCCGGGCCAAGCATGAGCAGCAGGCGCCTTGCACAAACAGAAGGGGGGAAAAAGCTGGAGCTGCTTCACTCCCCTGACCTTGGCTTCGACAAGAGTCTGCTTCCCCAGCCCAGATGAATTAGGCTTTGAGGGCAGCCCTTTTTGCAAGAGCATGCAGCCGACACACACAGAGGTCGGCAAACCCATGGAGGGTCCCTGCTGGTTCCCGCTGCAGCCCCTGGTGGGGAGGGGAGGCAGGGCTGAGCTGGGGGCTGTGGGACAGCTGGGGTGGCTGGGGGCAAGATGGTGCAAGGATGGTTTTGAATAACAGGAAGGTCGCGTCTGCTGCAATTAAACAGCACCGGACCTTGAGTGTCTGTCGCCAGTCGGCTGGGTGTCATTGCACCACCGGTGTTGTTTTGCCTGTGGTTTTGTTGCCGTGCCAGGGAGAGCGTGTGCAAGCGGCCCTGAAGGCAGCCTGGGTTCTGTTCTACCCCTTTTCATGCAACTTATGGGCTCTGAATAAGGCTCTGGGCTCCCTTTTATTTCCCACCCAGGACCTGAAAGCTTTCTGAGACCCTCTACGTGTTGTCTCCTCTGAGAGACTTGTGGGATGAGCATTGCAGCGTGTTTCTAGAGGAACAAAGGTTTTTTTAGGAACCAGTTTGGAAACCACCTCATGTGGCTGAAGGGGTCGGACCCATCCTCAACCTTGCAAGCACAAAGACATTACAGCAAACATCTCCTTGGCAAGCCTTGAGCTCAAGAAGTCCAAAGTGGTGGAACAGCCACTGCTGGCATGTCCCACGGCTACACCACAGCCCTCACAAAAAGCACTTTATGCGCGGGCCTGGCAGGAGGGGCAGCACTTACAGCAGCTTCCCCTTAGCGCAATGGGCTCTTGCCACACAGCTGATCTCATCCTCCTGACTCTTTTTCCACCCTCAGAGGGTGGGATGTGCTTCTGCTGGCAAGAGCATCTCCTTCAACCTAAAGCAACAAGGAAGACTGCATCAGATGCCCGTGACTCACCCCCTCCCAGCCAGCAAAGGCTCCTGAAATAGCAACAGTCCCTGAGCAGACAGGCACAGAAGGGCACGGAGAAGACAAAGTTCACAGGGGACAGAGGGACAGCAGAGGCATGTGCCCGACCCATGCACCTCCTTTGCTTGAGGTGGGGCCCTGAGGCAGAAGGGTGAGGGCAGGGCATGGGGCCAGCTGGGGATGGTGCCCACCAGGATTTGGGAGCCTCTGTAGACCCCTAGAGAGCAATTACCTCGCTTAGTGCCAGGCTCTCGCTGAGGTGGGTATTTTTTTTCCCCCAGTAATCCTTCATTTTCACGAGACCTATTAATTAAGGAGAAGAAAGGCACTACTCCCTCCCTGGGACCTGCTCCCCAGCACCATTCCTCAAGGGATAAAGCACTTCTCTGCCAGACCTGACAGCAGGCAGCTCTGAGCCGCTCCACAGCAGTCTCTCTCTCCTGACTCCATAGCCTGAAAACAGGAGGAGGGCAAAACACCCCACTGCAACCTATTCGGCCTCTGAACAAGCCGATTAGCCAAAACATGAAGCAGATTAACCCCAATTAGATGGAAATGTATAAACAAACATACTCAGTAAAGCATTTTGAATAGGCTCCCCAGGAGCCTGGCTTTGAACACACCTCCCAGGGACCTCCCATAGCTCCTGCTCACAGCTTCATGCTCCCTCCATCAGCTCCCAAACAGTACTGATGCTTGGGCCCCTTCTGCACTCTCCTATAGCTCCCTGTTGCAAGCTTGCCCAGACCCTGCCTGCACTTGCTTCAGATATTGGTGTCCTCCTCTCCTCTCCTCTCCTCTCCTCTCCTCTCCTCTCCTCTCCTCTCCTCCCTCTGCAGCCCTCCTCCTTCTCTCTCCCCCATACTCCACATGCCACCCCAAGAGCCTCTGGACCCTTGGCTTTGCTGATGAAGAGTATGGTGGAGGGTCTGTATCTATGGAAAGTTTTACTGCCCATAGGGAGGGATAGAAGTCCCTCTCATCACACTCGTCTTTCCTTCCATGAGATCATGTGTCTCCCTGCTTCTTTCATCTGGCTTCATCTTCACTTGCGTGAACCTCTGAGCCCTCTGACTCTTCAGAAGGCTGGAAAGCAAATATGGCCAGTTTGCTGTTTGGGTAACAGCAGCAATGGGACCTTGCATTACTATGCTTCCTTTCACTTTACGAGGCCCCAAATTTCCTGCATGGTACACAAAAATTTCCCTCTGCCTCCAGGATGCTTGTGCTGCTGTCAGACAAACAGCCAGTTCAAACAGCCCAGAGGGGAGATCTGATCGGAAAGGAGATTCCAAAAAATGTCTCCAGTGAAATGCCACTGGAACTTTCCTACTATAGCTGGAAAAAAGCTGTGCTTCCTGAGGAGCATGAGACACTGGTCCCTGTGCCTAGGAATGTTAGTGTCAGTCCCCAGAGGCTTGCCCAGCCAGCAGCCCCCCTGCCCAATGCGCTTGCCAAACTGGATCCCCGATGCGCAGAAACAAGCCAGAAAGTGAGGGCTGGTTTGAAAACCGTCAGCTGTGAGGAATGGGAAAAGCTCTCCACAGGCAGGTTCTGTCCGTACTGCTGTAGAAAGAAGGTTGAACAGCCAGCAGAAAAAATTCACAGTAGTTTTTTAAATGTTATAGGGAAAAAAAAAGGGATTCTTGACAGCATGTCATGTGCATGGACTGGGACGCACACCTGACTGCAATTAGGGTTAAAAATAGATATTGGCGCTAACAGGCTCAGCAGCCTTCAGTGAATGAATCCCAAGGTGAATTATGAAATCTAACACACATTCTCTCCCTAACAAGTGTGGTTTCTATTGAGGGTTATTTACCTTGGTCTCCATACCTGCCGGACATAGCATACTACTCTCAGGTTTCACAGCTAAACAGATATAGGCCCAACGGGGAGGTGGCCAAGAAGTCAACAGAAGCACCATTATGGAGGATGCAGCTCCACGCAACTTCTCAGCAACAGCACTGGCCCAAGGATCTTCTGTTTGTGGGCCCTTGTCCAGACAAACTGACCCAGCTAAGCTGTGATGCCACTTGATGAACCTGGCTTTCAAATAACCTCCTGAAACCCTTCATTTGTACAACACCTACCTCTCTATCCATGCATATATTTGGTGATATGTATTAGGTGGTGAGGATCTCATTATTTACATCCAACTGATGCCCACCTGCATTACCCACCCCTATAAATCTGATCTGGCCGAGGCAGGGTAACAGGGCTGTGTTTCTGCCAAAAGAACCAGAGCACCCTATAGGGGCACTCATGATGGCTTCGTTCCACGTGCAGGAGGACTGGCAGCACCTGATTCAGAAAAAAAAAGAGCAGCACAGGAATGAAGCCTGGCTGTACAAGAATTATTGTCTCAGAAATTCACAAAATGTTTTGAACTGACAAGTTTATACTCATCCGACCTGTGTATGGCATGGCTGGGGGTGTGTTTGATCTGATGTCGGGAGCCCTACAGTCAGGTTTACCACATTGTCAAGCTACAACCTGAAATGGCTGGGAAGAGTCTCCCCACAGCTCGGTGCTGTCCCAGTGCCCTAAGCTGGGCCCATGGGCAGAGGAGAGGAGGAAGAGGCTTAGCAGGCTGTTGGATTTTCTTTTCCCTGGTTAGGCTGTTTTCGCCTGTTGTTTTCAGTTGTAACTACAGCTAATCATCCAGCCACTTTTTTCTTGTTTCTTTTTTTTTTTTTTCCTTTAAAAAAATACTTTCCAAAAGCAAATCAGTGCAGCAGCCATTCTGAAACATGATTGTCCCCAGGCTCATCTTTCTCATGCGTGCTTGCCCATCTGCTCTTAGTTGTCTGCTCTCCCAGGTTTTTTTAGGAGGCAATTCATCCCCAAAGAGATTAAAATAGAAATGAAGAGAGTTTTTCCTTGGAGAGAAGAATATTTTTGAGTGACCTTCTTTCTCCTCCTTGGTGAAAAATGACCATCTTGGATGAATTACTCCCAAAGCAACAGATACCACTTGCAGGCTTTGAGCAAAGTCTTCTCATTACTGTAGATCCGAGGTCAGGAATGGCTCAGCTGCACTGCTGGCATCTAGTGCAAGCTGGTGGAAATGGTGTGATCACCTGGAAATATGAAGGTATGATAGGAAAGAAAACTTAATACTGGGATGAATACACTCAGGATCTGCTGAGGAAGATCTATTTTGGTCACAGACAGAGCAGTCAAGGCAGGATCTTGACTACCTCCTGTGGAAGCAGTCAGATAGCTACAGTTTGTCTGAGCCTTCCTCTTTTTCATTCTGGATTTCAGTATGTTTTTGTAATCAGCTGTCTGAACTCATCAACATCTTTAAAGCCCCATGTGTCATTACTGGCATCAAATAACTTGCACTGGTGTCAGCAGGGTCCCTTTTCATGTCCATGTGATGTAGCTGGTTTCATTTTATCAATAAGGTTGTGTGAAATCCCCAAATTACTACCAAATTTGGAAGAAGCGCTAAGCATCTCTTCTTCCTCTCTGTGCCTCATCCTCGAGTTAGCCCCTGGCATGAAGCTCTCCACTCACACTGCTGCATGATCTGTAGTAGTAGTTGCTGGATCTTCAGCCAACACACATGAACCCACCTCCTCAAAGCACACACATGTGGTATGTGACAACCATGCCATAAGAGGACTTTTCTGTTTGTATTATCCTTAAGGACTACCCTTTCTTCTCACACATCAGTGGAATAAAAATGCCTGAATACTCAGGCAAAATCTAGTTGTTTAAATACATGACCACAGCTGTCTTACAGCTACAGCTGTATAAATACAGCTACATAAATACTCTTTTGCCTGACCACCTCTCAGGCTTGAATAGGCTTGTCCTGGTATCTAGGGAGAACACAGCAATGCTATTGCTTCCAGGGTATCAGTGGAACCTCATCCCCCCGCCGCAGCAGCTCAGCATCCCAGCCATGCCCTCAAACAGAGCAGAGAGCTGGCTCTGGCTACCCTCCAGCAGCAGCCTGGGAAGGGTGCAGCAGCCCTCAGGGACAGGGCTTGCACCCCCTGCTCAGAAATGCGGGGAGAGGCAGGTATTTTGCCCAAGGTTTCATGGAAATTAGCTGAACTGCCAGCAGCCCAGGGGAGCAGCTTAGGATGTGCCTTGTGGGGCCATATGATGGCTCACAAGGGATGGGGGAAGCAAAGCCTCCCAAGCCAGGTTTGAGTAATGCACCTTGCTAGAGGCAAGCTAGGGGAAGGAAGGAGTACTGAAAAGCCTTTTCTTTCACAGCGTCACTCATACCAAGCCTTGAGCAGGACAAGGGAGGTCAGTCCCTCTCTGAATTTTGGGCTAACATCTGTGATCCAACCCTAACAAAGCTTGTCCCACCTTGCTGATGGACAAAAGTGTCCTCAGATGCCCTGTCTTGTGTTATTGTTAAACAAACAGCCCTTCACGTGTCCATGGGATGAGTTTCCGCACTCACCAAATATGGTGGGGACACAACACTCCAGTCCTTCAGAGGTGAGGCGGGAGTTGCACGCTTCTGGGAGTGCACAGTCAGAGGGGTATGTTTGATGGAAGGGGATGTGGCACGGGCAGGAGAAGAAAAGCCCTTGAGCCCCCCAGTAGCTGCCTAAGTGAGTACACAGCATGTCCCACCTTGGCCCTATGGTTCCCTTTTTCCTGACAGCCGGTGGGACATCCCCAGTGCACCCTGGATAGCTGTGGTGTAGGCTGAGGCTGATCAGTACCCCACTGCTCCTTATCGCCTTTTTTTCCAAAAAAGTGAGAACGGGAATTTTTGCTTTCCTTCATTGTAAAGCACTTGGGAGGGGACAGATTTTGCTATAAATGGCAGCTTTTTGCTGCTCTGGGGGGAAAACTATGTCACCCTTGGCTTAGGAGTACAGAGCTAGCCAAATTAGGGGTACTCCTCTGCACTCACATCAGTCCCAGCTCCTTAAACTTCCCACCACCAGCCAAGGCTATGCATTGGGGAACACAGGAGATGGGGTGAAATTTAGGAGGAGAAGGGGTTCTTAGGAGAAGATCAAATCTCAAAACATCATATTTGCACTCATTAGCAGGCAGTAAAGAAGCTAGGCAGGCAGCACAATTAGAGATAAGGGCTAGCAACACTCTGTTCCCAGCCCGATGTCCTGCCTGCTGGTAAAAGTGGGGGTGCAGCCTGATGCATTCTTGACATTTTGTTCTCCCAACTGATGCCAGCCCAGTTCTTATCAGATATCTTCACGGCCAATGATTTTTCACAGTGGATAACACCGCTGAACTGCATAGGAAAAAAATCATAAACCTCTGTCCTAGGCAGCCAAGCAGAATGTTCCCTTCCTGGCCTTCATATGGGGGTATTTGTGGCTTTGCCTTTTCCACCCTTCTTCACTTAACCTCTTTTCTGCCCTGGACATTTATGGCTCTGACCCACCCTGAGTTGCATGAAGATGAGGAACCTCAGACCAGATCCTTCCTCCTCTCTCCTGGTCCATTCTGACCTCCTCTTCCACAAACAACCCAGATTCACTCCCCGTTTTTCTTTAAGACTGGACATACTCTTTGATTGTTCCCTGCTGGTCAAGCCAACTTTAAATTGCAGGGCCAGCACATCTAGCACGCAGGCTCAGAGTTGGGGCAGGAGGGCACAGCAAGAGCAGGGGGCTGCCATCAGGCATCGGCATGGCAGTGGGGAGATACTGTGCCTCGCTCCAGACCCCCTGACTGTCCGCATCAGGAGGATGCCCCTGTCTGCACTCCCTACTGAGGAAAGCCATCCCCATGTTTGAGGATGCTCCCAGCTCTGTAGTTTCCATGAGGACCCTGTGCCCGCAGTCTTGGTGATTTAATGCCCGCAAATTTAATATAGGGATCACCTCGCAGCCAACAGAGCCGCCTCTGACAGGAATCTGACCTTGCACACACTGGCCTGACCTCCCAGCAGAAGTGGCACCTGAAGCTCCCTCCTGAGTGGTTTTTGGCCAAATCTCAAGGATGCTTTTGCTGCTGTTCTTCCTTTACACTGAACTATGTGAAACTGGGCTTGGTGTCACCATGCCGTGCAAGAGAGACACCCTCCTTGTTCTGCTCTGTGTCCAGTTCTCTGTTAAAGCAATATTTGGGGAGCTCAGTTATGTGTGCTGAAGCCAGGGATGCAATCCAACTGTTTCCCTTTAGATTCTGTTCTCCGGGATACGAAAGCTTTCCAGTAAGTGATCACACCCCAGTGATAATGGTGACAAAAGCACACCCTTGCCTAGGGTAAGGTGTGATGGTACTGTTAACAAAAGCAAAGTGCTGCTCAGCCCGTGCCTACGACAGGTTGAGGCTTTTTCAGGACTCCCTGGAATGGGTTCTCACAGATTAGGCAAGTTAATTTTGGCCAGGCAGTGCCAGCTTCAACCTACATGGGGCTGCTCTGCCCTCAGGGCAGGAAGAATCCTGCAGGGGTTGGGTAGGGGAGGGCAGTGGGCTACCCACCCTGGGGTGCCAAGCTCTCTGGGGCTATCACTAGCCCTGGGGTCTCAGGCTCTTTGCAAGAAATCTGCAGATCTGCCTTTTTCTGTGCAGCACGACTCGCATTGCAGCCTGCCTGGACTGTCAGGGTTACATCTGGCAGGTACCATGCCTAGTCCCACATCTTCCTTTCAGATCAAAGTGAAAGAACAACAGCAGAGTTCGTTAGTGTAAGGCATCACTATAAACAGCCAGAACAACCTGCCTGGAGAGCAATGCCTGAGAGCTGCTGCAGCACCCACCACCATTGTTCAGACTTGCAGGGTTCCTCCAGGACATTGGCAGTTGCCACCAGGAGCAGATGTTTTCCTCAGCTGGGTATTTCATAGCCCTTGCAGGGCTCAGGGATCTCTTTCTGCTGTAGTGCTTTCCTGCTCCCTAACTTCAGATCCTAGGGAGTGTTTGTTGTTTCATCTTCTTTGCCTCTTTGTACTGTTTTAAATCCCCCATGCCTCAGGCAGCAGGGTCTTTCTCTTCAGGTTTTTGTTGAAGGTGATGTCAGCAGGCAGAAACCCGCTCTTCATTAAGTGTTCTGTTGTAACATATATAATAGGTATAACATCTATAATAACTATACTACATGTACGTTGCCTGTGAATGTGTATATATCCATACATATACAAACATACATGTGTATGCACGGACATACATATATCTCTGTCATCTGTGTCTGTATTTACACATGCAACACTATACTCACACATTACTAGTTGCTCCGCAGTGCTTTCCAATAGAAGTGTTCTTGAAACTGTGATAGCAGGGTATCCGGGAGATGAGCTCCATAGAAAGTTTCTGAGCCAGTTTAGGCCCTTCTTTGGGTCTTTTTCAAAATAAGCATGGTTATATTACATTTTATCCATTCCTTGTTTATATTGGTAATGATAGGTATCAGCAGCCACCAGTCTGAATCTCTTCTGTGCAGGCTGCTCTACCACAGACCCACTGAACTGTAGCCAGTCTCACGCATTATGATATCACACCATCAGATATCAGCTATATCCAACCATGTTGATATTTTCATGGCTTACATGGCTTGCCTAGGGCCCGCAGGTCTGTGTGCAGTCATCCTTGACCCACACACCTTGCTCAGCAGGTCCTAACTCCCTTTCTTGCAGTGCTGTGGATTCCTAGCTGTACAAACAGTTTCAGGATCCTATTTGCCCAGCCGTAGCCATGCTTTTGGAAGGGATGTGCTGTGTTGCTTGGCATAGCCGGGGTTAGCTCTGGCTCTCCAGCAGTCCTTCTTGTTTTCATTTCCAGCCAAGGGCTTGTCTCCTCTAAGGGAGTTGGCTATGCTCCTCTTTCCCTTTCTCCTCCCTTAAAACCACCAAACCTATCAAGCACATCAGGGCCAGCCAGTGTAAGAACTACAGCTATTTCTCAAGGTATTTTTATTTCCTCGCACCTTTTACAGGCACAGAGTGAAACAGTCTTTGACCTTGCTCTGCTGCTTCCTGCAGCCCCAGAGCTCCAGTGGAGCTTTAAGTGCCCCATCCTTCTGCACTGATGTTTTCTATGTATGTCTGGCCCTGTGATCATCAGAGATTACTCAATAATTCAGGTATTAATTTGCAGGACAGGGCCCTGCTTGTGGTCAATAAGGAGGTGCCTTTCTGTTTATTACATGCAAACTCTGCCCCTTCTTTGTCCAAAGAAGTGCTTCCCAGCACCTATAACTGACGTAAACCCTTCAATACAAAAGCCTGGAAGCCACAGGACTGCCAGTTCCCAGCTCCTTACAATAGCAGGACTAGATCTGCCAGGTGAAATCCCAGGGGATCAAACCATATCCCCACAATTCTTCTCTATCTGACCAGGACGAAGATTTTTTCCTGGGTTAGATCTGGATGATGGTTTACCCTTCAATACATGAACAAGATGGACCAGGGAGGTCCTTGAGACGTTTCCCAGCTCAATCTGAACACATACCAGCTGGTCTGTCTATCTGTGGCCAACCTCTACCACTTCAGATAGTCAGCCAGAATTGTCCTGATTTTACAGGAATATGTAGCAATGGGGAGCAGTTGAGCAAGTGGCTTGCAGACAGAGGCAAAATCTAACCTTCCTGCTGACCATGCAGATGGTAAGTACATCTGTGATGGAGAAGGAAACTTTAGAGAGTGCTTCTTGCACCTGGATCACAGCTCAAGAGAAAAGGGAAGCTCTAGCTCAGTAGCTGCTCCTGGGAACCAAGTGTGCACTACTACAGATGCCACAAGGTGTGAGGACACCGGCAGCCAGATGACTCTGTGACCTGTTGCCTCTCTCCCTCACCCCACCAGCTGCGTGGGGTCCTGTGAGTGCCTAGTGAGAGCCACATGGTCAGGACTGCCTTTTTCAGCAGACAGGTCAGCAGACAGGGGAAGGCACCCTTCTGCCGAGGGAGGATGGGTGATGAGGGCAGGGACAGCTCACCTGGGCTAGCTGATGCACAAGGAGCTCCCACCTGGTTCTTGTTCTGGGGGTTGTCTAACGACAACACAAGGTTGTCAGCCAGCAGCCAAGCTACATCGCTCGAGACCCATTCAATGTCCATACATCCAGCATCAAATGTCACAGCCTTGTTTCCTTGCCTGTGTTCCCTGCCCAGAGACCAGCCCCCAGCAGGAAAAGACTGTGGCCTCTCTCCCAAGCCCAGAGGAAACTTACTGGAAGACCCTGGTCCAGTGTCTAGCCAAGACCCTGGCAAAGGTAGCCTCAAAGAGCAAGGTGCACTGTCCCACACCTTTGGGTGCACACCAGTGCTGATTTCAGTGGTTAACATTGTTTGCTTCTCTGAGGGCTGTGTTGGCAAAAACATTTGATCTCCCTAGCAATATAAATGCACAGCTGCTAACCCCAAACTAGGAGGTAAATGGAAGTGAGAGGAGTGAAAGTGTGTGCATGTTTGTGGTGCTTATGCTACAGAGAAAGAGAGAGAGGAAATGAGTCCTAGTGCAAAACAGAGGAAGTGGGAGAAAAGCAACACAAAACAAACGCTGCATCCATTGAACAGGACTTGAATTGGTATCTTGGCTGCTGTTTGACTAACTTATGGTATCACTAAATCCCATTCTCCTTGCAGGGAAAGAAACCCTGCAACTGTGCATTGTCAGCGTGACGGAAGAAACAGTGGCAGCTGATGCTGGTTGAGTCAGTATTACTCTCGGTCTCACAGACCAGCCTTTGTTCCTGGAGCAGTGACAAAGGACTCCCTTCTTTCCTTTACCTCCCTCGAGTTGTTCACAGGCGTGTTGGAACAGTGCATGTTTTAAGACTGTATCAGCTATGGGTGGCATGCCTTGGCCAGCTCCATCAGGACCTCCAACAATCCTGCCCCTTGGGACATGCTCCTCTCATACACCGGTGCCCTCTGTGGAGGGCATAGGCAAAGGCTCATCTCCTTATCACTTGGTGGAGCTGCATGCTCCCAGGAGCCCATTGGAACTAAGCACAACCACTGGCAGACCACAAGCCCTGAGCCAAGAGGTCCGCAGGATGCCAGGAGCGTGCACAGTGCTCCTATCGCTTTCTGGTTCATCTCTCTGGTTACCCTCAGCACCTCCTAAACTTGTCACTGGGGCACTCTGCTCTCCTGTCTCTCCTGGCAGATGAGTGCAGGGGGAAGGCATGTGGTGGTGGTGAGTCTTAGCTGGCATTCATCAGGGTGACCTCTTTCTCCCCGACATGGAAGAAAAGACTTCAGAAGCTTTTGCTGGCGCCTGAGAAGGTGCAAGTTACCACTGCTGGTGTAATCCCAGCCAGTGGTGCACACTTTTCCAAGAAGAGGTAGCCTCTCAGCTGGTGATGTTTGGCAAGTGGTTGTGCCCAGCATCTGGCAGAGGGAGAGAGTTTGCAGGGCATTGCGGTGGGTGGCAGAGCTCTTCCAGACAAGGGACTTGGCTGGAAGACACATTTCCCTTGTTCAGCCATCCTCTGACTGGCAGCCTCTCTGCCACCCCACTGCCAGCACTGAAGGTCTCCCCTCCCGGCATCTGCATGTTGTAAATGGAGAGCATGCACAGTGGGGCAATATCCTAAGACCTGAGAGTACACCTGCAAGGCCATTTGATGTGATCCCAATATTCCCAGTCTGCACACTCTGCACATCTCTAGTTTGAGCTATCGGAGTGGCAGGATTATTCCAGCCATATTTCTAGCGCTCTTTAATTTGGTAGCATAAGGATTTCACCTTCATTACATTTCTTATGTTCTTGGTACAGAGGGATGAACCTGCACAGAGACATACAGAGACACAAAATAGGGCCCATGCCCTGATGCACACAGGTCCTAACATACAAGAAGACACAATTGGAGGCATATACAGAGAGACCCACTTGCAAAATACCGACCTCGCATGGACAAGCATAACAGTATACAGAAGTAACAACAGAGAGACAGATATCTTCTAGTGCTCTACAAGAAATCCTAATTGTCGTTGTCTCCCAAGGGAATCTGACAAAAGCAGCATAGTATGTTAGATTTGAAGTTGATGTTTCAGTTGTCCCCTTTCAGAAAACAGGAAAATAGTTTTTTAACCTCTGAGAGCAGCAAACAGCAGTGTATGGAGGAGCCAATGTAGGTGCCACAGCCTCTGCTATACTTTTGATGCATGAAAAGACCTCAGCAGGAACATCACATGCCGATCACCATGTCTGCACACAGGTCACACCACTGGGAGATGCCTGCTGTAAAGCAATCCCAAATCTATCTTTGGAAATTGTGTCTGCAGTTCACATTTGCACAGGGTAGCACAACTACAAGGATTGGCCTTCCTTGAACAAAAGATGAACATTTCTGAAAGGAAGTTAAACAGGTGGAGCTGACCACATCAGTCAAAACAAGGAGCTAATGACTAATGTTCTCCTCCTCTCTCCTTATGCTTCCTCAGGAGCTAAGTTTTGCCCTTTAGGCTGTGTCTGATGCCAGGCACCACGACTCACTGGTGCACACATATGAGGACATGCCTGCCTCTGTCCTGAGGCCTCCACAGGCAACCCAGGAACACAGCTCAGACTCTACTCTGGGGTTTCAGTCCTGGATTGTTCTTTTTTTAGAGGAGGGATGGGCCAGATGACTCCACAAAGATATAGGGTAAATTCAGGAGACAAATGAAAAGGGAAGATAAAAGATGCTTTGTGGTGCAAGACATCTTGCTTAACATGTATGTCTTTATTGCCCTTAACTCATGGGCTACTGTCCTGAGCCCCATGAGGAGCTGTGGTAACACATCCACTTCTATCAGAGAGTGCACAACAGTAAAGGCTGTGCCAAATACATGCATTTTGGGAAGGTCAGCAAAGAAGTTTCTTCTTTATGCTAATAGCAGCCACCCATGCATCCAGATCTCAGGAGCAATGAGACCAGGGACTGTACTTCATAGCTTATGTAAAGCTGGGCAAAAACACATGCCCTTGAATCTATGCCATTTGGGGGGACTGACCTTCTGCAGCAGGAATTACAAGTTACCTACAGCATGGCTTAGCTAATGTTTCCCACAACAGAGCAGGGGGAAGGGCTTAGGCTTATTTGAGATTGGTCAAGGAAGAGATAGAGTTTGTCTCCAGAGCTGTTTTTTTTTTAATGGAACACATCTGAAAACAGTTCACATGTGGCCAGGAGGAAGCCTCTATGTTATTGTGGTTAAAATGACCTCTTAGTATCTAGCCTCTATTTTAAGTAGGTGATGCATATATGTTCTCACGCCAGTACTCTTCAGTCTTTTAGCTGAAATAGCAGTTCTCTTTCACTGGGATTATCCATCTGATGTATTAATAGGTAGCAATCATATGCCCTCTTAACATTCCTCTTGCTAGGCTAAAAAAAGCAAAGACTGTCTAGACTCCTACCATCATCTCTCTCCTTTTCCCCAGACCACTCCAGTGCCATTCTTTGCACTTAAGATTTTCTCCTTTTCCAGCTCTTCTGGAAGGTACTTTTCTCCTGCTCAGTACTGGCAATGCCTCCTTGTTTTGTCTCTTCAGCAAACATCTACATTTTTTCTCCAAGGTCATCAGTGAAGATATGAAGTTAACTGGTGCCAAAACCAGTCCCTTAGGAATTTCATTAGCAATTGCTTACTACTTTGCGTTTCAGGGTCTCTTCATTAAGCAATTTGTTACCGACTTTTCAGTTCAAGTGTGAACCCCCGTGCTCCCCTGCTTTTGCAATTTTCCAACCACCTTCTGTGAAACCTAGCTATATTTCATACACCACATAACTGATGTTTTTAAAATTATCTATTCTCCCCCCCAAGCATAAAAATAATTGAAAATACTTTACCTTTCATACAGCCATGTTGAATTTTGTCCCATTGTCTGTGCACTTCAGTATCTTTAATTATTCTTACTTTGTTCTAGGATAAAAAGAAAATTTGTTCAAGCCCTTGGGTCTGTAAGTAACCACAGCCCTTTTTCTGTTCCTTAATTAAATTTAGGTAAAATTGTTGATACTATGTAACTGTGTGGTCCCCATCCAACCTTCAGTCAAACAGGTTGATTGAACATCAGTGCTATTGGATTTACCACTTGATGTGTCTCTGGGAACCTTCTGACCCGAATAAACCTTGTGAGTTTTGCCTTGACCTCCACTCAACTTGCAATCCCCTACTTTTACACTGTCTTTCCTGCAAAGTGAGGCAAAACTTTTGGTTTCTGAGGCACACCTTGACCTTAGCCGCACTGCACAGAGGTCTGATCTCTTGCCTTGTCCTTTTTACCTTTACAAAGAACTTTCAGCAACTCATTACTTCCTCTGGCAGGTCTATCTCACCTTGATTTCTGCTGACTGACGTGTCTTTTCCCCTAAACTTTGTGACCTTTGCAATGTAGATTTCATTGCTGACCACTCCCATCTTCCACTGAGAAAATTTTTTCTCCAGAGAGATACCTTTTCTATATAGTTTCCCTCCACTCTCTTGCTCAGGAAAGCAAGTTAGCTTTTGCAGTGCTGAGCATGAATGTCTTCCACATACAAGTACTTGTGACTTTCCGCTCAAATTGCTTCATCGCTTCAGTCTCATAGCTTCTCTGATTGTTCCTGTTTTGAGGCTGAAAAATCTTAGCTGTGGCCCCATGATATTTACTCTTCCATTTAATTTAAACAGAATCAGTCTGTGCCCAGTCAAGGTTAAAAGTTATCTTCTGTCACATTGTTCTGTAATGTCTCACTGGTTGCCAATACCAGGTCAAATACAACAGCAGCTCTGATTAGTTTGCTGCCTCTTTAGTGAAGAAATATGTCAGCCAGGAATAGCTGGGCCCAGCCTATGCTAGTAGCAATTGGTCTCCACATAAGAAGTTAAAACCTGTAGTAATGACAATCCCTGGTACTGCCTATCTTTATAAAAATATTAGACACCTTCATCAATATCCTGATGCAGCCTCGGATAACTGCAGCAGAACTACAGTTGTTTTTCTTCAAGGCGATTTAAACCCAAACAGATTCTGTTTTATCACCTCTGCTGCTTCTTGGTTCTTCACACTCAACAATAACAGACAATACTACCACACACCCCACTTTTCTTTGCTCTTCTGAGCAGCACAAATCCTTCAGTGTCTCTGGTCCAGCCATGCCAGCTGCCCATCCTGCCTCTAAAAGCCCTGGCATACACAGTTTCATACCCTAGTTCTGGCTTCATCACTATATTGCTCATGAGCTCCTTGTCCTAGCATTCAGGCGCTTCCATTGTTTGTCTCAGTTTCCCATATGTACTGGCTATATAATCTTGGATGGAGTATCAGTTTCCTGCTCAAATCAGTATTACACTCCTGCTCTCGTATCTGCCTTTAGTCACCGCTGTATCTTAATACACGTACTCTTCCTTCAACTACAACTACAACTACAACTTTCTTCAACTACAGCTACGTCAAAAGCAGGTATGGAAACCACACAAGTCCCAACTAAAAAGCCCACACAAAATCCCAAGTCCTCCACCCCATGTCTTAGTCCAAACCCTGTCTCACTCCCAGCTTATTGTGTTCCTCCACCTGCAGGCTCAAGCTGCCAAGGAGAGCTCTCTTTTTCTGTAGATGCCTTCAAAGAGACAATACATTGCTGGCAGCAGTTCCCAAAGCACCTGTAATGTCTGGGCTATGGATTTGTCCCTCTTCTCTTAGGACATGTTTCACTGAGGTATGTAAAGTGCCTTGAGCAGTATCTGCAGTCATCCTTCTTCCATTTCAGTGGGAAACTGGCTCCTTTATTTGTCTCAACATGAAGGGAATCAGTAGATTATTCTCTTTTCCTGTCAGGCTCCTTTTCAGTTCCAGATCCCCTTTGTAACAGGGTGATGATTTGTCTTAAAGCATTCCCACTCATACAGGCCTCTCTTTCCTGATGCTCCTGGGGGTCTCCAGCTTTTGTCCCTTCCCATTGCCCTTTGCAGCTGCTCCTGCAGCCTCTCCTCCTTTGCGGGTTCCTGGACTCATGCTTCCCTGGCCTCTGACCACGAGCTGTTCCTATCTCCTCTTTTCAGTCTCTGATGGGTTTAGTTTTTCCTTTCTCCTTGTTGCTTTTCCTCCCCATTCCCAGTTCAAAAGCTTTTTCTTGAACTTCAAATGATGCAGTAGCAGGGAAGAACCTGCTAATGTGCCTGATAAGCTCTCCTCTGATGTTTGCTCGGAAGGTACGTTAGGGATGACCCAAGTGCATCCCTCTCTGTACTGAAAACTTGAACTCCCAAAAAGGGTTGTGAGATTTCATCTGCACAGAAGCTGTAATCCTAATTTAGCCTTACCCAGATACCAGCTCTGAAGTGGCATGCTAACTTCAAGCAGCAAGGGCGGGCTGCAGCAGTAAAAGGCCAGAACATGCAACCGCCTCTACCTCGAGACAGCAATTCCCGTTACAAGTTTGAGCTGGGAATCTCACTTCCCAGGTGGTAGGCAGCTACTACTACATGCATCGTACATCATGCTGACAGAAAGAGCTGCCAGAGGGGTGGGGGACTTGGATTTTATGTCTCTTGCAGGTATCTCCACCTGACCATGTTGCCTAGATTTCCTGGTCCTAGAAAATTAACTCAGGTGGAGGCAGAAAGGATGGACACATCTTCAGCACCCTAGTCAAAGTGTCATACCGCCCGCTCCCCTCTGCTAATGCCTGAACCACAGTCCTTCTCACAGCTCCCCTGCCTCTTTCACCTGGGTACCGCACTGTTCAGCACAGCACCGCAAGGTATCATTGCTCAGGTGGAGCACTGTCTTTCCTCTGTTAAGTTTCCATCCCAGACAGGGCTGCATTGTCCGGGGCGAGTGACATGATGCTTCCACTTGCTGGACTGAGAAGCAAACTGCCACAGCGCAGCAAAGGACGGCGGCAGCATCACGGGACCGTCTCCCCTCGCCACCCATTGGCCTTGCTCAAGGTCATGCCGTGTGGCAGCAACAGGAATAGAGCTTGTGAATGCCACCTCCTTATCCCACTTGTCCCATGTCCAGGCCCTGCTGGGAAAAAGCAATATGCGTCCAAGTGCGGCAGCAATGCCCGGGTCTTGTTGTGAAGCTCAAGAACAGGTTAACACTTGTGCTGAAACCCCAGCCGCGCACACAATAGGCAGCACGAGGTGCCAGCTCTGGAGGCTGAAGGCCTGGGGACATGTTGTGCTGGAAACGCTGGGGCCCCATCCAGCTGCGGCAGCACTCCCTTGCCCGTGGGACTTCGAGTTCCTCCCCAGGAAAGCAGCAACGCCCAGCTGACTGTGCTCCAGCCCCGGCAGGAAAACACCAATTTACTGACCATGCCCAGGCGGGGTGATTAAGCAGCCCATTCAGCAACACACCGGCCAGCCAACGCGTGAGCTATGTGTCTGCCGCAGTGCACACCTGCTCTCCGAGCTGTATTTTGCGCTTTTCTGCAAAGGTCTGCGCGTTAGGGATGCTTTCCCCCACAGAGACAAGAGAGTAGCAGTGTGTTCTCCCCCCACCTGCCAGGCAGCTTCAGCTCTGCCCCAAAGGTCTCCTGGAGGAGACTGGGGGGTGTTTTACCCTCACTGATACAGCTATCAAATCTGTTAGCATGGGCCCTCAAGAGCTTGAGGGATTTGGGCACTCAACCACTAGGGAGTAAAATGTGCTTCTTTGACTTCAGTGGAAGAGGTAATGGATCACAGGCTACTGTCAGCTAATGAGAAATTAGTCTGGACAATTAATCAATACACAATCTCCTCCGCTAATCATATTGATGGAAGATGAGCTCCATCCCCCAGGAAGGGCAAAGGCCATTGAGCTAAACCATTTAGCGGCATTTATTTATATCCTTGGTGGTTCAGTAATTTGAGTCTTCCCTGATAGCATCAGGCCCCCAAGGCCTAGGCAATACTGTCCAGCTGGAAAAAAAAAATCCACAACAGGTATTACTTAACAGAAAAACAGACTTTTAATGGAAATGAACACTTCAAAAGCCAAATGCATCCATTTTCTCTAATTTTTCAACCATGCGCATGTGTGCACAAAGAATTTCTGAAATATTCTATGCAAATAGTCCAAAAAAGATCATTTTTCTTAGGAAAATATTCAAGAAAATATTGACAAGGTCTCAGGGCATATATTACTCTCAGCTGCACCAGAATGCTCTGTTCTAGAAGTCTACCATGAAGCATTAAAAGAATTTGTCCCTCACTCATTTGTTGTAAAACCATGCCTTTCCTCCAGCAGGCACAAACTGCTTTGTAAGATACCTGGCCCTGTAGGTAAGGTGAGTTCACGCTTGTGTAATTAAAGTCTATGTTGAAACACATAACGCACCAAGGGACAAAGATGATGTCATGGCACAGCTGTTTCTGCAACACAGCTGGTTTCCTGGCTCCCTGATACAAATCCTGCTCTTGCTAAGCTGCAGCAAAGCGGGTGGTAGAACTGTCAGTTGGTGGTTGCAGATCATCCCTGCCTGTTGTGTGAGGTGCTTAGGCTGTCCCTGCAAACGCTAGCACAGCCCTTCTGTTGCGCCCTCCGCCAGACTAAGTAACCTGCGGAGAAAGGCACTGGTGCTCGCAAAGAAGCTGTTTACTTACACAGTTGCCTGCTGGGACTTATTTACAGAGCCCTACTGAGAGCCACCAAAATCTGCTTGTATAGCTCTGGAGACAGTTCAAATCCTCTGTTCCCAGACCAGTGATTAATGCTGTATGGAGAGAAGTTAGGACTGAGGATAAAACTGAGCTTTCAAAACAAGGGCCTCTGATCTCAAACTGAACAAACATTTCCCCTTGCCTGTGTCAGCTAGTTTGATTTTCAATAAAAGGGCAGATTGCTTTGGAAACCACAGCCGTGCCAGTGAATTACCTTCCTACTAGCCAGAGACCGCTGCCTCAAGCACTCTGTCCTGCTCTCTCAATCAGCTCACAGGCAGAGCTCCCTCTGCGAGCAGCTAGCACAAGGTAGGCTCAGAGGTAAGTCCCCCAGCTCAGACCTTGGCAGGAACAAGGCTACACTCTTTAAAGCCCCACCTCCTCATTAACCCTTACTTATAAAAAGCCATAGGGCAAACACGTGCTCAGAAGGTGTACCTGATCCTGCCAGCAGCAGATCCGAACACAAAGGCATCAACGGAACAGCTAAACCCACCCTTTGAAAGGACTACAGAAGCCAGAACAGGATTTTCTCACAGTTTGAAAGCATCTCTGGACAGGAAAGACTTAGTTGCGTTGCCAAAGATGTGCTCCATGCAAACAGGGTCTATGGCAGCAACACACAGAGGGCTGTGAGAGTAACAGCCTGAGGCAGGGTGTTGAGATAGTATTGTCCTCCCTAAGACAGGACTGGACGCCCCCTGCTGCCCTCTGCCCCATACACAGAATATATGAAACGTGGTGGATGATTATTAACAGCTCTTAAAGTCTGTGGCTTTTAGTCTACACGTACAGAAAATGCATGCACACACCATCATTCATATACTCATGCTGTGGAAAGCCCACCCAACCCACAGTCATTGCCTCGGGTACTGCCAATGACTGATGAGAACTTGCTGAAAAGTGCTCTAAGCCCGCCTGCGCTCAGGTTTAACTTTGTGCTAGCTTTTCCCAGCTGAGTCCACAGAGAACGACGCTATTGTGAGGGCCGGATCCTTTCTGCCATGCCAGCGCACGCAAAGGCTGACGTTTCATAAGCTGCCTGCCATCAGGAGGACAAAGTCCCGTTGAGTGGGCATTGGCTCTGCCTTCCCTTGCAGATAGCGAGGGATCAGCTGAACACAAGTTTGGCAACCTCCCAGGGCATGGCACAAGGCTAGCCAAGCATGTGAGGCAGAGTCATTATCAGTGCCCTGTTCCTAACGAAGTGAAGACATTCACTTTCATCTCAGACTAATATTTGTCCCTGCTTTTTCCAAGCAGATAGAGAAAGACGCACACTGTGCCAGATTCCCTGCTGCGATATGTATCTCCTAATCTGTAGCTTGTATGGTTACAGGGAGGCTGCAGGCATGGGAAAACACTTAAACATTCAAATTCAGGAGTAACATCCAGTCAAGGTGTAAAGTAGAAACAATAAATAAAGACTCTTTGGGAGCGAGGGAAGACAAAGTGACTTAATTCCACGTTTTCCCATCACAATGGCTAAGGAAGCTAAGGTTTACAAGGGGCAAGTGAAGAAGGCTTGTCCATTCCCCTTTAGGAGAAAGAAGGTGCTGGCTGCCCAGAGCCAGTATCCAGAGCCCTGGTATCTCCTCAGTCACCTTTAACACCGAAGGCAGGAAAGATGAAGCTCTAGGACCAATCTCAGCATTTTAGTCCTGGTTTAGGGCACAGACCAGCCAGCCTCACCAGTTAGCCAAGATCCTGAGCACCTGAAGAGAGACTTCTGCTGAGAGTATCCTAATTCTGCATGACATTTGTGTATTTTCTTTGCAACTTGGCTCTATCCATGAACCAGATTAACTTGTACTTGTAAGTAAACAAAATCCATCTCTAAGCAGTGACTTATGACTAAGTTGAGCCTAAGTGATATGCCATGTACTGGAGACATCCTGCTCCTGCTGGGACACTGAATTTTTACGCAGAGCTGTCCTGGGAAACTGCTTGCCATGTCTGTTGTCCGTGAAGTAGTGAAGATGCCGAGAGTCCACAAAGCACTGACTTGCAAGGTCCTGGTCCTAGGCAGGGAAGACAGGCTGTCCAGTTACAGAGGGGTGTCTGTTCCTCTGCAAGGGTTAGACTGAGACTCTGACAAGCTGGGAGGCAGGAGAAGAGGAGCAGCTCAGGTGGTCACTGTGAACCAGCCCAGAATGACCTGAGAGTGATCAGCCTGCCACTGTATCCTCAGTTAGCCAAACTCTCAAGGAATCCTGGTGGGGAAGGCACCAGAGGGGACTTTTCCATGTGTACTTGCAGCTTTCTGGGTTAGCTGATTTTGAAAATAGAGGACCAAAAAGAGAGAGAGGAAAGCTCCCTTACAGCTCATGCCAGTAAACATATGGAAGTAGAAAGCGTGCAGACTACAGACACCAAGAGGCAGGGTACAACGACTCAGCCACGGGTCTCGTGCACCTAGGTCTCCCCTGAACTGGAGCTATTTCACATCCAGCCAGCTCAGAGCACAGGCAAGGAGATAGGCTTTGTCCCCCCCTCCCCATGGAGACGTGCCCTTGCTTACTTGAGTGAGGAATGACACAGTGCAGTGCCCCTGAAGCTGGTTAGCTTTTCAGCCATGCCTTTTATTCATGTCCCGGCTTTCCCCATCTTTGCAGATATGGGCCCCTTCATACCATCTCCCCGTGATGCTGTCTGGAGAAGGGGATGAGGGAGCAGAGTGAAGGAGAGTCAGTGCTAAAATGGACAGCACAGCCCTGGAGTGCCAGGTGTCAACCCCTTTTCTCACCAGCTTTCCTTTCCTTTAGCAGCCCGCTGAACATCCTTTGCAGGTTACTACAGACGTTTCATGAAGCATCTGTGTCCCTGAAACAGAGGCCAGGTGTATGGCTGGGTGGCTCTGGCAATGTGAGCAGTCAGTGAAGCAAGTGCCTCATCAAAGGGGCTGAACTGGGCACTCAGCGATGTCCAGCACCACACAGAGGATAGAATCACAGAATCGTAGAATAGTTTAGGTTGGAAGGGACCTTAAAGATCACCTCGTTCCAACCTCCCTGCCATGGGCAGGGACACTTCCCAGTAGACCAGGTACTACAGTGCAGATTGGGCAGCCATGTGCAGCCTGTGGGGTCACAGGTGAGGAAGGTGGCCACAGCACAGAGCTGCAAAGGTGTGTAATACATGCAAGGAGTGGGACAGGACCTCACCACATGCCTCACATTCAGTCATGGCTGGGCATTAGCAGGCCTGCAAGCACAGCTAGCCAGCCTGTAACCAGCCCTGGAGCATGCACATTTCTTGACTCCTCAGCCTACTCCAGACACTCCTTCTGCATCCAGGGTACAACTAGGGTTGCTGTAGTCCTTTCACAGCATGCCAGTGAAGAAATAGGGAAAGAGCCAAGGTAAGTTCTTGAAGTCAAGCAAGAACCATCACAAACACACCTGACTGAGCCCAGCAGGAGCAAGTATGTGCTTGGTGTTGTCCCTTTAAACAACATCCAGGGAAGCAATATAAGCCAGCAGCTGGCTCCCAGGAGCCAGGAGTCCTGGCTTTCATGGCCAGCCTTGCCAGTCACCTTGCTTTTTGGCTTTGCCTAGGCCACAGGACCTCTGTGTCTATGTTTCCCTGCTATTACAGCATGTGGCAAAGGGGGAGGACTCCTTCCACAAGAAGTCTGCCCCGTTCAAGAAGAGCAGCAAAGGACCAACTCAGCTTGGCACTGGCCAGTGAAGACAAGGGAGAGCATAATGCCTCTGTCATGTTCAGATGCCGCCTGCCAAAGTGCTTGGAGCACAGTTCCTCGGGAAGTAAATCCCAGAGTGCCGTGGTTTGGACCCATCTGTTTCCTCGCAGCCACCCTGCAGTTCTCTGCTTCTATGGGGCTGCTCTGCTGGGCGGTGAAAGGCAGAGGCTCAGGTGTCTGTCTCCACACAGTAGTTTAAGCACCTGAATGCCACATTATGGATACAAGCCAAACATCTAAGAAACGCTTGAGTCCCTTGACCTGACCCCCCCCCCTCACTGCCAACCTCTCAGCTGCCTACCCCTCAGCCAGGGCCCTCCTGCAGCCTGGGGGCATGCCAGAGCTCTGCAGGGGTCTCAGCCCACTCACCCTTCCTGCCCCAGCACATGCCCTTCCTGGACCTCCCACCCCTGCCAGGTTTAGCAGCCACAGAGGAAAGAGCCTTCCCCCTCTGTGTGAAAGAAGGAGCTTCAGAGAGGCTTCACAGCAGATAATCCAGATTGGCTCTCTGCTATCCCCTCCCAGAGCTAAGGTGACCAGCTATTTCGGCGAAGGGCACCCCTTCCTGGGTAGCTGGCGTCTGTGGAGCTCACCTGTAAGCCTTTGGTTTTTCCTGTGTGTCTGTCTGGTGAAACTAGTCACAGATGGATTTTAAAGTACTACTGGATGCAATCTCACTATCTCTGTCCCAGAGTCTGTCTCCTCATTTGTACTGCTGCTTCACAGCCAGCTGGGGCCTCTGTACCTTGTCCAGGAGTTAATATTTTATCTAGAGGTCCAGGGAAGCTAGGTGGAAATTGTGCTAGCCTTGAAATACCAAAGGTAACTTTAAAATATTTCCTTCTGGACTCTGGAATGTTTCTAGTAGAAATGTATTCTCTGATAAGGAAATGGCTCTGGACCCAGGCTAACAGCTGGGGAGATCACTCATGGAAATCAGTGCCACAAGCCTCTGTATCACTTTGATCTGTCTTTCCCAAACCCCACCTTTATGGAGACCAATTGCATCACTTTTCTAGCTCCAGGGACATGAAGTGAGAGCAGCTCTCCAGCAGAGGAAAGTCTGCTCATCCTGAAAAGGTTTCTTTGCTCCCATTGCACAGGATCATTTTCTACCATGCAGCTGATTTATGTGAGGAACAGCTGTGGCACAGGGAATAATGACTCCATTTTGTTTAAAAATTAACTCACGCAGTCACCTGGTACCACACGTTCCAGCAGATGCTGCAAGACAGTCAGGCTGTGCCAGTTGGAGAGCTAAGCACGAGGTGGGCTAATTTCTCCTTCTTCTGCTCACTGATGTTGTGCCCTGACCTGCCAGTGCTTGGGTCTTCCTACCTGCAGTTTGCTGTCCCGACAGCTCTTTAAACTCTGCAGACTCTGCACGCTCTGAGTATTTTACAGAAACAACTGACACTGTGGTGTATTATTTCGATGGGGGCGCATATAACAACTATTTCAAAGAGCAAGAGTAAGAAAGGAAGCCAAGAGAAATTGATCTCATTGAATTCTCCAGCTGCCATCAGGAAGCTTTGTCTTGCCTGGTTTGCAAACCACCAGAAGCAGGTTTACAGCTTAAAGATACAGGTTTCAGGAGAATTTGCTAGAAACCTTTCACCAAACTTTTCTCAAATTTTGATGCTGGCTCCTTACAACCAAACCATTTCAGGGGAAGAGCTGCTTTCAAAGAACTTCTCAGGTAGAAATATTGCTGAGGGGATCCCTTTTCTAAGTGTCATAACATTTAGACATTTTTAAAGAAAACAAAAAAAATTACCATAGATTTACAACACTTAGTTGTTAAAAAACAGAAGAAAATATTTTAACATTACTGAAATAAAATATTTCAAAAAGAGCTTTTTTTCTAGTACAATGTAAATCCTCTGAAAAGTTAAGAGTTTTTAACTTTTTCTCCCATTTCAGGATACATATTTTTCCTCTGTACCCCGAACCTTTGGGAGAGGGGGAATCTATTTCCCACTCAACTTGGCTTTTAGAGAAGCAGAAAACAATAAAACAGATAAGAATCTGGCTGGAAAAAAAAAAAATCTCAACCAGAATCCTTTACTTGAGTGAAGATGACCCTAGGGCTACCAGTGACACTTGCAGCCAAGGCTGAGGCAGCTGTAGTTTTGGCAGCACTTGCCTTTGTGAACAAACGCTCAAGATGCCAGCAAGTCCACGCTGCCTGCGACCTGAACTCTCTTCCTATATCTGTCTATTTTAAGGTACATCCCATACATGGCCCTTTCAGCTCCTCATGGTCAGGAATGTGGCTCCTCCTGGAAACCATCTGCTCAGGGAGACAGCTGGGCTTTTACTGAGGTCTGAATTTGCACCCTGCAATCCAGCCCCTCCTGGGTGGGTTAGGATGCTCTCAGCAGTGCCATCAGGGTGACCACCTCCTAGCAGGAGGTTTCCAGGATTTCACAACCTCAGCACTCGGGGCAGACGAGTGAACATGAGAGGGATTTTGGATTACATAATTCCCACTTATTCCCAGCCTTCAGGCATCAAACAACGCTTTGGATACACCCTGACACCCACATCCTCCCTACCTCCCCCACACAAATTTCCTTTCCAAGCCTCCTCAACCCTCTGCATTCATCAGGCCACAAGTCCTGCTGATAGCTTGTGCCAGGCAACTGCTGCTCCATGTCCTGTGGAGGCTGCCAGCCAAGCTTTGCTGCCCTGCTAGTCCAACGGTCTGAAATGACCTTCAAGAGATCGGCTGCAAGGTGAAAGTACACAAGCAGATTGAAGCTGGTTATTCAGCATCCAGGGATTAGAGTAAATGAGAGGAAACAAAGCTGGTTTGATTGTCTTCTGCAAGACTTCATTGTCTAAAAGTCAGATCTGCTAGCCCCACAGCAAAAGCTAAGAAGACCCAAGTGCCAAGGTAACCCAAACTCAGGGGACTGGAGGACTCCTGGCTGGGCTACCAGGGGAGGGGACGAGAGCCAGTGAGAAGTCGGAGAATATTATTCCAGGCCATGTCTAACTGGGTACCGAAGTGTGGATCTCAGTCAGTGCCCTATCTTCTCTCCTACAGTCAGTCCCAGGGAAATTCTGTATGATGGCATCATCTTTGATTCAACGTGGGAGAGACAACAGTCCAAACCAGGAAAAACTTTGGTAATGGGCAAGTTTCAGAAGAGAACCTTGAAAACCCTCCCCCGACTGAATGTCCTAGAAATGTTCTAGTGGTTCCCGAGAGCCCTAATGCAAAGGCTGTAAAGGTGGTGCCCAAGCTCAGGGGTAATGAGGATTTATGGCTAAAATTCTCCCTCTTCAGTCCTTGAACAAGCAAAGGGTGGCTCCACATTTCCTCCCAATCCCATCAAGCTCGATGATGTGTGACTAACTCTTTCATTGACCAAAACCCAACCACTTCCCTCATGTGACCTTACATAACTGCTCATCTATTTCGTTAATGAATGGAGCTTGAGAAAATTTCCATTGCCCAAGGCCCTTGGGGGAAAATGCGTGAGCTCCAGTCTCCACCTTTTGTGTGCTGATGTGGGATTTTCCTATGGATTAACTGTGTACAGTGGAATTATTTTTTGATTGCTGTCATTGGTGCCTGAAATGGTAAGCGAACAGCCGGGTGCCATGGAGATGGAGGAAAAAAAATAAATAAAAAAGGAGTCCCTGCCTAAGCCAGAGGAAAGAGGAGACTCCTTCTGCCAGGAGGAGCAGCAGGGACGTCACCGCTGCGGCCAGGGACTGCACCTATTCCCAGACAAAAGCTGCTGTGTTTGCTCAGCCCTGCACGGAGCCAAAACACCTCCTGGCCTCTCTTCTCGCCACAGACCTGGTAGCTGCTGGTGTCCTGGGGATCAGACCCAGTCCTAGAGCTGGCAAGCAGCTCTCTCAGCCCTGCCACAGCAAGGAAGACAGGCCTCATGGACAGTGTTGTTGGGGGTGCTCCGTAAGCTCAATTACTTCCTCCATGCGCTCTTCAGCTTTTTCTCTGCTCTCAGGGAAGGAGTCAGTGCCCTAGAGCATCTATGGGAGCCCAGTCTGTTGTTCTTCCTCTGAATGCAGTGTAAATTCCTGACTCCCAGTCTGATGTTGGGCAGCAGTGGAGGAGGGTAATAGGTACCTGTTGGCTATATCAGCATGTCAAAGGCACACACACCAGCATTTGCAGCGTGTAGGAGCTGGAGGGAAGATGGGGATATCCCGGTGTTTCTAAAAGCCCATACCAATGCTTCAGATTTTCCCACTTCACTATCATGCCGCCTAAGATAGAAATTACTGTTACCATAGAAGTCCTTCTGCCAGTGGAAGGCTGGGGAAGGGGGAGCTCTACCTCCTCCAAAGCAATGTCATGTAAAGGCATTTGTAAGTGCTAGAGACATGCGATTTTCAGAAATGTGATTCATGCTGTTCTCTGAGGATGTACTTTGGAACCAAGGTATTTGTTGGGTGTGCAATGTGGGGTCCTCATGGCATGAGCTACAAATATCATGACCATAAGCTTAGGAATGCTGCTGAAGCTAACAGGATAGTTAGGTTGAACTGGACATGACTGGACTAACGTGAAGGATGGAAGTGGCAGCACTGAAATACTGGAGGATGCTCCTTTCAGTTCATGGGGAGAAAATGCAAATGCAGCCCTATCCTCTGTAATGCCTGGTCCATGTGTAATGATAAGTAAATATTTAACTGCAGGAAGAACATTCCCTTCCAGGGATCGAAGCAGCTGAGTTAATCAGTTCCAGACTGTATTCAAGTCATGGGTGTCAAGAGGACAATACAAGTTCAAAACCTTGAGGATGTTCAAAGTCTTCTACTACGCCTGGGCAGTTGCCATGTCTAGCCTGGGATGCTAAAAAGGAGGATCTTTTCACCTGCTGAGAAAACAGGATCATTAACTCACTCAAGGGCATGCCTCACAGAGAGGGCGAAGGGCTGGACATGTGGCCAACAGGGAGTATGAAGATCCTCCTGTTGCATCTGGATAGTGCTGCAGAAGCTTGGGAACTGAGGCTGCTGCAGCAGCTGGGTTGGGCTGGGAAAGCCCTCAGGCAGGTCTTGAGATGTTTCCTGGCCTGGCAGCACACTGGATGTTCACCTGCAGGGCTGATGACAGAAGTTGTCACTGGTAGTAGTTCTCAGGCTTTGGAAGGTGCTCAGTTTCTGCCAGACCATCCTCTTACACATCAACATATTTCCAGTTATTCTTTTACCCCAGTATAGTTAATTTGCCCTCATCTGTCTCTCCCTCACAAAGCCAGTCTGTTCCCTTCAGAGATTATGCAGTGGAGAGAAGGTTGTCAGTACTCATCTCTATAATAAAGCAAGCTCCTCCAGACATTATAGTTCATATTTTCTTACAGTGTCTGTAGGGCTCACACTACACTCCTGGAGCCTTGGAAAGAGACTTAGCTATCAGCATACTTCCTCCCACCCACATCACTGGCTGATGAGCTGATGAGCTGGGGTCTTGGCTGCTCTTGACTGCTCATTCATCTCTGACTTTTGCTGGTGCTTCGGAGTAGAGATGTCTCTCTGTGGAGAAAAAAACACTCTCAGAATATGTTTATCTTTAGGCCTGTCTCTCCTCTGGTGTCTCCCCCACAAAATCCCCTGAGGTTGAACGTAAATGATGCCAGTCCCCTGCATCAAACACTATTCTTTTCTCAAGAGCCTATTTTGCTTGAAAGGACATCATTTAAAGTTGGGAGGATAAAGGAGGGAAGTGATTCAGTGTCCAAGTCCATTTGGATGACTGAGCTTCTCTTAAGTGCTTCAGCCAAAGCACTCAATATTTACTATTTGGGGTATTTTTTTAACAGTCAAAAGAGTCAAATATTTTACCATGCAATTGAAACCTTTGTGTATTATTCAAAGCTCAACTCCTCCTAGAGGAATGACAAATCAGAAGCTGTAGTGGCAAACTGAATTCTGGCTACAAAATAAAAAAGCAAAAGTCTGTGTTGCTATTTTTCACTTTGGATTTAAATCCTCTGGACTGAACAGCCCTCGCCAGGCACTGTGTAAAGTTTTTTCCTAAAATAAGATGACAGGGGTTAGGGGCCCAAGCTAAGCTGATTAGCACAGCTAAAGCCGTATCACATTGCCACAGTAGGGTCATATGATTGATCACTGGGGTAAATATTTAGGAAGCTTCCCAGGGAAGGGGAGTAGATGGGACGGACCACAGGAAAAAATGGGAAAATGGGAATCTGGGGTGTTGCTAAGGGAGGGTCTGATATCATTCACCTGTCGTAATGCCGATAAAAAAAAGCAGGGGTAGCTTTGCTTTGAGTTACATCTCCCATCACCTTCCCCTCTGAACATGTGTTCTGCACCACTGACCCAGGACTCCAGATCACCTTCACTGCAAGGCAGCATTTTGAGCAGGCAAGACAGGGAGACATCGACGCAGTCCGTGTCACTCTGCAACTACATGACACCATCCCAACAGGCCTTGCCGGCGCTGGTCAGCCCTGCTCCCCTCTCCCGGCAACTAGGGACAGCACAGTGCCCACTGCAGAAAGGTGACATGCTCATTAGCAGGTCCAATGGGCTCTCCATGGGCTTTGACTTTCCCATAGGCAGCATGGGACCCTCTGTGAAGCGCCAGCAGACCAGGAAGTTTTGCAGGGGCTCTGAGCAGCCCCCAAACCCTGCCGACATGGGAGTGGCATGTGAGGGGGGAGTGGTCGGTCCCTGACCCTTCCCTCTGCCGTCGCACCTCCTTCTCCTCCTCCTGGGAGAGTAAAGGGGGAGAGCAAACAAGCTGTGCTAAAGTAAACACTCATTTGCATCTACAGCAGGCACCTCCTGGTGTAACCTGGGTGGTCATCTTCCTCTCCTACCTCCAGGGTAGGTGCTTGAGGAGCTAAACCCTGCTCTAAGAGTGGTACCCAGCTCACCTCAGCCCCCAAGTCCTCCTCTGGGGCCAGGCTGCACCCCTCACTCCGCTGGGCCTCTGTTAGGGGGGTGCTGACTGGCCTCAGGGGCTTAGCCCCATCCACAGCCACAGCAGCGGTCCCCACAGGGCCTTCCCCCACTGGTGGGGTCTGCAAGATGGCTGCCCTTCTTCATGGGCAGACCACAAAGCTTGTGGAGACCCCCTTCCCCACCGGGCCCAGAGACCCCACTGAGGTGCCATCTCAGGAGCCAGGGGAGCACCCCAAGATGCCGCATGCCCTGAGAAGGCACCTGTTGGGCAGGCCCAGGAGGGGGAAGCAGCACCCAGTCCTCCTCTGCTGCCCCACGGTTCAGCAGGGACCAGAGAGGCCTCTGGGCCCCTCTTTCTCCCACAAACAAGGGGCAACATCCCAGGCTTGAACCTGGCCCTCTGTAAGCATGGCCATGGCCTGGCTTAGCCACCAACCCACTCGTCATTAGGCACCCAGAGCCATGATGTGAAGAGTTTCCTGAGCTCCCTCCATAATTAATGGCAGCCAAAACAGTAGCTGGGAGGGCTGAGGGGCAGGCGGGATGGAGGCACTGCCCCAGTGACCACCGTTGGGGCCCCACTGCAGCACCCTCCTTCATCCTGGTGGGTCCTGGGTGCCCAAAAGGCATGGGAGCGAAGGCAAGGCCAGAGGATTTAAAAGGATAAACATGAAGGCAAGGAGGCTGTGAGTGACGGAAAGCGAGCACATGGCCATCCTGGAGAACCTGTATTATTAAACAGGTACGAGTGCCAGCTGCCCTGGGAGGGGGCAGATTTTCATACATGCAGGGCTTTTACAAACCCTTCCCTGTGACAAACCCAGTGGTTAAAAAAGAAGCCAGCAGAAGTTAATCTTCTCCTTTAACCACAGTTTTACCAGCTCTCATTTCTTCGCTGTTTGTCTTTCCTGCCCTATGGCAGACCAAGGTTGTTTGCCAGAAAATAAGACAAAGGCTCGTTGCTGCCAGAATCTGCCCTCCAACAACAAGGAATAGCAGTAAGTGGGCAAGTAGGGACACACAGAGCTGCACAGAGAGCGGAAGAGAATAGCTCCTATTATTTTGGTAAGTCGCTGTTGACTTTGAGGCAGAACTCTCAGGGAAAGGTAACAGCTGGTGTTAGACAAATGATACAGCTAGAAAAAACAGAGGAGCTTTTAGACGCACAAATCCTTCTTCCAAGCTGAAGCAAAAGGCTGTAAATGTCAGCCTAAGCACGGACTGGAAAAGCTTCCTCTGACTCTCTCTGCTTTCTTCAGGGAAATATGAGGCTCCGTGGGGAAAGAACTTGCCCCTCGGCAGGCAGCAAAACCGAGGCATGACTGGATCCCTGATCCTGACTCTTCTGTGATGAGAGGGTGCTTCCCCCCCCCGCAGAAGCCATTGCTGTTGCCAGGTCCATCAAACAAAACCTGTTACGGTACTGCCGTAACACCCTTAGCACTTGCGAAACACTGGCAGATGCTTTGCCACACTGCATTGCTGCACACGAGTGGTTTGCAAGTGCAACTTAGACCCAGCCTTGCGACGTTGAGCTGTGATTTACACTGACTCCAGAGATTTCACCTCATGCGACTGCTGCAACTCAATCTTCACTGCAAACATTCATGATATTTTACAAAAAAAGGGGCAGTTTGCAGGCTGTGGGGAGAGGTACCAGGGTTGAGCAGAGCTCAGGAACTGCATTGGCACTAAAAGAAGCAGGTGAGTTAGAGGAGGCACAGCATGAAGACACTGTTGAGCTGCAACTTGACGATGGTCAGAGAAGCAAAATATGGTCTGCCAGGTTACAGGATCAAGCAGCAGTAGTATGTTGATTAATGGTGTCAAAGTTGCCAGAGGACCTGTCTCAGATGCATCAGACAGTTCACATTGCATTCTGAGATCTGTATGTCTGCTTTAGGCAAGCACTCTTGATTTGAACTGCGGCACCATTTGTCCTTAGGCAGATGCCTTGGCTTCGATATTGCACAATGGGATTTGCACAGCCAACTGCATTTGAGTATAATCACATTGAGTGTCACAGGAGAAACCCAGCCTATAGGCGGCAAACTCTGTCCCTGTGACTGGTGCTCAGCTATGCAATTTCCTATTGCATGGTGTGAACATTTTCCGACTTGCTGTTTCAGGCCTGTCTCACCCTCTGCTTTCCCTCTGTTATGAAACTCTAGAGATGCTTCCCCAGCAACAATGCTATTTTGTTCAGGAGAGAAAAACCTAGGACTGATCAACCCTGCTATCAACAAACAGGTGTCTCAGATAGCAACAAAAAGACCAGCATCAATAATGGAGAGGGGAGAGAGAGACAGAGATGCAATGAAGTGGAGAAAGGGAAGCCAATCAACTTAATGAAATAAGGCGCAAGGTTAGTGAAGGGCTATTTATAGACTCCAGCTGGTTCAGCCCTGTGCACTTAGAGGCTGGTTCAAACTGGCTCCTTAACAGCAGTAATAATCATTACAGAAAAGAAAGAGAAAAAAAAGTGAAAGCTTGGAAAATTCACTGCCGGAGGTAAAGCTTTAGAGCTGGGGCTGGCTGGAGTCAGAAGTAACTGCATTACTGAGAGATTGAAAGGTTAATAGGAAACCAGCTGACACTGAAAGGGAACAATTAGAGAGGTTAAGGGGCTTAATATTAGATTAATGGTTGCCTGGAGGAGCAAAAGCAGAGATTTCAGGAAAATGGGAGAATGGTTCGCAGAAGGCTGTTTTTTCATCGATGGAGAGCCCCAGGTCTGCTCCTACCACTCCCTAGATAAACTGGAAGAAGGTAGCTCTGCCATTCCTGTCAGTCTTGCTCAGTCTCCTGTTTCCATCTCTCTTCCGCCCCTCCCATCTATTTGTCTCTTGAACTCCCTTTGGGTTTGGTCTCCCGCCTTAAGCGCTGTCTGTGTGGTCTTGTCTTAGGGTCTTCCTTGTGTTCCTCCTCCATCCTCCCACTGTCTCCTTAAAGGTGATAATAATAAAATGATGCTTAGCATTCCCATGGCCCTTTCATACCTCTTCAGCATCCAGAGGCAGGGGTGGTGGGGATGGACACTTTTATCCACATTACCTCTAACCAGGAGTCAAAGCGTCAAAGAGAAAAAAGAAAGAGTTGACAAAGATCAGATGGCAGGCCTATTCCCCAGAAAATTCTCCCCAACTAGATGGACAATACTGACACTGGTGAGGTCCCTGACTACCAGCAGTCATTTTAAAAGGCTTTTTAGCAGGAAGATGTTGGACATGCTGCACAAAGTACTGATTTAGCAAGACAGGAAATTATGTCATGGATTGATGGCATCTCCAAAACCCAAAAGGGGGGTTGAAGAGGTGCCATTCAGCACAAGGAACACAGTTCTACCAGATGAAGAGCCATACACATGCTACTGCTGTGTGGTGGGCTGATAACTGAACAGGCAGAAGGTTAAAACATGCCTCTTACAGGAATACAACAAAGAAAGGAGGATGTTCTGTAGCTCAGTGATGCTGGATGTTCCCCTGAAACCTCGTGCTGCAGAGGGAAGGAGATAAGATGTTCTTCCTTCCTTCACAGTATGGGACGAGTAGCAAAGGGCTTGGGATGGACTCACTGCATCTGGACAGTGCAGACTCCTTAGCCACAACCTGACCTGGCCCATTTCCCCAGTCACTGCAGTTGCTGACATACTCAGTCCCCTGAGAGTCCCTGTACCTGGGTGCCAGGAGAGCCTTGTCACAGAGCACCACCAGCTGCTGCTTAGGATGGTGCTGGGAGCACCGGACTGCTCCCAGCACCACCCGGAGGGACTCCTGAGACCCAGGGAGAAATTCTCCCCTCCTGCACCACTGAGCTGCTGTGCTCAAGGATCTTACCAAACGCACGTGCTCCTCCCACGGGACAGAGAGTGCCTGGCCCTTGGCGGCTGCTTGTGGATTCAAACAAGTGCAAGCTGGTTGGATCCATCCGTATCTTACACTGCTTCCCACAGCACAGCCTCAACTCTGAAAATCTCCCCTCAAGCTGAGAAAGCAATGCACTCAACACTTCCTTCTAGGGCTGTAAAAGCCGGGCTGGGACTCCACACTGCACAGGCACCTGACAGAAAAGTTTCCTCACTTGTGATAATGATAGTGAGTGTCTCAGCCTAGATGAGTTGTGGTCGTTTGCAGAATACTAGCTCCAAAACACTTGAAATGCAGTGCTTTGGCTTAATGCAACCTATGGAGGTCACCCATGGATTCCCAAGGGGAAAAGACCAAGGAGGCTCTGGCTGGCATCAGAAGGCAATTCAAGCTGTTTTCTTCTTATATCAATGGCAGCTGACCACTGACTTCTTCTTACCAGCTGGGACACCACTGATTGATGGAAAGATGGCTAGAGAAGCATTCAATGGATGTATTATTCCTCAGGTCTCTCTTCTATGCAGCCACAACTGTTTAAAAGCAATGAGTCTGAAGGGTCAGGCTCTCCTTCCCACCTTCCCATCCAACATAGCATTACCCAGGTCTAATATAAACCTCCCCTTCTGTCTGGCCAGCCACATCCCTGGAGCTGCATCTCTGATTCAAAAGATCCGATATCGTCCCAGTGCTGACCTCTGCTAGATCCCGGGCATACCCATCACCTCCAGTCCGCAGTGCCCCGGAGTTCAAAGCACATTTCAGCTAAGGATCTCAAAGTGCTGTACAAAAAGCCATTAATCCTCAAGCCACCCGTAGGAGCCAGGCCTGTAATTATTTGACATTTATCTCTGGAACTCACTGTGCCATTCCCCCAGCCTGGGGATGAAGGAAGGTAAAACAATACCTCCCATTTCGTAAAAATTGCAAATTAAATCGACTGCAGCTCAGCCGTTAAGGAAAATGTTACCTTTTCCATAATCACCCCCTGCAGGCAAGAGCCTGAGAAAACATAGCAACAGCTATTCTTTAACAGTTAGGTAAACTTTTACACAAAATTTAAGTGACAAACTCTGAGTGAGACAGCCAACAAGTGGCAGAAGGTTTCTGAGAACAGAAATCAGGAATCCTACCTCTTGGTTTCTTCTTTTATCAACTGACTCGTCTTTCCTCTAGCCGCCCCCCCCCCCCCCCGCCCCCTGTAAAGATGGCCATCAAAGGAAAAGAAATGCCGCTTATGCCCTTTATGTGCTTTTGTAATAGATTAAGGAGCCTGTAGGATTTCAGTCCAAGGGAAAAAGATTAAGTGTTTTTCCACTTGTTTTCTTATATTAGAAATGCAGGTCTTCAGCAGCCTAAAAGTCTCCAGTCTGTCTAGCCTAGATCATGACAAAACCAGGAACAAATGAAAGACAAGAGGGCAAGAACGGGGCAGAGGAGAGGAGGGGAGGGGAAATCGAGTCAAACTCACAAAGTGCTGTTTGCAAGCAGCAACTGCAGAAACACAGTAACACAATAATGCACAAAATATCAGTAAAAAATGATGTGCTGTTTAAGAGTTGACTCTCCCACAGCTCCAGCCAGGTTGTGAGAACCCCCAGAGGCCTGCACGGGAAGAAGAAAAGGAAAAAAGAAAAGGATCCTCATACCTTTTTCTTCTTCTCAAACAGAAGCTATAAGTGGCATGAGTTCTCAAATAAGACAGACCCAATGTACAGGAGCAGGAAGGACTGGGCAACAAAAGCAGAGCAATGGCTGTCCTTTTTATGCCTCCTGTGTTGGCCAGGCTCATGCAGAGGAATCCCTAGAGAGGAGATGCTGAAGGGAAGGAGCTGGGGATGGGTGGGGTAAACCAACAATACAAAAGGCAATTACGGAGTGAAGCGGAGGTGAAGAAAGCAGCAGAAGGACAGGGCTGGAGCAAATGTCAGCACACAGAGGAAATTGTCCCACTGCAGTCCAGAGAGCAGAAAGGTCATTCAATCGTTTCTAGCTGACAAAGCTGTCCCTTTTACAGTCTTTCTCTGCCCTCTTCCTACAGCTCCCTCCCCTACCTGTTCCAGGGAGGCAGCAGGACCCCGCTCTGGCCTAAGCCCAGAAGGCAGTAAAGAAAAATTTCACTCTCTTCCAGCCGTACCTGTTTAAACTACTTCTGTGGCTGGGAGATTTAATTACAGCTAGTCTGCAATATGCAGGCTTTGTGCTGCTTTAATAGTCTGGGATGGAAACCTGTATGACCAGAGGGTGGAGGGAAGGCCAGGAGGGGTGCAGCTGTATTGAAAGAAGCACACTAGAACAGGTCGTGTCTGGATGTGGCTGAAGGGTACAAAAACTGTGTTTGCACAAGAGCACCTGGTTGCAAGTCACTGGGCACTCCGAGGGCTAAAATCCAATTCAGTAGGCAAAAGCCTTTCCTTAGGAAATCTATTTTTTCAGTTCTTTGAATATCCACTCAGGTAGCTTCTCCAGAAACTTCCAAGCACAGAGCATTAAATAATAATCTGTTAAAATTACCTCTCTCCTGACCAACTACCTGCCAGTTCATTGCTGCATTGCTTCATTGCTACATGTAGGTGTACTGAAACCCAGGAGAAGCCCAAGAACTGCCTGCAGTAACCAAGCACGGATCTTGTGGAAACCCCTTCCCCGTGTCAGGAAGCAGGTAAATACACTCACTGCCCAGCTCACAGCCCCTCAGGCCATGCCTGAGCTTTTCAGGCCAGACTGGTGCCTTGAGCTATAGCCACGCCACTCCCCTGTAAAAGGGAGCAGGGAGGGACTGCAAGGAGCGCTTCCCAAACAGATGCCACAGCAGCCAAGCAATTGCTGATGCTAGAGCGGTGCCTGCTGGCCGGTCGTATCAGAAGCACTTGGAAATGTTTCCACAGAGGACGAACTTGCAGTCAAATTCAGGAAGACATTTCTAGGAAAGAGCTGCGTGTCCAGCTCTGCCGTGTTTCTGCCAGAGAGCTGGCCTCCACGTTCCCACCCGCTGCAAACAAGGTGTCCCAGTTTTGTGAATCAGTCTGGTATTTATTTCTATTGGACCTCCAGCCCCACGCCGTTTCTCATCTTTCTTTATTCTTTAAGGTTTTGTGATTTTTTAGCCAGGCCCAAGGGAATAGATGACTTTATTACTTTGGTAGAACTGATGCAGTTTCGATAATGCAACTCCCTGTGAAAGTTCAGAGTATGGATGGTGTCTTCCCAGCAAGCTCCTTAACCTGTCTAATGTTGGATACTAAGAATGTAAGGCACCTCAAATCACTCAGAGCTTTTGAAAGGTCTGACATTTTACACATAGAAAAATGTTCAAAATGCCAATAATGCCACTGTTATGCAAACTGGGTGGAACGGGTGCCAAAACTGCCGTCCTTTTACTGTCCTTATGATGTGCTGGCAGGAAGAAATAATACCATGGGTGAAACAGCTCTTGTCACAGAGGCAGTGTCGTGAATGCTCACAAAATGACAAATACAAAAAACATGGAATCCCAAAGAAATATTCTTCAGAGATATAATGTAGCACTCTTATGCCACCTCTGCAGATGTATAACAAGGTATTACACTGGACTTTGTCCTCAGCCGGAGGATCTGGAGACAATTTAGATATGAACAAAAGAAAATAGGTAGTTTCTCGTGTAGTTCCTGAATTTACAGTATGAAAGAAAATAATGTTCTATCAGACTGGGATTATGTCCCCCTGAGCCTACACCTCTTCTAGGTAACAACACACAGCTATCCATATGCACACACACACTCCTAAGGCAGGAGTTTAAAATGGGTAAGACTAGTAATGGCAAAGGAATTAATCCATCTTCATGGGTCTTCCAGGGGCTGAAGATGTACAGCAAACTCTCTCTTGGACACTCACAGACCCCTGTTTCTTGCTGATGGCAGGTGGTGCCATGTTAGGCAGCCTCAGCTAAAGACTTCCCATTATTCACATTTGTTTGTTATTTTGCCACAGGCTGACATTTTATTTCATCAGCATAAATAGGGCAGGTGTAGGTGGGAGGTGGGCAGGCAGACAAAAACAACATAAAGCTGTTAAATGCCTTTCTGAAGAACTGGATGTTATCTGTGCTGCTGTTTGAACTCCCCCATGCTCTACATAAACCAAAACATTCAGTTGAATACATGTTTAAGGTAGACACTGGCCAAATTTCTGTGTTGGGCCAGCACCTGCACTGATTTTAACCATCCTACTGTTTCAGCAGAAGAAAGCACCCCTCTCCCCACATCTGCTCCACCCCACATCTGCCCCACCCCACATCTGCCCCACCCCACATCTGCCCCACACAAGCACTGATCTAGTAGCAAATGTTGTACTAACTTAAACCCTATCTACTCTAAAAGCTTCAGTGCACTAAGAGGCTAATAATGTACCTCTTCAGCATACTTCCCTCCCCTGTACGAGCAGTGCTCAATACACAATGCACACACATTTATGCACGTATACAGAACATAAACATTTGCACACACATGAAGCACATTTCCAGACACAATTGGTCTTTACTTAACAAGTCAAAGCACCAGCTTGTGCAGCTCATTTATAAACAGCTTTTCTCCTGAATGCACTGTTTCTCTTTCTAGCAGAAAGGGAGAAGAGCACAGGGAAACCCATCTTCTCTGCTGCCTAAACACATGGAATTCCACCCGAACAGAATTCATACATGGATTGCCACGCTAAAGCTGTCTCTGTGTTCTGTTTCCCCGCGTGTGCAACAGAAGATCTTGCTAGTAGGCGAACAGAGCTCTACCTTAACCATATGAAGGCCCCAAGACTACACAAGCACGCAGGAAAGCCAAAACTTAGTCATGTGTGCTCCCTAATCAGTCAACACATCCGACAGACTTGGTCATAATTTCACTGTGTGCCCGTTTGCCCATCTGTAAAAAGGAGACTGTACCACCATCTGTCTTAGAGGGTAGAAAATTTGTTTGTGAAATGGTCAGATGCTATGGTGTGAACAATGTAACTCAAAAATATCTAAAAGAAAGAAAATTACTCTAAAATGTATCTTGGATTTTGCCTAAAAGGGAAAGCCAGGGGGCTACACAATGTTAATGCAAGAAATCAAATGAAATGTTGAAGAAGGATCCATTTACTACCAGCCACAGCAATCTGCTGAAAATACCAGTCTGTTTTCAGAATGCATTAAGTACAGGGGGAATAAGGGAAGATTGTGCAGAAAATCTTGAATTCAGCATTCTCTAATCTTTCAGTGTTTGATTTTGCTACTACAATGAACTTCTGGCATAATTTATTTGGCTCCAGAAATAGAGAATTGAAAAAACACCAGATAATAAATAATTATTAATATGGAGCACATTACTTATGATTACAATGTTTCAATTCACCATATACTTCTTACCACTGTGATACCATAGTGATTAGAAAAAGCGTTTGAGTTCTGGTTGATACACTGCAGAGTTCAACCAGAGGACTTTAGTATTTAACCAGTGCTGTTGAGCAAAACTCATGATTCAGAGCCATGACGGAGCCAACAGTAAATAGTCTGGCGGCATTCTATGCATTGACATATTTGGGGATCATATAACAGCGGTCCCAAATTAGGTATTATTTCCCGTGACCTTTTACCCTGCTAGATTGGCCACAGGAACCAACCAGGTCCCCACCCACTGGAAGCCTGCGAAGCTTTTCTCAGGACGCTGGTGCACTTCAGAGCAGATGTAATTTAGCAACAGTGCAAGGACATTGAGCAGTAAAACTCTGCGTGGAACACACTCCACTCCTCAGTGGTAAAATTCTGCTGCCCTGGTAAAATTTTTCTCCTCCCGCTGTTGAAGGGGGAAAAGAAAAGCGGTGGAAATGGGAAGTAGAAGGGTCCCCACATCCCAGCACACAAGCACAGGACACCAGCAGTCTATGCATAACGGGGAACATGATCTACAGCACCCCTGGGTCACAACATCTTTTTTAGAAGGAACAAGTCCCCCACCCCAATGGGCTGGCCCTCAGCCATAAAGGCCTTCAACCTCAAAGTCCCACAGCCAGTTTCTTACAGTTTTCTTCTTCTCAAATCCAAACTTTGGCCCATCTGCTGGCCTTGCATTACCCTGAATCATGATGATGATGCTGAGATCATTTCCCCTGAGGGTCCAGGCCCCTCTTTCTGATGTTCCAAAGATAATAAAAAACATTGCATCTTTGCCAATTCCTAATTCCTCTAGAAAAAAAAAAATATTGGCCCTCGAAAACACCTGCAACAAACCATCCCATAGGGTAAGCCACCCCCAAACTCACCAAACGCCCTTTGTCTAAGTGGGCACCAACCTGCCTCCTACAGGTCTTAATGCAAAAGAGCTAAACCATAAGGGATTCATCTTCTTCTCTACCCCAGATCAATGGCCTTCCCTAGAAACCCTCCCTCTCCACCCAGCAGAGGGAACTAGGAAAACCCCCCCCACTGGCGGGTTCTGCCCGGCAACACCACTGGGACACACAGAGCTTCAGGCTGCCACTGGCACCTTAAGCTTCTCACCTCTTTTTCAAATGTTGTCTCCCTGGGACTGTCCTCTGGCTTGAGTGACAGACACTGCCACCACCAAGGACATTCCTTGATTAGTTTAGTTAATTTAGTTATTTAGGTTAGCTTAAAATTCCCTTAAAACTGAGAACTCACAACTGGAAGTGAAACCTGCGAATATGTAATTCTCAACCAGAACTAGCAGGGAAATGCTGCTATCAATGGAAAGGCATGGCTTCTCCGTTGCCAGGACTACAAGACACAGCCTATTGCAGCATATGGCAAGCATTCCAAGAGATGATTCTGGGGTGAATTCAGCCTTGGAGCCCCCAAAACCAATCTGTTTTGCAGTACTGTACACAGAATTTCTGGATCTTATTTGCACTTAACTTCACCTACCATTCATTGCTCGGTTCCCCTCTGTTCCATCTTTCTGGTCCAACTCTCCACTCTCTTTTCCCTTCTCTCCCCAAGGAACCAAACAAGGATCAAAAATGCATACTCGAAAAGCACTGAATCCCCCAGTGAAGAGGAATGGCAAACAAGCAGAACCAGATATAATAGAAGAGGAAAACAGTCTAAATGGGAAAGAAACTTGAAATTTCTAAGGCTAGGAATGACTTTTTCTAAGTGGAGAGACACAGTTTGTCTAACTGCTAGAAAAAATCAACAAGTTTTGGAACTCAGAGGTCCATCCTCAGATATCCAACAGGGATGAAGCAGAAGCTGCATTATACCCAAGTTTTATATTTGGGTCATATAAAACTTCTCAAAGTGGAAACTTAGATGTGTCCTTGGGCACAGGATACACTGATTTCTCCCATGACTGCACTAGTTAAGTCACAGTGGCCCACATGGTGCCCCATGGTCAACTCTAGCCACTACTTTTTAAGGCGGAAAGTCCCCTTGAGGTCAACCCTAAGGCAAAGCTCCTCAGAATTGTGTTCACATGCTTATTAGGGTCCATAGAAATGTTTCACATCCTTGTACCTATGCCACAGTTCAAACTGCACCCAGAGACAGTGGGACACAGAAGCTCACCTCCTCTTTTCTGCTTTGGGTATTAGTAAATTAACCTGCTACTGCTTGAAGAGAATTGTATTCCAGCAGCAGCATGCCACATAGGGTGTGCATCACCTCCTTGCAGTCTGCTAGCTGTTATCAGCCCCTGGTTTTAAGGCATAAATACAAGTCTGCTCAAAAGACAACCATGCCGCCTGTTGGTGTTCCTGCTGTCCCTAGCTTTTACTGCAATCTTGCTCCTGAAAGCCTGTCCTCACAACTCTGCCTGTGGAGCTCCATATGAAGTTGGCTCTTGGACACTGATGAAGGCTCTTTCAACTCACATGACTGCTTTCACACTGTAATCTGTTACAGATTGTTCCCAACATTTGCACAGCCAATGATAAAGTGAGGATAGTGTAACTTTTCACCCAGCACAGCTAGATCCAGGACAGGGTGTTTGCAAACAACCAAAAGCTAGCCTGTGCACGTCAGCACAACACAACACTGCCTTAACAACTGTGGTTTGAGTTTGATGCTCAAAATCCATAAAATCAGTTATACACCAGGACTTGAGCTCTGATCTCATTTATTCTGGGATAAACGAGGAGCAACATCTCCTCAGGCACTGCTTCCATAGGATAAAGCTAGTATAAAGAAGAGTCAGGACCAAGGAACCAATTGCAATGTGTCTTGTGAGCACAAGTACTTCTCAGCAGTTTCTACTCACTGTGAGTTTCTATTATTAGCAACAATCAGGTCTTAACATTAGCATGAGCTAGAACTCCAGGGTGGCAGAGGGCAGCCTCACTTCCTGGAATACAGTCAGCATTTCCTGGACTCAAGTTGTACACGAGCCAGAAGTAACTGTTTGAATCTCGAGTGAGCTTCTACTCTTTGCTATTGAAAAATGCCAATTTTTGCATTCACTGCAAGGTAAGATTGGATACAAATTTTCCATAGAAAAAATGTTTATTCTTCTTTAGTTATTGTGCAGGAAACATTTGGAGAGAGGGACATGGGGAATGGCACTGTCACCAAAACTGGCAGGAACGCAGGTCAATTTATTTCCACAAATGTCTGGCTTCACATCCCTATGGAAAAAAAAATAATCTACCTATCATAAAAAACAAAGAAACAACAGTACCAATAAAAAAAGCACTGAGCTACACTCTTGCTTTGAAAACTGCAAAGTTTATATTTCTACCAGTGGGTAGAAGTTTCTCATGCTGTGCAAAGTGAGTGGGTAAAAGCAGGCCGTGAGACACTGTAGACCCTGTAGTTCTTGGTCTTACGTCAGCCTGCCATGTAAGTGCGTTTTCTACTTCTGATAAAGCTCCAAAATTCCACGAATGATGCTGAAGTCTTCCGGCAACTGTGGTTTGTTAACCACAACTACTTACTATTTTTGAAGGCTGTTGCTTTTTCCTTTGGAAACAAAGTCGATGATACCAGATGTCAAGCAATCTTCAAAACCATGCCCTATGCGAGACTTTTACGTGCTGTTTAGTATTAAATTGCACAGGATGAATGCAGTGTATTAGATGAACTGGTACAGTTTCTGGGAGCAGTTTCAGTCAGCTCCTCCAAATAATCATTTCTTGGACCATTATTTCTCCTATTAGTAACAGAAAGCAGCCTTTTTCCAAACAGGAAACCGCAGTACACATGACAAAGGACATCTTTCTGTGGAAACTTGTTACAAAGTTTCTAAGAAGTAGACAGCATCATCCTGATAAACCTGTTGAAGATGCAATGGAGAAGGACACTCAGCTCAGGAGCTGTGACTTACACATATATATAAAAAAATAAATCACTTTGTGTTCAAGATTATTTTAGGGATCAGTTACTGACTTCTAAGGCTAAATAAAAAGTGTAGGTATATCTTACAAAACATATGGCAAAGCTTTTTTACATCTTAAAAAGTTTTTTTTAATAAATTATCAGCAAGTATTTACAGACAGCAGTAGAGGTAAGATGGTCTAGCTCTAACAAGATGTCCTGTTGAACTTTCCTGCAGTGCAGCTGCAAAGAGCAGAAGAAATTGTGTGAGTGGAAGCAAACATCTAAATGGTATGTGTAACACTAAGGAAGGACCTCAAGTTTTCTATAGGGTCTGTACTTCCTACAAGAGGACAGGGCACAGACATAAGTTACCTGTGATCCTTCTCATACTGTTACTAACTGTTAGTTAGGTTTCACTACCAAAAAAAGCACACAGGAGTAGCTTATAAGTCCTACAGAGCTGTTTAATGTAAAATCTTTGTCAGCAGACTAGCCAACCTCATGAAGAAAGCTCTGAAGTACTAAGAGCAGTACTTGATGGGAAGGGAGATCACAACTCACAGTTAAGTAGTAACAGACAGGGGTCCAAAGTAAAGGGTACAGAGTTACAGGAACAAAACAGGGCTGAGAAACAATTTAAAAAAAAAAAAAAAATTTGACAGAAGGCACAAAGGTACATGCACAAATACATGCAGCATGGAAAGCAAGCAGGAAGAATTATAGTTCTCCGTGAGTTCACAGAACTACATAACTTGGCATAACCGAGATATGGTGAGCCAGCTTGCACGACTGGAGTACTGCAGTGTATGTGCAAAAGCTCTATAAGAAAGTAATGGAGGGAAGAGGAGAAGATAGGCTGCCCTCTCTGAAAGAGTGGCTTGAATATATGGAGCTCTGATACAGAGCAGGTGACAGGCTGGCTGAGAGCTTGCGGGTCAGGATCCCAGGAAAGGCCAGTAGGGATGATGATGTGGCTGGAGCATGCTACTGGCCACCAGATCAGGGTAAGGGAGTAGGTAAAGGCTTCTCTAAACAGCTCAAGGAAGTCTTGGACTCACAGACTGTGCTTTCAGAGAGCAAATTTCTGCTTCTTCAGGAAGATAGTAGGCAGGATCTCAAGGGAGACAGTTCCAAAGAGCAAAGGAGCTCAAGAGAGCCATCAGGCCTTTCTCCAAGCATGAGCACAGGCCATCCTGATGCTCAGGAAAAAAGGCAGGCAAATCACAAGATCAGCTTGGCTAAGCAGGGAGCTCCTGACAGGGCTCCAGTGCAAAAATTGCTTATACTAGATGTGGAGGCGGGGGCAGGCTACAATGGAGCAATTTAGGAACACTGCCTGGGCAGGTAAGGATGGTGTCATGAAAGCCAAGGCTCAGATATGTTTAGACTTGCAAAGGACATCAAGGGCAAGAAGAGCTGCATCTACTGCGACATTAACTGCAAAAGGAATAAAGGAGGGCCTCTTCCTGAAATTGGGGGTGTGATTTAAGGATATCAGGCAGAGAAGGCTTAGTTACTTGATGTGTTCCTTGCCTCAGTCTTCATTAACAAGGCCTCACGGTCTCTGTGCTTACACAAAGGGCTCAAGAAAAAAGACCATAAGTTAGGGATTACTTGAGAAAACTTGATCCACACCAGTCCATGGGACTTGATCAGATGTATTCAAGGGTGCTATGAGAGCTGGCCAATGTCACTGTGAGTGCTATCACCTTTAAAAGGTCATGGAGATTGAGGAAGTCCCTGACTAGACTAGAAAAACTAGAAATTGTGCATCCATTTTTAAAAAGCATCAAAAGGTCAACCTGGGGATCTACAGGCTCGTCAGTCTCAAGCTGGTCTTCCTGGGACACATTTCTGGACTCATGAAGGAAAAAGTGGTTGGGAACAGCCAGCATACATTTAACTAAGGGTAAATCATGCCTAACCAACCCAGCTGCCTTCTACAATGATGAAATAACTAGATACATGGCTGAGAGGAAAGCAGTATTTTTTACACCTTGTCTTTAGCAAGGCTCTGACAGTATTCTGTATCCAAGTCAGAACATTATGGCTTGGATGGGTGAACTAAGATGGACTGTTGGATGGATAAGGAATTGGCTGGATGGCCAAATCCAAAGAATGTCAATGGCTCAATGTCTAAATGGAAACTAGTAATGAGTGGTGTCCCTCAAGGGTCCACACTGAGACCAATACTTTTTAATATCTTCATCAATGACACAGATAGTGGGATTGAGTGCACCCTCAGCAAGTTTGCAGATGACACCAAGCTGAGTGGTACTGTTGATACACTTGAGGGAAGCAATGCCATCCAGGGGGACCTTGACAGGCTTGAAAAGTGTGCCCACGTGCACCTTAAGAAGTTCAATAAGGCCAAGCACAAGCTCTTGCATGTGGGTCAGGGCAATCCCCAATATCAATACAGGCTGGGGGATGAATGGATTGAGACCAACCCTGTGGAGAAGGACTTGGATGTACTGGTGGACAAAAAAATTAGATATGAGCCAGCAATGTGCACTTGTAGCCCAGAAACCCGACTGTATCCTGGGCTGCACCAAAATAAGCATGGCCAGCAGGCCAAGGGAGGTGATTATCTCCCTCGACGCTGCTCTTTTGAGACTCCACCTGAAGTATTGTCCCCAGCACAAGAAAGAAATGGACCTGTTTGACTGGATCCAGAGGACAGCCATGAAGATGATCAGAGGCATGGAACACCTCTCCTATGAAGAAACACTGAGAGAGCTGGGGTTGTTCAGCATGGAGAAAAGGCAGCTTCGGTGAGACCTTATTGCAGCCTTTCAAAACATAAAGAGGGCTTATAAGAAAGACAGAGAAAGACTTTTTACCAAGGCCTGTAGTGACAGAATAAGGGGCAACAGTTTTAAACTGAAAGAGGGTAGATTTACATTGGCATTTCCTGTGATGAGGGTGGTGAGAAACTGGAATAGGCTGCCCAGAGAAATTGTGGATGCCCCATCATCGGGAGTGTTCAAGGTCAGGTTGGACGGGGCTTTGAGCAACTTGTTCTAGTAAAATATGTCCTCACCCATGGCAAGGAGGTTGGACTAGATAATCTTTACAGATCCCTTCCAACCCAAACTATTCTATGATTCTATAGACAGGTAAAGAACCAGTTGGACGATTGGGCTCAGATGGTAGTGGCTAACAGGTTGTACTCTACCTGGATGGCTGAGACAAGTGGAGAACTACAAGGGTTTATGTAGGAACTGGTCCCATTTAACATCTCCATCGGTGGTCTGGAGGAGGGGATAAAGTGCAGTCTTGTCAAGTTTGCAGGTGACACCAAACTGGGGAGAATCAGTCAACATGCTAAAGGGCTGGGCTGCCAGAGAGACCCAGACAGGTTAAAATTAAAAAAGGACAAATGTAAAGCTCTGGAAAAGAGGAACCACTTACAATGATACAAGCTAGGGTTTGGCTGGCAGGGGAACAGTTCTGCTGAAAAGAAGCAGGGGGACCTCAGTAAGCCGAACATGAGCCAGTAATGTCCCCTGGCAGCAAAGGTGGCCAACAGCATCCTGGGCTGTATTAACAGGAGCTTAGCCAGTAGATTGAAGGTAGCAATTATCCCCCTCTACTCAACACACACTAGACTGCATTTAGAATACCGCATCCAGTTTTGGACCCCTTCAAGAAGACAGACATCAATAAAATTGGAGCAAGTTCAGTGGAGGGCTACCAAGATGGTCAGAGCACTTGTACTGTGAGGAGAAGCTGAAGGCACCATACTTGCTCAAGCCTGGAGAAGAGTAGGCCTAACAGCAGCCTTCCTGTACCTAAAAGCTGATCATCAAGAAGATGGAGACACGTTCTTTATAGTAGTACTGGTGGGGGAACAAGAGATAATGGGCATAAGTTGAAACAAGAGGGAAGATGAAGGGGGAGTTTCTGGTCTCTGGTTATCATTGTCAAACCTTCATGATTCTTTCCACATACCAAGTTCAAAATCAACCGAAATGGCTTTCAGCTTTCATAAACAACCAGCATGCAGAAATCACAAAAAATAGAGCTTGATGTTCTGAAAAAATTAATACAGGGTATTCTTTTCTTTTTGATTGTTTCTGAGCTTCAGTGTATGTATGACCTCAGTTTTCAAGTTGCCTTTCCAGTCACAAACAACCTAAAAGTATATTATTCTTTAGAAACAAGTAGGTTGACATTCTTTTAGAACAATATGAAGTACAGCTAAGACACAAAAAAAGAACCCTAAAAGTGCAAAAAATATCAAAAGTTCTAGGAAAAAACCCAAGCCACTGCTCATAGCAGCAGCTTTGTTCCAAAGCAACACCAAACTGAATTGTAGCTTTATCACAAAGTCAACCAACATCAGTAGATGATCAGTTCGCCAGTCTTCTGGCAACTCCAAGAGATAGCTATCTTGGAGAATATTCGTCTGGAGCATTGAGTTCCTGCTGGAGAACTGACACTAGCAAGTGCAAACTTCCATCCATCTGGAACTGCTCAAGGATGATCCTTCTTTCTTCTGACTGTAAAAAGGTACTGATCCAAAACTGCATAGAAAGCTGATTAGTTTTCAATTTATCCACATTCATGCAAATGGATATGACTTTGTTAATCTCTAAATACCAATTATAAAAAAGGCCTCAGCTCTTACATTTTGTGTTAGTAGAGCACTATTTGTTAAAACTGGATACAAAACAATATAAAAGATTTTGTCCATGATTTGGCCTATTTATCTTCATGCAGCGACACTATAAAAGGCAGCTGTCCCTTCTGAGAAAGAAAAATAGGCACTGGAAACAGCTCAGCTAGTCTTCAAAGCGCTTCTTTATGGATGACTTCAGTGCTGGTGGAAAACCTCCAAAAGAAAAGATGGCAGCTCCTTCACCACTGAATTCTACTGCTTCTCTTCCATTGTTGTTTGGTCCACAAAGCAATTATTTGCTTATGATTTAAGATCTGAAGCAAAAGAAAAGCACACAGGTAAGTTATTATGTCTTCTCTTCTAGAAATGGAATTAGTTATACAAGAATACTGCAGGCTTTAAAAAATAAAGTGTGAAGATGAATTAAGAGATTGTCACATGACCCAAAACAATCCAATTACAGCAGCTACGTGATCTGTGGTATCTGATAGCCACTAGCCATTTTACCCAAATCATCTGTTTATGGTTAGACACGTTACTCTGCAACTGGTGCAGATTAAGAACCACCTGCTAACCAGTTGGTAACCTGTGAGGCTGTTCTGAGTCCACAACTGTGCATCACATAACTAGGCACTTAAGACACCACTTTTATGCAAAGATTCAGGTCTATAATCTTAGTATCAGCTGTGCACCACATAAGCACGTGATACTGCTGCTATTTCTTCCACACAGTAATGTCAGGTGCTTTTGGAGTTTTCTCTTTTGAGGACTGCAAATAGAGCTCTTATTTGACAAGCAAGGAAACTGAAAGTAAAGGGAAGTTACAGTGCAGGAAGTTAGAATCCAGTAAGTTCAAGAGTACGTGCCCAACCTAACTCACTGCATGCAACATTCATCAGGCCCTAACTAGGCTGATTTCCAATAAAGCATACACAAGGTGCACTTACACTGGTGTTTCTGTCTTGGTGCACAGAAAGCAACCGTATAAGGGGAACCAGCTGGATACGTTAAAGCACTGCGTCATTCAGTCTTTGCTCCTATTTTGATAGCACTACCCCTCCCTTCCACTGCTCTCTAGCTCAGCATCACTCCAACCTAGGATAAGATGCCAAGAGGCAGTCTAGGAGAGCAGCATATGGTGATACATGGCACTCATCTCTATAGACAACGAGAAACAGAAAGATGTCCCTAGTCTGCTTCTCATAAGGTTCCTGGATAGGCCTGAAGTATTTTTATGATTTCTATCCTTAAAATCCAAGCAGGTTTACTACTATGGCTGACTTATGCCAGCCTGATGAAAAGACTAAAGAACGTGATCGAGAAGCCAGCCGGGGCAGGGAGGGACTGTTATTTGCCTGTGTCTTTGCAGTGAGAGGGCCTGAATATTAGTGTTCTCCTCTCATTTTACAGCTGTGGTGATAAGCATCAGGTTTCACACTCCCCACAGAACATGCAAGAAACACAGCTTGCAAACAGCACCAAAGAAAGCACAGTGACATCTGATGTCTTGACATGACATAACTATTTCAGATGCTAAACCTTTAAGCATAATGTAGGAGTGCAGTTTAGCCAAGTAAGTAGCCCTTGCAGAGCAGCACGTCACATAGGCCAGGAATAATGACTTACTTCATTTGGTCTTCAGTATTACTACTTGGCAACTAACAGGATCTGACTCAGTTATTACAAGATACCACAGCTTCCTCTCCAGCTATACAGCCCTGTTTCAAGTCTCTTCCCTTGTTCCATGACAGTTTCATTGGCAGTTTCATCTGCACCACAGAGTCAGGTTTCTTATACTCAGTCCTAACTCCCTCCCACCCTTCTCACATTCGGAGATTTTTTTTTCCTCTTTTCAGTGTTGTCTTCAGTAAATATCTGAATGTGATTGCTTGGCTGGTAATTTAACAGAAGAATCAAACCTGGCAGAACAGAAAACTGCAGCAGTAAGGTGCCAGTAGCTTCCACATTCCTGTGCGTTTTGAGAATCTTTAAATTGATGATCTGCATCAGTGGTCTCCAAAGTGAGGTGCATGCAAGGCATGCAGTGCAGGAAGAAAATATTTTTACAGCATTAATAAAATTAAAAAATTAAAATATTGTTTACTTCATCCTTATCCTTTTTTAATTTCTATTTTTGTGCATGTTTTATAAGGTACTACTACTTGACTATGGTAGCACATGTATATAATTTATAAATAAATATACATAAATTGGGTGTGTATGTTCAGAATATTTTACTGATAGGGTACACAATCAAAAAAGTTTGGAGACCACTGATCTACAACACAAAAAGCAGAAACCAGTATGAAATGCCCATAGTTACACCATTTAACTAAGGGGGCTATATGACAGACAAAACAACATTTTTCCTTTTTCTTACCAAACAAAAATGCTTTGATACATACTGGCTTATAGTACACATTTTCTAAAAGCTTTTTAAATTTTCTTTTTAAACATTTAAGACAAAAAATTTCAAACCAAGAAGTTTCTGGTGACTCAGTTAATAAATTTGGAAACAAAAACCTTTCATATAATATCTCAAGTTGGAAGGGAACCACATCAAGTCCAACACTCTGTTCCTTGCAGGGCTACCTAAAACTAAACCATAAGACTAAGAGCATCGTCCAGACACTCCTTGAACTTTGACAGACTCGGTGCTGTGACAACTTCCCTGGGGAGCCTGTTCTAGTGACCAACCACCCACTCAGTGAAGAGCCTTTTCTTAATGTCCAATCTGAACTTCTCCTGATGCAGCTTCATTCCATTTCCTTGTGTCCCATCACTGGTCACCAGAGAGAGGAGAACAGCACCTCCCCCTCAGCTGTCCCCCTTGAGGAAGCTGTAGACTGCAATGAGGTCACCCCTTTAATTTCACATCCATTCCTTTCTTTCCTCACTCAGTTTATTTGCGATAGCTGACCTAATTTCACATCCCTCCAAAACTTTATTTCTTCACAGATGTTTTATTTGTCAAATACTCTTTAACTAGCTATGTTCTATGTAGAACAGTCAGCACTGTCAAAGGCTTCAGCTCTGGGAAACTAGCTCATGCCCTCTACCACCAGGCTCATTCTCAGTTAAGCTACAGCTGTTCTACAGTGTGCTCAAAGTGCAGCAAAGCTTTATGGATGAGAAAGGAACAGTTTCATGTCACACTTATTTCATGCACGCATCTCAGCCTATCCTGCTATCACTGCAATAGCATCCCCCCCATCCCTTTCCCCATCTCCCACCCTTCCTTCTCCCTTTGAATCCACTGCTGACCAGCATCCCATCCCCTCCAGTATGTCAGCTCAGTGCTTACCAAGGCCCTTTATGATCAGATTTAACCTATTAGTTCAGCAGAAGACCGCCCAGATTTTTCTGCTGGGTCAGTTTCCTGCTACATGAGGTAGCTCAATGGGATCACAGAGGGGTGTGATGAACATCAGAGGTGGTCCAAAAAGCACAATCTCAACTTCTAGTGATAGTAAGTGGCCACATTGGGTCAAGCCATCCTACAAATTAATAGTCTATGTGGAACAATTTTCACCCATCCACAGGGAAGATTGAGCTCCCCAGAGTCAGAGTAAAGCATGCTTGAACTACAGTAAATTACAGCAAGTCTCTGAAACCCAGATAAGTTGACTGCCCTCATTAGATGGATTCAAAGTTCAGCAATGGTTCTTAATCTGTGTAAGCTTTGCAGACACACCAGCAACAAGAAAGTTTTATTACATATTTACCTACAGCTTTACTTCTGAAAAATCTTACACAACTCCAGTGAAACTCTTTCTAAGCAGGTCATGCACTTCAACTTTATCCCTTCAGAACTGAGAAATTCACAGTTATTGACGGCAGTTGATTTCACTTATCCATGCTGTCATTGAATCTACTAGGTTGGGGAAATTACTTCTACCTCCACTACCTGCCTGCCACAAAGACCAAAGACTTTGAGATATAGTACTATGCTGCAGCTTCAACTATTCTGCCTGGAACCTTCCTGTTTCACACACAGGAACTTTGGATTTTCTACAGATGTGTTCAGCAGAATTTTTTGCAATACTACCAGGTGCTCTGGAAACCAAACTTAGAGCGTAATAACTGCTCTCTTGGCCAGATTTAGATGTCTCAGCAAGACTTTTCACCATAAACTAAAGGTCAATGATCTCAGCTGCAAACCTATGATCTTTAATACTTCTTGGGAATCTCCGTGTGAAACTAATTAGTAACAAGAGTGAAACCAGTTAGCATTCCAAAGACTTTCTCTACTCTACAAAAATTCTACAGAAACAGTATTCTGGTCTGGATGGATGACAGACCACTGTATGCCCTTACCTGTACAGTTTATTAAAGGATAGCCCTTATATCCTTCTGTTTTCAGATTTGTTACAGGACTAATCTGAGTTTTTCTATTCTCCATGTTGATGTACTCCAAGAAGCAGCTGCACGAGCTCACAGATGCTCTGGTCTGCACACATACCAACAGACTGAGAGAGCAAAACATCATTGGAGATATGTAAATGGAGGCCTATTATGCCCCTATAGTAAATGCAGCATGCAGAACTGATGACTGTGTAAAAGTTCTAACTAATTCACAGAATGTAAAACAACGGTCAAGAAACATTGTGTTTTTGCAGCCTGATTTTCACTGATATCCATAAGTTGTAGTATTGATCAGGTACTCCCCCACACAGAGTAATAATTGGTTTTTTCATTCCATGTGTCAGTCCTCAGGCCCACTTGTCTGTTTATTTAGAAGAGCTTTCCCACCATGTCCATCTATGTTTAAAAATCAACAAATCACAAGAAAAATACAAATGAAGTAAACTCTCTATTCTTTGTGGCCAAAGATGACAGCACTGCACACCTAAGCAATAAAAAACCCCTTCAGTGTTACACAGTATCACTCTACCTTGATATGATGTTCAACAGCATTCATAATTAACAAGGTAGAATTGCAGTTCAGAAATCTACTGATAGCTCAGCCACTACAAGCCTTTATCACTTGTTAAGGCATGGAATAAAGTAAAAGCATATGCATGAGCAAGAGGTGTGTTATTAATGAAGGTTAGTAATATTTAATCCTACAGTTTTAAACTGGCTAAATTGGCCAGTCTTCTAAATACTTCCATCACAAACATATAATTCCCTAGCACACATCACACATGCATGTGCCCATGACACACACCCCCTTCCCCTCCTAATAATTCTCACTCTGTTTTCTACTTGAGCAAAAAGAGGTCAGGGTTATACACAGCCTGTCCCAGCACTGCCACTCCCAGCCTCTGCGCACTCTCCCAAGACACAGGGAGCTTCAACCTCACATACCTTCTTTACTGCACTTGGGAGAGTTGCTCAGGTGCTCCTCGTTTCCACCTTCTGCACCCTGGGTCACTTCTGCAAGGACAACAGGAAACACTCAGACAATCCTGGAGCTCACAACACTCCCCTTCCTCAGCCCAGAGGGATCAAGACTAATCTGACTAAGAGCTGGGCAATCTGTTCAGCATCAACAGTAGACCTGACCAACATTCCGTGCCCTCATGAGGCCACCAGAAAACACCTCCCCTCTCTCCTCCATACCCAACTCCACACTGTCCTCATGCTCCCTTCCAGACCTTGCAAAAGCCAAGCACAGAAGGCACATGTTGCTCATGGTGCCACCCATAACTTCGCATTAGGCAAAAGCCACAATGAACAAAGACTGCTCCATAGCGCAGGCACTTAATCTCCCTCAGTTACGCCATGATCATCTACATGCTTAGCCAGCAAGCTGCTCTTCTCCTCCTTAAAGGTGTCTGAAAAGAGATCAAAGGACAACTGCAGTCCCCTGCCTTGCTCAGCTTCAAGGTACTGGCCATTGCACAGAAGTGAGTTACTAGCTGCAACTCAACGTGTTGCCATCAGCTAACACCAGACAGCTGATGCCTTTCCCCTGAGACAGCTCCCCACCACAGAACAGGCACTCACCTCCCTCAGCTACACCATGGTCAACAGTAGACTTGGATGTCAGGGTGCTGTTCTGCTTGGCAGAGAGCTCTGCAAAGAGATCACAGGACAGCTACGTCACACTGCTTAACTTCACTGAGGTATCAGTCATTACTTAGAGATGAGTCATCAGCTACAATTCATAAGAATTGTAATAATCATTCAGGTTTGCTCGGGGGGGGAATCCAGGAGGTCCCTAACCCAAGCCCCTCCTCAATGAAAGGCCAACATTCATTTCCAGACAGGTTGCTCAGGAATTTCTCCACTCAGGTCTTAAAAACCTCCAAGGGTCAAGACTCCATGCAGACTCCATGCAGCCTCTCCTAGTGATTAGTGATGCTCAGAAGGCAGAAATCTTTCTCTTATATCCCCATAAAATCTCCCCTGCTTCAATTTAGGACCATCGCCTTGATAGCCCGCTATACACCTAAGTAAACAGCCTGGCTTGGTCTTCTTATCAATATCCTCACAGGTATTGGCAGCTGCTGTTATGTACCCTGAAAGCCTGCTCTCCTCTGGGCTTGAACAAGACCAGTTTCTTCAGTGTCTCCACAGATGAATTGCGCTCCAGCCTCTGACCATGTTGGTGTTAGTCTGCTGAACTTGCTCAAATTTATCAGCACACTTCCAGCACTGCGTCAACCACAAACTAGATGTAATACTCTATGTGTCATCTAACAAGTGCCAAGTAATGGAAAATAACCACTTGCTTCAATGTACTGGCATAAGCGCTCCTTAAAACAGTCCAGGATGCTATCAGCCACCTTTGCTGCATGGGAGCACTGTTGACTCAATAGTGTACCGTCCATAAGGACTCCCAGGTACCTTTCAGCAGAGCTGCTCCCCTGCCAGTCAGTCCCCATTCTGCACCAGTGCAAGCTGTTGGTGCATCCAGGTGCAGGACCCTGCATTCTCTCTACAGAATTTCATGAGGTTCACGCAGGCCTCTTCCCATCCAGTTCCCTCTGAATGACAATCCTGCCCTCATATTGATTGACCGCACTCCACGCTCTACTGTCATCTATAAACTCAATGACACTGTTTTCTCTCCCTTGTCCAGATCACCAAAAAACCAGACCACTGCAATACTCCAATTGCCACCAGCATCCAAGTGGAGTACAACCCATTAACCTGCAGGCATGACAATCTAACAAGTTTTCTACCCACGCATTCATTCAGACTAGGACATCCCAATTTAGGACTCCAATGATGCTGTGAGACGCTGCATAAAAAGCCTTGCTAAAGTCAAGGTATATGACACCCATTCTTCTATCCTCATCCACAGATCTAGTAATTTCATCCAAAAAAGGTTGTCAAGTTGGTCAACTGTGATTTACACTTGGTAAAACCATCCTGCTTAGTCACAGTCACCATCTTTCTCCTGTGACCAGAAACACGTTCAGTTTTCAGTCCAACTCACTGTCTGCTCATCTAGCCTACACTATAGCCTGTATCAGCATCAGATACCACTAAATCAATCCCCTGCTCAGCAACAGGCCCACATTTTCTTCGTTTCTTCTTTTACAGATAACCTAGCAGTAGAAGCTCTTCTCATGGTCCTGGTCATCCCACAGTGGTTTCAAGCCCTCCTGAGCCTTGGCTTTCATGACACCATCCTTACCTGCCCAGGCAGTGTTCCTAAATTGCTCCATTGTAGCCTGCCCCCGCCTCCACATCTAGTATAAGCAATTTTTGCACTGGAGCCCTGTCAGGAGCTCCCTGCTTAGCCAAGCTGATCTTGTGATTTGCCTGCCTTTTTTCCTGAGCATCAGGATGGCCTGTGCTCATGCTTGGAGAAAGGCCTGATGGCTCTCTTGAGCTCCTTTGCTCTTTGGAACTGTCTCCCTTGAGATCCTGCCTACTATCTTCCTGAAGAAGCAGAAAAGTCTCTGAAAGTGCAGGGCCTGTACTCTGATGCTTACCTTCCTCACTCCTCTCAGGATCTGGAGCTGTTTCTTGGTCGGTACAGCCAAGGCAGCCATTCATGACCGCATCCCCATCCAATCCTTCCCTGTTAGTGAGCAGCAGATACAGCTGCACATCAGCCCTTGCTGGTGCATCCTGTAGCCTGTGTGAAGAAGTTGTCCCTGACACTGCCCAGAAATCCTCCTGACTGTTTGAATTGCTGTGTTGCCTTCCCAGCAGATGTCAGGAAGGTTAAAGACAGACATACATGGAGTACTGTCTTCCACCAGAGCCAATGACGGACAGTCTGACTCCATTTCACAGAGCATCAACCTCTGCAAACCCAGACAGAAGCTGGCAAAGCTTCTTCTTGGTCACATCAACTCTTGCTCCTCACTTAAGTGCTTCATGTGCACACGCTGGGGGACTGGAGGCCCCCTTGCAGAGATCTCCCAACAGGCAGCATTAACCAGAAGACCAGAAGCCAGCACTTCATCAGGGACTACCACTTCACCAGTATTCTCATCTCAGTCTGACTGGGATTTTTTTGTTGTTGTTTTTTTAAACTGCACTGATCTCCAGAACACATCTCCTTCCAGCCTGTATGCTCTACTGGGGTTATTTCCAAGGGTGGTAAAAACGTAAGATTCGTTCTGCCTTAGCAGAACATAAACAGCTGCTCTTGACTATGGCCTGAAAGCTGGTTAAGTCTGCTCCTGAAACTCTTACACAGAGGACGGGTATTCAGCATTCATGGCACAATTTCCCCCAACACCACCGTTGAGAAGCATTACACAGAAGTCGCTCTGAGCCTTCAACTCTAAGGGATCCTGGACAGTTTGCCCACTGGGTCATTAGCACTGACTGCTCCATAGAACAGGCACTTACCTTCCTCATTTACACCATTTTTAACTGTCTGCTTGTCTTTCAGGGCACTGTCCTCCTCGTTCAGTTCTTTGTCTGAAAAGAGATCAGAGAAGAGCTTACAGACCCTCAGGAGCACACTCTATTGCTTCTTCCCCACACCAGCATGGGTCATCACTCTGTGCTGTCCAGAGCTCAGCAGCACACCTTCTCCTCTGCAATTGTTACTTACCATTCTCCTAGCAGCGGAAGCCCTATTTAGAATTGCTTTGTACATGCATTTTGGAGAACATCATAGCCTTGCCTACTGTTTCCCATCTGTACAGCCATGATTGCATGCTACCTAGGTGCTGTAGGGTGTACAGCGCAAAGGTGCGCTGACTCCCCTTCCTAGTATAAATATTGAGTATTTTATTTTGTTCCTCTAGTGTCCAATGAGGCAACCTTTATCTATGGACCTAATTCTCTTTTGCCCGAACTGTACGTTTCCCTCCTTTCTTCCACAAGACAGGCACAAATTAAACCTCCTTCTCCTATATCCATGTCTATGTCTGTGGAAATAGTTACACAAGCGATAAGACAATGAAAGTTCCAGTCCAATCCCACCGTGTACCACACCTTTGCCATCAGCTACACAACCCCTGTTTCTTCAGATGAGGAAAGCTGTTCTATGCCCATTACAATTCATGCAGGAAAAATGAGCACCAAAACCCAGTGGCTTCTGGGTTTCCTTTTCCTTATTGTCATCATTAGGGGTTTTTCCCTTAATCAGAAAAAAACCCTGCCTTCTCCAGCCCCTTATTATCAGCCACTTGTGGAAAATGGTGGAAGAGTTAGTGAGTGATTGAATCATCAGTGCAACAGCCTGTGGAAAAAAACCACTTTTTGGTGACTTGAACTATAATGTTTGTATTTCACTATCCCTCTGGAGTAAAAAGAATTTCTAGAAAAAAATACAACTCCCAGATTTTCCTCAAAATTTACACTAGCTGTACTAAGAAAGCAAAACTGGGTCTTCGCTTAGCTACCTGATGAATGCAGTCAAAAGATTTTCCTAGAGCATAAAGCAAGTGGAAGATACTACATCCAGAAATGGTGCTTCTCTAAGGAAAGCCTGCTGTATCTCCCAAATTAGCATTTTGGGAGCTTGTAAGCATCCCATCTCTGAATTGGTGTGTTGAGGCTCAGATGTATTTACCATCAATACAAAAAAAGCTTTGAAGTTACAGCATTTCATTATCTTAGGTCCTGCTTGAGGGTTTCTTTCCAGCAGAAAGCAAAGGTCACCTACCCATGACAACATACTATAAAAATGTCTTTGCACTCTTTTGCATGCAAATAAGAGGTAGCACTGGACAAAAGGGTAATTTGTTATTTACTATAAAAAGGGGTTCCCTCATACATACTTCGTTCTTTCCACAGATGTTGAAGTGATTTGCAAACACAGCACGCAGCATCATTCTCAACATACCAAGAGGGAAGCTGAAGCCCCAAGAAGCTATTTACTCAGAGCTGTTTAACAGAGACAAGGCCTTTTTGACTTCTCATCTAGTGATCTACCCATCAACATTTACTGACTCTAAGGCAACAGGTCTTTCTAGGCCAACAGGGGAATGGTAATCTCTACATTGAGAACACATATTAATATGTTTTGGACTGCGAAAGGCCACATGCAGAATTAATTCCTCCCTTCATGCTCCCGTGGTTTAGGGCACCATCTCACTTATTACCTGCTTCAGGCTTTTCACTCTCATAATCAACAGCTTGTGAAGAGGTAGCTGCAAGCAAACAGAAATCCTTTTTTAGAAATGAGTGTGGAGGTAGCACAGTACTCCGCAAAATACGCAACACAGCCTTAGACAGTTTCATGATAACACTTTTTGCAGATACTCCTGAGAACTAGTACATTATGCCACTTTATTGAAGGACTCACAATTAATTTCAACTTCAACTTTGCTTCAGCAACAACTTAAGGTCTCAGACCATAACCAGCATTATCTATAGTTATGCCTACAGCTTTACAAAATCTTTCTGAAGTGGGTTTTCTTGAGGTGATAAAACTGCATAGATTTGCCATAAGAAGTCAGAGAGAGCTGAGAAGAGAATCCACATCTCCTTTATTTCACCTACATGTTGCACTAACACTGTGACTTTAAACCCTTTCTTTTCGCAGAACTTAAGGAATCTCTAATAGAAACATGGGCCATACTAAAGTAAATTTAAGTGCAGTAGAAAAAGGGTGGTTTTTTGGTTTTGTCTTTCCCCCCCCCCCCATCTTTCCTTTTTTTTCATCTTCAAATCCATTAGTAGTCTCTAGACTTCAGTGATCTCTGAACCATGGGCTAGAAACACAGCTTTAACAAATGTATGGAAATATCAGAAGAGAAATTAAATTCTTTATCCAAAAATCCTGCTAAAAAGCTCATAAGACTTTGATATGCTGGGGCAGGGGGGGAAAAAGGGAGGGGAAAACCCCAAACAAACCCAACAACAAAAAAAACCCACAAAACCCTGCTTTCACAGGACTGCCTCCCTACCTGTGGCATCTTTTCGAGGCCCATCACCAAGGACCTCATTGTGGTTTTTTTTAACCTCTAAACCCATAAAAACATTAAGAAACTTCAAAAATTAAAGAACAACTTAAGAAATTAAACATACAGAAAATCTCTGCAAAGGTGACACAGTAGTTTGCAATCCAAGAAACATCCTGCTCCAGCCTTGTGCTAACTCCAGCAGCTTGTGTAAGATACCAGACCAAGTATCCCACATGAAGCCACTGTTAGTTCAACATCAGAACACTCCAACAGGGCACTGAGCTCGTATCTGATGGCAGGAGCTTTGGCCATTCCCCATTGAAACAATATTTGGTCCAGTGACCTCCACAAGAAGAGTCTTCCCTGCTCTCCCTTATCTGCTTGACTGCCTGATTTAGTTTGGTTCCTAAGAACAGACAGTAGTCCTGGCAACAGGACACATACATGTTAAAGTTGGAACATTTTAGCCTCATTGACCCTCGTGAAAGGAGCACAGACTAAAGGAGTTGTCCCCTTCCCTAGCTGCTCACTGTATGGAGTGATTCCCACACCCCAACACACAGACCCACAAGCCAGAGAACTGAGCAATCTTGCTGCAAATTAAAGAAGGAAAAAAAAAAAAAAAAAGGCAGCAGGATCAGAATCACAGAATGGTTTAGGTTGGAAAGGACCTTAAAGATCATCTAGTTCCAACTCCCCTGCCACAGGCAGGGAT
>VFFE01006818.1:623597-644602 GCA_008921705.1 Burhinus oedicnemus | reverse complement strand
ATTTTTCCTATTTTTAAAATAAAAAAAAAAAAAAAGGGAATTGCGATTGAAGATCTGTTTTGCTACTGTACTGGAAAGTAACAAAAATAATAAAATAATATATTCAATGACCTGGGATGGAAAAGAGAAGAATGGCAATGAGACGGAAGGGTGAAGGGTGATACCAAAATGAATGCATGTTTCTAGAAAGAAAGAGCTCTCAGCAGGTTACGGTACCGCCTGGCACAGACACAAGGGACTCGAGGGCATCACAGCAAGCTGGAAAATGCATTAGCTGGCTTATGAATTTTGACACTGGAATATTTTATTTTTTTTTAGCTAAAAATGGATAATGTGGAAGCTTAGTCACCTCATTGCTATTCCATCAGATTAATAAATTGGCCTGTAAGGAGGTCGGAAAATTAGTATAGGACTCTCATTCTTTGGTTAAATGAAAAATAGTAGCATGACACACATAACTACAGATAGACAGACACACGTCCGCATATATAACTCTACAGCAGAAAGACAATATGGAGCCCTATCACCACTCTTTTCTAAAGGATGGAGCCATTCTTCCACCTTTACACTGGAATTCAGTTAAACGGCACCAACAATAATAATTTAATTAATATGAAATAAACAAATTCCTACTTCTTAATTAAAATTGTTTTACTCGGAATGGCTTTAGAAGGTAAACATGGCAGAAAGCTCTTCGCCAGCGAAGCACCAGCAGCCCCAAAGCCCCGTCCCTGGCCGGGAGGGAGGTGACACTCAGGGCACGGTGCTACCAAGAGGCACGGGAGCTGGCTGCGCGACGTACAGAGTACTTAGGTACTTCACAGACAAGTATACATTGCTGTGAGCAGAAACCCAGACTGAAGATACCTTTTAAAAAGCAGGCGCAGAAATACGGCCGCCGCGCTGAGCACCCAGCTGCCAACAGCATCGGTGCAAAGCCCTTCATCTCTTGCTCGTCACTAAACTTTTGGAAGGTCAGTAATGAGCTTTTTAGAGATGGGTGTCCATCCCCCTGGAGCTGCCCAGCACGGCTCGGGGCTCCTTAGCCTGGCTCCTACAGAAGCAAAGTTTTTTCATCTTACCGGCTTTTTTAGGGGATATTTGCCCAAACATACCTGTGTTCCTCCACAAACACATTTGAAAGTGCTAGTTGGCTTTGTACAAATCTGAAAAGCGAGGTGGATCTTTCAAAGACTGAAGGAACACCTCTGTTGTCAGGACCAGCAGGGCAGGGAGGAGGAGAGAGATGCTCTAATTGCTGGGACTGAAAGAAGACGACGGCAAAACCTCATCCTTTCTTAAGTGCCCGAGCATTCATGAGAAAGGAAAGTGTTCTGAATGTCAAAAAAGCTTCAATTGAAGTTTACACTTACTTAAATACCAGGAGGCATAAATCTGTAGGAAACCAGCCCTCATTAGGTCAGAGAATTACTTAAGGAGCTAATTGCCCATCTCCTTGCACGCTTACTGGCCAGCAGACACGGCTGTCTCGGCAGGCGAGCACAAGCCATCTCCTCCATCCGCCACTGAATTACCCGGCTTTCGGAAAGCCCTATTTTATCATCTTTTATCGCTGAGGAATTAAGGGCTGTTTGGTTTCCGCTGTGAGGTTTAATTCCTGTGTACAAGGGGCGAGCGATGGTCCCTGCCCGCTCCTGCCACCCCTCGGCAGGGTCACGAGCCCAGCCGTGCCACTAGCCACCCGGCACATCGAGTAGCCCACAGGCGACCGAGCCAGCGTGCCGGGGTACGGCCCAGCCAGCAGCAAGCTCCCAGCAGAAAAGGCCCTGCGTTTGGAAAATATTTATATTCCATCGCAACGATCCTCTGCCACACGTCTGAGTGCCAGGCTGGCGAGCGAGTTCTGCATAAAAAACCCCCAGATTATTGGAAAATATTTTCCTCTACGTTACCAGTAGTCTTGCATGGACTGAGAGGGTCTCAGGGCCCCGGTCCAGGGCAGCCCCGGCACTCGCAGGGCGAGGGAGAACCGCAGCACTGGCAGCGTCCTCCGGCTCCTTCTGCTTAGTGCAGGAATGGGGAATTCTCATGATAATCTATATAGGAGAGGGCTGTGATGCCTGAAAAAAGTGCTTGAGAAGATAGATTCAGCTCTCAAAGTACAGTTAAAGCAGAAAAAAAAAATGTTTGTTTTGCATGAGAATATCCTTCCTGAGGATGAGTACAAATGTGTATATTTACCACGGTGGCTCACAAAACAAACAATATTTATTTTTGTTTAGTTCTTACAATTCAGTCCTCTGACTGTGGCAGGATTTCCACTCAGGAATCTGCCAAAGTTCTCCGTTGCTTTCCAATGACCAGACAGCAACTCTAACACACACTATGATTCCTCCCTGCATCCCACAAGAAAGCTCAATAATATTTTTCATATTTGGATTTTCAAGGGAAGTGGTTTGACTGGCAAGTCCCAGAAGTCATAGAATCACAGAATGGTTAGTGTTGGAAGGGACCTTAAAGACCATCTAGTCCAAGCCTCCTGACCCGGGCAGGGACACCTCCCGCTAGACCAGGTTGCTCCAAGCCCTGTCCAACCTGGCCTTGAACACCTCCAGGGATGGGGCAGCCACAGCTGCTCTGGGCAACCTGGGCCAGGGTCTCACCACCCTCACAGCAAAGAATTTCTTCCTGGTATCTCATCTAAATCTCCCCTCTGTCAGTTTAAAACCGTTCCCCCTTGTCCTGTGGCTCCACTCCCTGATCCAGAGTCCCTCCCCAGCTTTCCTGGAGCCCCTTTCAGACACTGGAAGGGGCTCTAAGGTCTCCCCGGAGCCTTCTCTTCTCCAGGCTGAACACCCCCAACTCTCTCAGCCTGGCCTCACAGCAGAGGGGCTCCAGCCCTCAAGATCATCTTCTCCCCAATGCAGACCTGGCCACCTGCACACTAGGACGGTGACCTTTCAGGGTCTCTGAGTAAGTCTCCATGTGTACTAAGATCAGAAAATAATCTCATAGCAGTTACTCTCTCGGTACTTTTACAGAGATGCAGTACTTCAGCACAATGAAAAAGCATCCCACCCTTGTCTTACCTTGGCAAACAGAACTGGCAGATCCGCACCATCACTGGGCTTAAAATTAAGATCGACTCTCCAGCTCTTACATCCTCTTCATGCTAGTTTAGATTTCCTTGAAAAACTGCAGTCCTCGTGGGATTTTCAGACAGGACTATCATTTCAGATTTCATCTTGCTTGTGGAAAAGCTTCTCATGATACAATCTCCCTCAGACACAAGTCTACTACATGGACTAAGGTTTAAGGAGCTGTAGCATTTTCAGACACACTTAGCAAAGAAACAAATTCTTTGATCTTCCCTTTCCTCTAGCTCTTTCTTTTGGGAAAGGGATATTTTAAAAAGTGGGAAAACGTTGGCTCATAATATGGCTCGACACAAGTTTCTGTGTTTTTATCAGCCATGACCCAACCCTCGTGTATAAATTTCTCAAAATCTTAACGAAATCAACACTCAGATGCAAAATAAAACCTAAGGTACAGAACTCCCACAACTCATTCCCATTTTCCATAGTTTTATGCAGATCCTCCCTGATGTCCTCCCCGATGTCAACATGAGCGAGCACTCAGGGAACACCCAGAAGATCCAACACCAGAGCACTGGGTGGACACAGGTCAGGACTGGGTGGCCGTGCCCCGTTTCCCATGCAACCCCTCTGCAGGGGATGCTCCTCCTCCTCATCCGCTCCTCCCATTCCTTCTCCATGGGAAATTTGGGGAAATCCCTGGAGAGGGAATTCTCACTGAATTACTTTGACCTCAGCTTTGGTATGCTCTTAACATGCTTCTGTCTGTTTCCCATATTTGGAAATATTGGAAATCTCTCAGGTTTTTGGAAAAGATTGATTAATTGGCAATGCCTATGGAAACATGTTGGCTTCCTTGCTAATGCGCAGCGGCCGCTCTCTTCAGCCTGAACTCATTACTGCTTAAATACCTCTTTGAAGAAACAAGTCAGCAACAGAAAACAAATGAAATGGCGCACCTTCTAAGGTGCCAAAAAGGATTAAAAAAAAAAAAAGGGATTCTTCTTCAGCCAAACCAATCCACAGTAATACAAACTTACTGGAGTGTTACGCTTCGGATTTTCTGCCAGCTACACAAACAATAGCTGTTCTGCACTAGAAACATTTTTTTATCATGAAATTTTAAAGGAACCAGAACATCGCACCAGATCCAGATCAGCTGGGTGATATGGGCAACAGCTACAGTTGTCTTCTGCAAAAAATGCTTTTTAAAAATATGCAAAACGTGCTTAAAATTACACCTGATATTATAGTTCATTAAAGAGAAATTAGGGATCCTAAGAAAACAAATTTGTTTGGCACTTTTTTTTTTCCCTGACCAGCTTCCTCTGTTTTCAGTGATTCTCAGGTCTGGCTAAGCGCAGAAATCGGAGCAGTTACCACTGCAGAGAGGAATTAAAACAAAGCATGTTTCACCTGACACCAAAACTGAAATAAAGTCTGAGATCACTGTTGATGAATACCCTCTCCCAAAGGCAGGGAGGCTTCAGAAGCACTGGAAAACTCCCTTTGCCCTATTTAAAGGGCACAACTCGGGATTCTCACTCATGCCGTTTTCCCAGGTCACAATTTTATCGCCTAAGGTGTCCTCTCTCTGGAAATCTTCTACAGCGGACGTCAGACTGGTCTCCAGAAGCGCAGAGGGTCAATAACTTTGATCTGGTAACAGAGCCATCAGCTCACAACCCACCCAGCTCGGATTTACAGACAGATTTGGGAACTTGAATATTGAACTGCCATCAACTCCATAACTTTAAGGCCAAAAGTGGAAGCAACACTGGTTTTCCAGGTGTTTTTTCTCCGAACCAAAGGGAGAAACGAAATGCAAACCCATCTTCACGGTCAAGCCAGGACTGTACATTCAGCAGCGCTCCATGCATCAGAAACAAACGGAATTGAAATTCCGGCTCTGCGGCTCCTAAACCCCATCCCGAATTCAGCCCTTTTCTCCGCCCTCCCGTAAAGCTGAAAAAAGGAAGCGCACAGCGAGAGTCCGAGGCGGGCGCTGCTGTAGGGGGAATAAACCCCCGAGCGATGCTGGCGGATCGGACCCTGCAGCCCAGTTCAGCTGCGGGGGGCTAAACTGGAGAAGGCAGCGTTAAATGCCTGCTAGTAACTTATGAAGCAACTCAGTGCTTCTACTATTGTAGTTGTTTGAAGGAAACTCCTAGGAGCATTTTAATATTTTCTAGCTATGTTTTCATTGTCCAGGAAGCAGTGGGTTACATCGACTCTGAATCGGTGTTTTCTTCAGGAAAGAAATGCACAGCATTTAACAGAAAAACAATATGATGAGGTGCTAAGGGAAACTGATATGATTTTTAAAAAACAACATTTGTGAGTTTAAGGGTTTTATATTTTTATGTACAATCATCCCTGGTTCCTTTAAAGATAAAATCAAAAATAAATTATCGTGTCAAATAATTGGCAAGCTGTGTGTCACTATCAGTTTCAGATAATCAAGATGTATTCTGGAGCAGAACCAAATCCCCATAAAATGACAATTACTTCTGTAGAGCCCAGTCAAGATCATATAGCGCTCTCCTCCTGCACCTTCATTACTGTCTTGTTTTAAACCTGGGTCTTAAACTATCTAAAGAGCTTTTGGAAAAACAAAACTGCTGCTTTCGCATCACTGCTTAGTAATGGCAGGCTCGGTGTCATCCTTCCGAAGCCAGAATTTGCACGGCATTTCTGGATGACTCCTTAAGTGCACGATGCCAGCGTGGATCGACCCAGCCCAGCCCGCTGCGGTGGATGGACCAACAGCCCTTCCCATCCAGGAGGCTCCCAGACAAAGTCTCCCACCTCGGGATGCTCTTCGGTCCCATGCCTTGATGCACAGATGGGCTTGGTATCATTTATTCCTCCTATACTTCCTTTTTTTAAAACATTTGCTAGTTCTGCAAGAGCCAGGTCGCAGTTCAGGATACCAGGAGAAGTTCAAGAATCTCCATTTGGGTTCCCATCTCCGACATCCTGGCATTCCATTTCTTCCCGTACCCCAACAGCAGGTTCTCCACTGCCAACTTTGTACAAACTGTTACTCCACAAATCCCCTCTGGAACCACGTTTTGAGCAGCAGAAAGCTCAAGGTTTGTCTCTGGAAATGTGTCTTGGCTCCGGCATGTTCTACAGAAACAAGTGCCGGGTCCCTGCTCAGCTGGGGCGGGCAGCTGGCGACGTGCCGTGCTCGGAGTGTGTCCCCCGGACCCACCACGGTACAAAGCCATGCCCACATGTCCTTAACTACATCTGACATCCCTTGTCCTCTACAAAGGAAGGACGGAGATGACTGTCTTCATATCCAAGAACAGGCTAGAAGAAAGGTCAGACTGCCCTACATGATTGCAAATTATGACACTGCTCTGCAATGTATAATTTTTACTCACTATGATTTTAACAGGACAATTGATTTTTAGGGATGAAGAGAAAATATGATTTCATCTCATTTCATGTAGGCGGATATTTACAAGATACAAATCATAAAGACAACATGGCTACAAATATTAGATTACAATCTGTGCTAGACTGGCACGGTTTTAAATTACTTTGCTTCTACTAAAGCTTACACCAGAAAATTTTTCCTTCAAAATGATCTGTTTTGATATCAAGTATATATTGCAGACACACACACAGAAATAATAATTTGAGGGAAGCAGAGCGAAATCAGCCACTTCACTTTTGTGATGAGACGTATTTAGCTAATCGTTGGTGTTCTCCAGCCTGGACTGCCCATCACTCTGAGCCTTACAGGGTGACCGTACAACGTGCACATTGCAACAGCATTTAAGGTAACTGGGCATTCACCTGACACATACATGGGCACCTTCCGTAACGTGCGACCATGATTTTCCTCAAAAAAAAAAAGAAAAAAAAAAAGGAAAAGAAATTCCTTCAACATAAACCCTATAAAAACATTATTTATGGAGTCTCCAGGAAATGCACCTTTAAACTAAGTGGGGCATAAACAGCTGCTTAGCCAGAGATAAAATTTGTCACCTTTAATAAAAAGAAACCGGGCACATAGGTCCATGGCTGCAAAACACGAGCCTCCATCCACAGCCGCTCGATGCCGCACCGGCTCTGTGGGCAACTCCTTGGCTTTCCTCAACAGACACCAAGTGCTCTCAGCATCACGCACCTGGGCTGTACCGAGAGCATTAAAAAAAATCTCCAGCTCAAACGAGGCCAGTGCAGGGAACAATTAGCAGTGCAAATACATCTGATGTTGACCTTAAAATCCTAAAAAAGAGCGTGCACGTGCTCGAGCAGCTGCTTTCACCAGCCAATGACCCACACGGGACCCACATGCTCGCAGACAACTCCAAACTTTGCACCAGTGCTCACCACTACATCTTCACCCACATCCTTCACGCCTAACGAATGCCGCAGCAGCGACCACAAAGCCAAGCAATGCCGATTCAGCCAGATGCCAAAATTCCCGCAGAAATCCCAGAGCAGTAACTGGACATCTCAAGGCAGAATCTGGCTTTTCTGGAAGGCTGAATCAGGAAGTTTTCCGAACTTTCCAACTACTCATTTATGTCAATTTATGCAACTAAAGTGAATTTGCCGGAAAGCCTGGAGGTATAAAAGGCTCAAAAATTCCACAGCCACCTAACCAGCCCATCGACGAGCAGAGCTGGACACCCAGGGCACCCTTACCTCCAGCCACGTTTTTATTTCCATTACTTTGCTCTTAGTAGAAAACAGAAGCTGGGTAAATACCAACATGAAAGAGAAAACAGACTTATTTTGTTTCTCTTCTCAAAATTATTTTGGCAAATAAGGAGCCGTGATCTGAGGAAAGACATGAACCTCTCCTCGGTAGGACAGGTCGAGGTGGCAGAAGGGATCAGACGGACAGCAGCTCTGGCAGAAAAGCTGCCCTAGAAAACAACGTGAGCTTCATCAGACAGGATCCTAGAAAATTAAAAGCTGACTATGCCATGATCTTTGGAAAATGCAAGCACGTGCCCTAACTGGATAGCTGGAGAAAACCATCTGGAAGTGAAGATGGCAAACCGCGGGCAGAAGGCAGCAGGAACGTCTGTGGGAGTGCCACGGGCAGCTGACCCTGCCCAATACTTTAAAATAATTAAACAGAGCCCCAAACACTTCTGCAAAACTCTGAAAGTAAAGTTGGACATCTTTGGGTCAAGAGAGGACGCTCCTAGAGCCCATTCTTGGCTGCAGGCTGGAAGGAAGGTGGGTTTCAGCCCTTTCCCTCAGAGCTCCCCACGCTGTTGCTCCTCACATGAAAGGGCTTCCCTCCGTCCTCCGTCACTGCCTGCTGCAACCTGGTCCTGTCCCACCACCTCCCCTACCTCTTCTCCCTGTCTCCCTGCAGGTAAGCCACCAACTAGCTGGCTAGTTACGTCCTCCCTAGTTACATCCGATACAGCAAATCCTAAGGTCTTCCTCAAAATTTTCCTTTGTTCCTTTACCCGGGCTCCAACAGCCTCGCTCCGTATTTGTTTCTACTACAAAAACTCGAGGCTTTGCCCTTGCTCCCCACTGAAGGTAGGAAATGCCGAAGTCGCCGCGTCCCTCCAACAGCAAATGCGCAATCCCTGCTGGCACGCCGCCGAGCGCACCCCAACCGCAACCACTGGCTGCACCTTCGCTCCTGCAGGATAATTTTAAGCTTTTGTTTCAGCATGCATCGACACAACCACTTTAGGAACAAGTAAATGCTGAAGCAAATTGCTCATTGGAGTGGGAACCGAAGATGTGCGGATAGAAAGTCAGCAAATATTTCTGTAAATCTGCAGAGTAAGTACCAAGTGTCAATGAGCATCTCCTGCCGGCAAGCCCAGCTGGGCAAGATTCCTCTATCCACTTTCTCTTAACAACCTGGTTTTTTTGCAATTTCCAACAGATGAGCAGAGACACAAGTAAAGTCAAAGTGGCTCCAAAACAAGTCAAAACTAGTCAAAACCCCTTAAAAGCTAACAGCTGAAGTGCCATGTTTAGCCTTTTCTAAAAATTGTGTACTATTATTGATGCTTGTAAATAGCATTGGTTAAAAAACAACCAAAAAAACCTTTGTCTGACCTGAGGGAGAGGGAAAGGGTCGATAGAAGCCACCAGCCACCCTCGTGACCCCCGCCCCATCCCAGCCAGGGGGGACACACACAGGGGGAGCAGCTCCCACACCACCATCCGGCTGCTTCAATGCCTGTGAAACGTCCCCAAAAGGGAACCCTTGCCCAAACCTCCCCGCTCCTCTCTCCACCGTGGTTTTGCCATTCAACAGGCGTTAATCGCAGGCAGTTGCAACTCCGACTGCTTTTCCAAAGTCTTGTTGCCACGTCTGGGAAAGCAGAAGCTTCTCCATTTAAAAGATGTCTCAGAGGAATTAGTTTTAGATGGGTTTTTATCTTCCTCATTTCTTGCCTTTTTGGGAGAAACGGTTCTCAAGTCCATACTCCCTCCCCCAGACCCGGCAGCGCTCCGATCCACCCCTCCTCTGGCACGGCCTTTAGACGTCTGGGGTGGGAATTAACCCCCCCTGTGCGCCACATCAGCTCTACCTCCTCTCACTGGCGTTTAATTGCAAAAGAAGTCCAAATTTAAGTGAGAGCTCTGTGACCAGCAAAAGTTAAAATGAACCATTTCCCAACTTTTAATGAGATTTCTCATCACAATAGCCATAAAAGCAAGAATCGTAATAATGGTATTAAAAATGACATATTTAATAACAGAAATAACAAGACCATTAAACACCACTTTAAGCCCCGCAGAAAAGCAAATGATGCAAATCCCCAGAGTCTCGGCTGGTGTCCCCGTGTAACTGCTCAGCTGCCTGGACTTCTGCTAACCCAACGCTCGAGACGCTTTGCTCTGGGTTAGATTCCACATCTTTAGAAGACTGAAAATACAAATCCCGTCTGGAAGTTTTTTCTCACCTTTTTTATTTTTAAAGATGAATAGTACAACCCAGAAGGTACCCAGGTTCTGAGTCATCAAACATTAACTCCCTACCTGAAGTCATAGAGCTGGAATTCCCCATCTCTAATATTTCAGGTTTTCCTGCAGTGTTTCAGGTTGGGCGGCCACAGAAGGAAACTGAGAGACACCCCAAAGATTTCAACCCAGGAAAGATCTTGATATATCTAGTAACAGAGAACTTTAGCACCATTTACAGCGAGCTTCCTAACATGCATACATCAAGCATAAAATGAGATTCCCTGCTTTTGCTCTCATTAATTAACTCCTGGAATCCATCTCAGTAACCACAGGCTGTGCGACACCCAGGGCTGGAGCTCCAGCTCTCCTGCTCCCCAGGGGTTCCTCCTCCTCCTCCTGGCAAGGAGGTTGCCCTTACCGACTAACCCCTTCAACCCCCCGACCACCACTCGGCCTGCCCTGGCGCCAACTTACTCATTTTTCTGTATTAATCACAGAATTGTAGAATGGTTTGGGTGGGAAGGGACCTTTAAAGGCCATACAGTTCCAACACCCTGCCATGGGCAGGGACACCTCCCACTAGACCTGGTTGCTCCAAGCCCCGTCCAACCTGGCCTTGAACACCTCCAGGGATGGGGCAGCCACAGCTTCTCGGGGCAACCTGGGCCAGGGTCTCACCACCTTCAGTGTAAAAATTTCTTCCTTATATCTAGACACCAAAGGGCTGTTCCTTCTTTCAAAAGCAGTAGTATTAGCAGCGAGTCATTCCACCTACTTCTGCCTGCTTTGATAAGAGAGGGAAGGCAATTCCATAGAAAAGAAAAAAAAAGAAGAAAAAACCAAAGGTCAGGTACAAGGCTAGAGAAGTCTCACATATTTTACACCAATAACCCAAGTGGACTTCTCCAAAAAGCATCCCTCGAGTCTCTAAATTTCAGCGCCATCGTTTCCAGACCAGGTTGAGTCCCTGCAGCACCGACGGTCAGGGGGAGGCAGCCCAGCGAAATTCCTCCCGTGAGCCTGCCCATGAAAATCCGTGTGGAAACACCACTGCTCGCAGATTAACTGCTAACGAGGAAAACAAATATTTGCTGCAATTCTAGTCAACAAAGAAAATAAGCCCCAAGTCTTCACTCTCTGCCTCTCACCGTGCGATTCCGGCTCCCAGCGCCGGCTGGGAGCCGCCGGGAAAGGTGCTGGTGCCAGAGCGAGCTGCCAGTGCCGTCCCCCGCTGCCAGCATTCACACAGCTGTGCACACACACACACACACACAAGACCAACGCCATGAGGCACGGCGCAGAAAAACCATCACCTTTACTCACTTTTCTCCTCTTTTTTTTCCCGCACCGGTATTAAGCCGACCTGCGAGACCCTTCCCTGCGCCGGGTGCCCAGGGAAACCAGAGTGTCCCCAGGGACTGCTCGTCCTCTGGCTTGTTCCATGGGAAAGGGGACCAGACAGCCACAGATGCCAAAATATATACTGGAATCCACAAACAATTCCGGAAAGCACACTTCTCCGGATTATCCTGAATTATGAGAAGTTTCTCCGAGTTCCTGTTTTGGCAGCATGGGCAATGCCACCGCCTGCCACGCTTCCCAGGATAAACTTGTGCCATTTATCACCATTTATCATCACAGAGACCTTGTCTCTTCTTACATTAATACTTTTCTGGCTGAATATTCTCCTGATTTTCAAAATACTACACTGAGAAAAAGTATCAAGGTGGTACTACTGATTAAAAAGAAATCTTGCCAGAATTGTGCCAAAAAATGAGGCGCTTACGAGCTGGATCCCATTATGAGATGATAACGATGGCGACATTTCGGGCAGTATGATTTAGTACAGAAACAAAAAAAACTGAAAACTTTTCTAGCCGAGCTGGGCTGCGAGGCAGGAGAGGGAAAAGACACAAGAAAAGACAGAAAGGAAGGGGAAAACAATGAAAAGGGCAACGCTCTACCCGCCAGGGACAAAACCTGCTCGGCAGGACGGAGCCCACCGGTGCCTCGTCAGACCCGAGATGCCACCAGAAAGCAGGAGGAAGAGTCTGGAGATCTCAGCACCCATGACCTGCAGATGGGGACCAAGCAGGATTAAACAAACTTTCCCACCCGCCTGGGTGGTAGCGCGGATATTCATTTGCATTGCCATGCATGGTATGAGCTCACCACCACATCATAATTAAATTAATTCCTGTAACGCACCTTGGGAACACGCGGCCAGCACCGAATGTTTGCAGAGGAAACATACACAACGGTACCAAGTCCTCCTGTGGCAAAAGGACCGTTATCGTTATCCTTCCCAAAGCGACTACAGCCTTCTAAACTCAAGCAGCCCAGTGAATATGATCCTCTGGAAAGCAAACGGTATGCTAATTCAGAAAAAAACCCCTCAAACACTACCATTCCTGCAGCAAAATCCTCTTTGCCCACAGTAAACAGAGCGCGCCCGCCAGGCATAACGAGAGCCCGAGCTGGATCTGGGCAGCACGGCACAGAGTCAGGCTGCTCGTTCCTTAAAAGCCAACGAAATCTGCATGCTTCGTTTGTGTGATTTACAAAGCCCGTGGAATTAAATCATCCTCCAGGTTTACCATCAAAATAAGCGATGTGTGAAGCGAAACCAAGCTCTTCTGCTTACTTAAAAAAAAAATTTAAAAAATTTGTTCACCCTTTTATTTTAAAAGACTGTTTCCCTTCTGTGCTTCTTTTTAATAGCTAGTAAAACCAACGCCATCCGACCAAAGACGACACCGTGCAGGTTGTCGCTCCTGCGGTGACTTATTGAACGTACGAACGAGCTGGCAGCGCGGGGGGCTGTGGTGGGCTCCGGGTCCATGCTCTGTCTCCGGCACAAGCTTCACAGCCCTTGCCAATGGATGGACAGCCACTGCAGGAGCATCCCCGCAGCCAGGCGTCCCTCAAGCAACGCCACTCCCAAGGGATGGCAGGCAGGTCCCGTGGGTGCAGCGTCCCCTGCTCCTGCCTCCCCTGCCCGGGAGAGCCAGCAACCAACCCCGGGAATTGCCCTGGCCTCCCCAGCTGATGGATGCTGGGCAGAAGATCCCGGATCTCACCTGTGCGACACCAGAGGAACCGATACGGATTGCTGGGACACAGAGACACGATGCCACCATCCTCCCCTGCTAGAAAGCCTCTTCTGTTTGGGCTGGGCTGGAGAGAGGACGGCACTGTGTCCTCTGGACCAGGTCCCCCACCAGGACCCACATGTAAGAAGCAGCACACTAAACTCTTCTGTATTCTGCCATTGTATCCTACAGATCCAGAACTGAACCAGCACATTCTCAACATTCAAATTATTTATTGATATTTAAAATAATGTCGTTATTAAAATTGGTATTGAAGTATCAATACTTTAAATTTTTCTGGATTCTGATTTTAAAGATTACTTCCTCCTAATTCCCTTTTGTAAAGGGCACGATGGTGGCATCACTATTTTACTCTTCAGTAGAACACAAATGAGATGGAACTGATGGCTCGGGAGTGGCATTTGAGCCGTCGTGTTTTTCTAGCCGTGGTTCCTACGTGTTTCTATGGACACACGTCTAAAGCTCCACTGAGATCCCTTCAGGCGCCGCTGGCTCCTGCTGCGTCGCAGAGCATAGTGCAGTCCCCTCAGATGGAAAGAAGTTCATAGATTTTTGGCAAGTTTCTCAATGCAGTGACACCTAACCCGGGTGACCTCCCCAATGCAGGAAGGCGACAGCAGTATCGAATGAAAGGCTCCTTTGGAATTATTCACGCAATCCATCATACAAAGTTGGAAGATAAGGATGTAGGTCCCCAAACCCAAGAGCCGTGATTTATGCCGAGTGTGGCTCGGCACATCTGGCAGGTAATAGAGTCCGCGCGGCTGTACACGGGCGGCTGTACACGGGCGGCTGTACACGGGCGGCTGTACACGGGCGGCTGTACACGGGCGGCTGTACACGGGCGGCGGTTCCCCAAGCGGAGGCCGCGCTCAGATGCTCCAGCGAACGCGGAGCAGCGCTGCAGCATGGCCATCCTGCGCCCACAGGGCTGGGAAGCGCCTGCCCACGCCGGGGAGGGGAAGGGGACGACGATGATCATCCCACACCGCTCATCTCCCATGACGCTTCTCGCTGCTCCTTCCTACGGTCCCATTTGCAAAACTTTTATGATTTTTTTTTTCCCCCCAGCCTTATGAAAACTAACTCCAGCATAAAATTTCAATCTTTTCATTTAATAGGATGTAATTCTGAGAGAATACACTAAATTATGCAGTATCAAACCTTCAGAACTTCCACTTTCTCTCCGTCGTATCAGAGTAATTATTTCTGCATGAACTAATCCTTTGTATTTCGGAGTAAAATCTTCAAATACTTATTTCTAGGAGGATTTGAGTTACAAATTAGGTTTGGAATTTTAAAACCAGTAAAGTAGAAACCAGAAATGCGATTCTCTCTTTTTTCAATTCTTGCACAATTCCTTATAATGGCATCTGAGCCAAGATTTAAAAAAAATAAAATAAAAATAACTGGTTCTTGAGATCACAGCAGGGAAGTTGACACGACGGAGGGCGGACAGGAGGGGTTTCTCTCCTGGAACCCTGAGGGTCTGGTTGGACGTTCCTCTGCTCCTTTGGCCATTCTGCAAAACCAGCCCAAGACAGACGGACACTCTGCTTTGGGCTATTTGCTGCCAGATCCGCAAGCCAAACTGCACGGCTCCTTCGGTAAACCATAGTTCTCGCCCCTGTATCTTACTCCAGATTTTTGTGACGTGATGTCACCTGCCTTCCCCTGACCTCACTGCAGCAGGTCCAGCATGCTGCAGGTGCGGTGGCAGGCAGAGCCCCCTCCGCTCCTGTCACCACGTCCCCGTGTTTGCCGCCTGCACGGGGCTGCCAGAGCTCCCGCCACGGCCGCAGAAACACCATCGTCATGCTTTCCATGCGGTAAACAGAACTAAATTTGCAATAAGATCAATGAAATCCTATTTAGCTACTCTAGGGAAGCATCTATGGCACACTTAAAATTGTGGAATTTAATTAATTTTCCTTATTTATATTCTGGCCAACCAACTAAGATTCATTTTACCTCGTTAAATTTATTTACACTTATATAGTGGGGCCTGATTGAGAAACACATGAAGTCAACCAGAAAACATCCACTGACTCCTAACCGTAACTGGCTAAAAATACCATGAAAATTGCTATAAATTGTTTCTCACTACCTAAGAGGTTGACTGGCCGTAGCGGTTTTACTGGATAAATTAAAATAATGACAATAGCAGCCCCCCATTCCCCGTGTTCCCCCTTGGGGTGTGCCAGCCACCCGCATGCCGCTGGCGCTGGAGGACCAAAGCCACCAGCAGAAGGGCTGGCAGGGAACCACCCTGAGGTCTCACCCCTGCAGACGCCACCATCTGCTCTGAGCTGCTCACGGGCAAGAACATGTAACTGCTAGAGTTCCCTGAAATTTATATTTACATTTGGGTTTCCTTAAAATAATCTTCCAAACAGGTATTGCTATATTCTTTTTAATTTCCAAGCTTAAATGAAATGGCATTCTTAAATTATCTGAAGGACGCTTTTGTGGCACGGGGTTTAGTCAGTTCACTATTACATCAAACAAACTGTTAGGAGAAAATTAACAAATTATTAGCCTTTCGAGAATCCGTTCTATTTCAGGGAATGCTGTGAAATTATTTCTTTGCCTAACACATCATACTGAGAATTTTCTACCAGAAGGTACAAGATTCTGCAGACGCAGATTCTACAAGAAGAGATCAATCCACTGAGACCACAGAATTCCTTCCTCCATCAGATGATTTTGCACTAAGTTTACACTACGTACAGACCTGATTCAGTACCACAAATTCAGGTCAAACACTGAGAACATGTTGGTTAAAACCCACACTACACCTTCATTTTACAATATCCAATAAGCCAGAAAAAAAAATACCTGAAAAATAAAGTTGGCTAAACATATTATGAAAAATAATTTTTTAAAAAAGCATGCATTTCTCTTCTCACTCATAACACACAATTTTCTCTAGCGCAAGAGAAATGCACACAAAGTAACGTCAGTCCTGTTGCATCTTCCCATCTTTTACACGGACTTTAGCAAAATTTGCTGCTTTGTACCGCTCTCAAGATCTTCCCAGTATTTCTGGTGGGTACCAATAAGCAGTTCAGAAAAGATGGCTTTGCATCATCGTACCTTGAATTATTTTGCATTACAGCAACATTACATCGTAACTGTATTAAGCCTGGGCAATGCATGCAAAGTTCCTAATGGTTTAATTGCACAAATAAATTTAAGGAAACAACAACAGCAGCCACAAAAACAGTGTGTTCCTTCACCTCTGATTTAAAACTCACGATCACAAACAGTAATTCTCATCCGTTCATCTTCTCCTGGAGCGGGGCGATCCAACAGCTCTCTTCTTGAAACTATTCCGTTATCCTCGCAAGACCTATTGCTTCGTTTCAGTCAATTTCGTTTTTTCTTCTAAGACTTCTGCTCCACTTACAATATATCAAGTTTAGCTAAGACTCGGCTTTGAGCTACAAATTCGAGTTTGCAACAGAAGAAACATGAGGCAGGAGAATCCCTTATTGAAAAAGTCTTCCTGGGGGAAAACAGGGGTCTCTCGTAGGTAATGAGGAAGAGCTGAACTGATTTGAAATGAAGTGTTTGAGGAAGGGTGTGAAACACCCCGACACACGAAACTGCCCCAGCCTGAGGATCACAGCTCAGGAACACCAGTGGGCAGGTTGGGAGCTCAGGAGCCGTACGGAAAAGGTGACCTTTCCCCCACGGACCCGCAGCGGTCCCGTTTGCCACGGTGGGAGGCATTCAGCCCGTAAAGCAGCAAGCAAGACCTGCAGAGACCCCCCAGTCCTGCCCCCATTGCAACCCATTGTCTTGGGCGTGAGATCTAGAGTTAAGGCATCCATGTCCCGCCAAGGCAGGAGTTCAACACTCCCAAGACTGAGATTAAAATATTGTGAGGCTGGCCAAATAGTCGCAAAGCATTGGAACAGGCTGCCCAGGGAAGGGGTTGAGCTGCCACTCCTGGAGGTGTTTAACAACCATGTAGACGTGGTGCTGAGGGACGTGGTTTGGTGGTGGACTTGGTAGTGCCAGGGTAACGGTTGGACTTGATGATCTTAAAGGTCTCTTCCAACCATAATGATTCTATGATTATATTATTCTAAAGCATAAAAGAGGAAGAAAAGTGATATGTAGTGTGGTTTTAGCTGACTCTCCATGTGCCACAGCAAGGGGGGCTGGCAGTACCATGGCCCACCACAGCCCAGCAGGCCCGTCCTGCTGGGTAAAGAGCAAAACACGACCAATTCAGACAAAGTTCCTCCAAGTGCCTGTGCTTAATGCAGGGAAAATTGCTAACCGTTATATTAGTATTAGTCTTCCGAGCATCAGCAGCACTAACTGCCTAGGTCTGCACCACTCACTTGTCTCTTGAACGGGGAAAAAACACCCCGCAGGTATTTTAACAGTGTAAATGCTATTACTAACACGTGAAATCTGATTTAAACTCTCTCTACAGCAGTGCACTGGCATTTTTCGATGGAAAAAACCTACTACTTGTTTTAACAAGAAGTTAAACATATAGTAAATTTAGTCTGACTTTCATGACATTTACCAAGCAAACAGCTGGGCATGAATGAAAAGATTTGGGTTGTTTGTCTTTTCTAACTACTACATAAAACATTTAATTAAGTTTTTGCTATTGTCCATATCTTGATATTATATTCAAGACACTGAACCAGTTTCTTCTCGTTCCCACTAGAGAAAATAGCTGTTTACCCAAGAACATGGCATAGTTGAAGCAGGACTAATTTGTAACTGATACCAGCTTGGCTGTAGGATTCTTGCAAGAGATAAGATGAACCACCACAGCAGTACATTCCCTCTGCAAGTGTATTTTTATCCCACCAGAAGATGTTCCATTCTACTTCTAGTTAGTCATCTCAACGATATTCCCAGACAAGGGAGATTAGAGATGTCTTTTCCTATAGATACATAAGATAGGCTCAGACAGACATCATCTTCATGCCTTAGAAATCACCGTCTGTTTGTATAGACTAACTACATGATGACCATAAAGCCACTTTAGTCAATCCACATATTTGCATCAATAACTGCTCCAAGATTGACTTTATTTTTCAATGTGGATGGTGTAAAAAGTTTGCAATATCAAAAAGCTCTGCCTGGTATCACTCCGCCTCTCCTTCTGATGCACTATGTTTGCCTTGGTAACATAAAGAAATGGCTGAATTTTCACACAAACTAAGAACCACCTTAGGAGCGACCATCCCGTTTCTTAGAGAGTCTCAATTGGGCAGCTGAGAACTTGCAGTTTCTGGCAGATATTTACTGTCCAACAGTAGAAGAAAATTGAGACTCACTTAAATGTGATTTCTGGCATTATTTTAGCTCAGAAACCCACTGCACACGCATACCTTCCTTGCATGTGCCAACACAGATATGAAACAGAAAAGTAATTTTATGCTGAATATTAGCTCAAGTAGGAAGTTATCACTTTAATAACTATAAACATTCATTTGCTTGCTTCGTTACACAGCATTAAAGCTGGGCAGATCATTTACAACAAGCTTGTTAGAACTACTCAGTATTCAAAGTCAAGCCTGTTTCACTGCAAGGCACGTAGGACACCCAAGATGGGGAAAGAAAAGCTTCCCGAGTACATGAACATCACATTGCTGGTTGGAATATTTCAAATTGCTCATGTGATTTTCCAAAATTGTTACTTCTTGCTCACCTAACATCTAAAAATTCCGGTATACATAATTGCTAGACTGTCTTAAATAAGAAACACCCAAGGAAAATCCCCATTGAGTGGATCATCTCAATGATGGGAATGAGTACCTGGGGAAGCAGCCCTGCAGAGCGCAGCTGGCTCAGCCAAGTGGGGAGAAACATCTGAATGCCCAGAACTGCACCAGCTCTCCAAGTATTATTCACTGGATTACATTTTTTAATTAATCATAGAATGGTTTAGGTTGGAAGGGACCTTAAAGATCATCCAGTTCCAACCCCCTGCCATGGGCAGGGACACCTCCCACTAGACCAGGTTGCTCCAAGCCCCGTCCAACCTGGCCTTGAACACCTCCAGGGATGGGGCAGCCACAGCTGCTCTGGGCAACCTGGGCCAGGGTCTCACCACCTTCAGTGTAAAAATTTCTTCCTTATATCTAGACACCAAAGGGCTGTTCCTTCTTTCAAAAGCAGTAGTATTAGCAGCGAGTCATTCCACCTACTTCTGCCTGCTTTGATAAGAGAGGGAAGGCAATTCCATAGAAAAGAAAAAAAAAGAAGAAAAAACCAAAGGTCAGGTACAAGGCTAGAGAAGTCTCACATATTTTACACCAATAACCCAAGTGGACTTCTCCAAAAAGCATCCCTCGAGTCTCTAAATTTCAGCGCCATCGTTTCCAGACCAGGTTGAGTCCCTGCAGCACCGACGGTCAGGGGGAGGCAGCCCAGCGAAATTCCTCCCGTGAGCCTGCCCATGAAAATCCGTGTGGAAACACCACTGCTCGCAGATTAACTGCTAACGAGGAAAACAAATATTTGCTGCAATTCTAGTCAACAAAGAAAATAAGCCCCAAGTCTTCACTCTCTGCCTCTCACCGTGCGATTCCGGCTCCCAGCGCCGGCTGGGAGCCGCCGGGAAAGGTGCTGGTGCCAGAGCGAGCTGCCAGCGCCGTCCCCCGCTGCCAGCATTCACACAGCTGTGCACACACACACACACACACACACGACCAGTGCCATGAGGCACGGTGCAGAAAAACCATCACCTTTACTCACTTTTCTCCTCTTTTTTTTCCCGCACCGGTATTAAGCCGACCTGCGAGACCCTTCCCTGCGCCGGGTGCCCAGGGAAACCAGAGTGTCCCCAGGGACTGCTCGTCCTCTGGCTTGTTCCATGGGAAGGGGGACCAGACAGCCACAGATGCCAAAATATATACTGGAAACCACAAACAATTGCAGAAAGCACACTTCTCCGGATTATCCTGAATTATGAGAAGCTTCTCCGAGTTCCTGTTTTGGCAGCATGGGCAATGGCACTGCCTGGCACACTTCCCGGGATAAACTCGTGCCATTTATCACCATTTATCATCACAGAGACCTTGTCTCTTCTTACATTAATACTTTTCTGGCTCAATATTCTCCTGATTTTCAAAATACTACACTGAGAAAAAGTATCAAGGTGGTACTACTGCTTAAAAAGAAATCTTGCCAGAATTTTGCCAAAAAATGAGGCACTTACGAGCTGGATCCCATTATGAGATGATAACGATGGCGACATTTCAGGCAGTATGATTTAGCACAGAAACAAAAAGTACTGAAAACTTTTCTAGCCGAGCTGGGCTGCGAGGCAGGAGAGGGAAAAGACACAAGAAAAGACAGAAAGGAAGGGGAAAACAATGAAAAGGGCAACGCTCTACCTGCCAGGGACAAAACCTGCTCGGCAGGACGGAGCCCACCGGTGCCTCGTCAGACCCGAGATGCCACCAGAAAGCAGGAGGAAGAGTCTGGAGATCTCAGCACCCATGACCTGCAGATGGGGACCAAGCAGGATTAAACAAACTTTCCCACCCGCCTGTGTGGTAGCGCGGATATTCATTTGCATTGCCATGCATGGTATGAGCTCACCACCACATCATAATTAAATTAATTCCTGTAACGCACCTTGGGAACACGTGGCCAGCACCGAATGTTTGCAGAGGAAACGTACACAAGTCCTCCTGTGGCAAAAGGACCGTTATCGTTATCCTTCCCAAAGCGACTACAGCCTTCTAAACTCAAGCAGCCCAGTGAATATGATCCTCTGGAAAGCAAACGGTATGCTAATTCAGAAAAAAAACCCTCAAACACTACCATTCCTGCAGCAAAATCCTCTTTGCCCACAGTAAACAGAGCGCGCCCGCCAGGCATAACGAGAGCCCGAGCTGGATCTGGGCAGCACGGCACAGAGTCAGGCTGCTCGTTC
>VFFE01006818.1:601756-623547 GCA_008921705.1 Burhinus oedicnemus | reverse complement strand
TGGGCAGGGACACCTCCCACTAGACCAGGTTGCTCCAAGCCCCGTCCAACCTGGCCTTGAACACCTCCAGGGATGGGGCAGCCACAGCTGCTCTGGGCAACCTGGGCCAGCGTCTCACCACCCTCACAGTCAAGAATTTCTTCCCGAGATCTAACCTAAATCTCCCCTCTTTCAGTTTAAAACCATTTCCCCTCTTCCTAAGGCTCCACTCCCTGATCCAGAGTCCCTCCCCAGCTTTCCTGGAGCCCCTTTCAGACACTCAAAGGGGCTCTAAGGTCTCCCTGGAGCCTTCTCTTCTCCAGGCTGAACAACCCCAACTCTCCCAGCCTGGCCTCACAGCAGAGGGGCTCCAGCCCTCACATCATCTTCATGGACTCCTCTGGCCCCGCTCCAACAGGTCCATGTCCTTCTGATGTTGGGGGCTCCAGAGCTGGACACAGTATGCCAGGTGGGGTCTCATGAGAGATGAGTAGAGGGGCAGAATCGCCCTGCTGCCCACGCTGCTGGGGATGCAGCGCGGGATGCGGGGGGCTTTCTGGGCTGCCAGCGCACGTTGCCGGCTCGTGTTGAGCTTCTCATCCACCCACATCCCCAAGTCCCTCTCCTCAGGCCTGCTCTCCATCCATTCTCAATCTTGCTAAGAAAGGAAAGAAAAGCATTTGAAGTTTCCACAAAGCTTGGACAAGCACACCTTGGACGGTAACACTGATTCCATTACTGTCGAAAACCCAACCAGCTTTCCTCAGCCCTGCTGGACCACCCCAAGCCCACCAGCCGGGCGCTGGGAGGCGACGAGCAGAATAAACTTCCATCTAACCCGAAGGTGTTAGCAACATCTAATCTTACTCCTTTATTTCTTAAATCCCTTTTCCCGGGAATAATATTTCTTGCGGACAAATTCCATCACATCTCACTCCTTCAGTCTCACCCAGGAGGGCAGCAAGGACCTGGGGAGGGAAGATGCCAGGCTGAGCTGAAGGGTTCCACGTGAGTAACTCCGCTGTCCCTCTGCCTTCCCCCGCCGTGCTGTGACCGCGCGGAAGCAGCCAGCACATCGGTTTGCTGCAGAAGGGAAGCTGCTCCTTCCAAAAACCACCGTAACAATAATTGAGTAATTGTTGTTATGAAAATGTGTTTTCTATCAGCAGAATTTGCTAATGAAGCAAGCTGACAGACACATGAAAGAGCATGTAGAAAAACGCTGGCATGAAGAGCTGGTTTTAACATATAATGTTGCTTGGCCGTTAAGGTACTGATAGGAAAAATACTTAGTCACTTCCCAGCTGTTCTGTGGCAGGCTAAAACATTAAATTTAAACCATTAAATAATTCTGAAAGCAAGGGAACAGGTGGCAAATGGTTTATATGGCAGATGGTGCCTTTTTTAATATTTGTACTCACTGCTAATTTACAGAGTCCATAACCACAGACTCACATCTTACCATTTTCACTCAAATAATTAAGAAGTCATATGTGAAAGTAAGAAAATAAATACCCAATTCTTAATACAGTAGCCATAAAAGTGGTATTAGAGATTACTGCATAAGCCATACCTGAATTACTCCACATAACTGTTTATATTCCCAAAGTTTATTGCCCTTTTTTTTTTTTTTTTTTTTTTTAAAGATAGAGCCCTCTTCAAAGACTTGGCTTGATAGTGCTGGAAAATTAAGTTTTTTCTTTACCAGGAGAGCAAATAAGCATGAAGATGCAGCCCAGATCACCAAGTAGCTGCATCTCCACAAGCTTCTATTTAGTCTTTATGTTAAGTCTGGCACAAAAAACAAGTTAACAGCAAGGCTGACATTAAATATTTAAGGGAACGTTTTGCCTGGTACATGTATGAGCAGAACCACCAGCGGATGAAAAAAGAAGAAAGGAAAAAAAAGGAACAAATAACCCAAAACAGAGCTTCAATAGCACTGCTGGAACCTTCTCCATTTTAACTCAGGGATGTGAAAACAGTTGACCCCGCGTTCAGCAGAAAGGACAGAAACATTGAGCTAAGACCCTTCTCACTGCACGGTGCTTCCGAACGGCTCCATCCCCGGGTTCCTGAGGTTTACTCTAGTGAACGTTCCCATGCACGATTCCCAGGACAAGGCTGTCCCCAGCACGGACCGTTGGAACAAAACCCATTTCAAGAGAGAACTGAACAGCAAGGGACGCTTCCCCGGACTGGGGGAGGGACGGAGGCGATGCTTCATGCCGGACCATGGCCAGGCCCATCCCTGCATCACCAATGACCTCCAGGCTCCACTCGGCTTTGAATCTGTTGCTTATGAGCTTTTACGCCCTCTCTTAATCCCAACCGACAGAGATTATTCAAAGAAACATGATTTTCTTTTCAAAGAAGCGTTGCTTATAACACACTTGCTGCCTGCAAACAATTTAACTTAAATCACAGGGTTCTCTAGAAAAAGGATGAGCAAAAGGATCATTTAGCAAAAGAGCCAGAAGAGGTCCCGCACATTTTGGGATGCAAAACTGTCAGAAAGCAAAAGTTGCATCCCGAAGGTCACAGTGCCGCGTATCAATGTCAGACCCACCCAGCTGGCTGCCCTCTGCTTAAGGCTGATTTTTTTTGTTTGTTTGTTTTTCCAGGGATAAGGGTATTTCCTAGTACTGAAAATTTGGTATTTTTCCCACCGGACACTAAGGACTGAAGCCCACTGAAGAGAGTGTCCACACGGCTACATTAGATACACAAGGATGTTTCAGGGAACAGCTCAGGAATGACTCAGCTGCCAACGTTTTCACATTTGTTTAGCCAACAGGATCGATATTGTAACCCCAGCTTGGTTGAGGCTTGTCTCAAGTTATCATAGCTAAAACGTAAGGTAAAATAATTACATCTTATCCTCCAGAAGCTGCCAGATGATAATTGCACGGTAAAGCATTTTAGGTCACACGCAGCCGTCTTGAACGTCCCTCTCTCCAGGAGCGAGGGCTGGCTGACCACACACCGACCTTAAAGAAAGTGAAAGTGGTCCCAAAGAATTAATTTTATCATTGCAGGAGTCCCCAATAAATCCAGCTTTACCCACTTTCAGGAGGAAGTCTAGTTATAATAGTCAGGATATTCGTCATTAGAAGACGGCTAAATCAGCATTTTATCTGGGACTGCTCTATCTACTGTACGGACGACACCCCATAGGTCTTACTGCTCGCCGGCTTCAATCTCAAAAAAGTGCTCTAGCCAAGCTGTCCGAGGGGCCGCCGCCACTCCGCGTTTTAGCGTAGCACAGCTCGGAGTTTGTGGGAAAGTGCTACAATGAACGAAGACCGAATTTTACATTCTGGTGGACAGAAAACAGCATAATGTATCCTCTGGCAATTGTAGATATACCTCACAACTACATTACAAACCTGATTGCCACGGGACTTGGCTTGAATTGTTTGAGATCAGCAGTTTTGAGACAGGAATGTCTGAAAGTTTGGAAGTCAAATCTAAGGGGCATCAGTTTTCATCTGGAAAAATTTCAAATATCACATTCCTACAAAAATATTGAGCTGTTCTCTGGAACAGAATTCTGTGGTTTTCCCCAGCTGTTTCCAAATAGGTGTGGAAAAACAAGGAAAAAGAAAAAACAACCAACCAAATGAGAAATGCCTAACCAGACCAAACCAGGCTAGAAAAGCAGAGAGCAGAAGCTCTCTCTCTCTTCCAGCTGCTGGAAACAGAAGCCCAGACCCCCGAGACCTCCCATTGCATCTCCCTGGGACACAGCTAGAGCAGCCAGCACCATCAGCTGCCGTAGTTCAAACAGACTTTTGACTTTGTATTCTATATTAATTTTTATTTCCTTTTTCTTTTTTTTTTTTTTATTTCAACTTTTTCTGTAATATCCTGGAGCCTCACTGCTTCCAGGCACCATTAGCTTTCCACATCACATTTGGTCTGCATTTAGCTTTATCCTTCAGCGACACCACATACACAGATTTGAAGATTTTTCAGCCTTATCAAACACCTACTCCCTATTTGTAGATGTGACCCTACGGCCAGTCAAGTCACCAGCAAAGCCCTTGCAGATTTTACTGAGCTGGAGTCAGGGCACCAGGCGTTTGGTGGCCTTTTCACACTCCAGTCCATGGAGAACATGACCACCGGAGTATTTTTTGAAGGGTAGGGAGGAATAATGTGCCTTTCAGGCAGTTAAGAAAAAACAGATTTGCTCTATCTGAAGTTATGACCAAACAAAAATAATTTTAAAAAGAACTCCAATACACACGTTCTCCATGCGCAAACTCAAGATTTTTTGAAGCGCAGGTAGGACCGGGGAAGGAGAGGCACACCACTCCGCTCCCTCCTCTCCTGCTTAGAGCATCGCTCCGACTCCTCGCTTCCAGCAAGTTACTTGAGCAGCAACAGAACTCCTTCATGAACTGGACAAGGCATTTACACAGCTCCAGATCAGGCCAATCGCAGAAACCATATTTTATAGATCAGAGACGACTATTATCAATCATATGAGCAGTAAACGAACCCAAACACCACAGGAGAACAACACTGGTATTCCATTTCAACTCCCCGTAGCACAAAGACAAGGATTAGTAATATGAGTTTATTCAAGTGACCACAACATACTGAAATTCAGTTGGGTTTCTGAGAGAGTGGGGTTGTTCAGCCTGGAGAAGAGAAGGCTCCGGGGAGACCTTAGAGCCCCTTCCAGTGTCTGAAAGGGGCTCCAGGAAAGCTGGGGAGGGACTCTGGATCAGGGAGTAGAGCCAGAGGATGAGGGGGAACGGTTTTACACTGAAAGAAGGCAGATTTAGATGAGATATTAGGAGGAAATTGTTGACTGCAAGGGTGGTGAGACCCTGGCCCAGGTTGCCCAGAGCAGCTGTGGCTGCCCCATCCCTGGAGGTGTTCAAGGCCAGGTTGGACAGGGTTGAGCAACCTGGTCTAGTGGGAGGTGTCCCTGCCCATGGCAGGGGGGGTGGAACTGGATGACCTTTAAGGTCCTTTCCAACCCAAACCATTCTGTGATTTTTACAGATATTAACTGTTTAAATCTCAACTCCAGAAGCAGAAACTCATGTCCTGTACTAGGAGGGTCTGCACCTGCAGTGGGCTCTCAGGACAAAGGAAACATCTCACGGCTGGAAAACAGGAATATTTCCAGCCCACTGCCCCCAGGACGATTGGTTTTGATAACGGCTGCTCCAGATGCTGCACTCTGAGCAGGCGTTTCGCCTCGGGACAGAGGTGCTGAGTCCTTGACCTAAAACCAAGGGGATATACCAACACCTGAGCATGAACTTCTGAGGGTGAGAGAGAGTTGTGTTTCTCTGGCCTTTTTTTTTTTTTTTTGACTGCTCGCTGGTGGTCTGAGCCTTGTTTGTATTTTCATTCTGCATTAACATGCAACCTTAGCCCTCCAGCAGATCACAGACCACTTCATGTAGAGACAAATAGTTTCCTCAGCCTTAAATACAAGGGTACTTGACATTTCTTCTTTTCCATAAGTTTATTTCATCATTAAACATTTCCAAGATCAGCATGGTGCCAAACTAATACCCAAAGGCAAATATGATTACAGAAGTTTCTTCCACCAGAGAGTCAAGGGCACAGCAAACCTGTGCCACCCTCCTGACCAGCGCGTCCCACCCTTCTCTGCCCATCCCCAGGGCCAGAGACCCAGCGGGGACATTCACAGCACCCCGCGCAGGGAAAGGCTGCAAGAGGTTCCGAATTCCCCAAATATCCTGTTCTCTATTACAGCTCTACTTCCAATTTTCTTTTACAAAATGTGTAATAAATTGTATTTACATGAACCAAAAATCACCACCGCATTCTGCATACTTCGAGTTCTCCTTAACTCATGGGACCTGGCGATTTGCTTCAAGGAAGCTCCAAGAAATTCACCCTGCGAGGCTGGAAAAGCGCCGGAGTCTGGATCTTGTCCCAGCCAGCGCCCGCTGCCATGCCACACCGACCGCCCACCTCGTCTCACAAACTCGCTATTTCTTACTAATTCACCAAGTTTACTAATTAGGCTGGCAGAAAGTAACACAGCCGAACAGTAAGGCCGCAGAACTAATCATAATAAAAGGCCTCCTTAAAAGTAAATATTCAATTATAAGATTATTGATTGAACAAACCGCTGCGATTAGAAACACAGTACTGTGCAAGGTAGTATTATAATACCGATCTCCAGTATAACCAGTTAACACTGTATTACCAAGCACACACTGTTCAGCCTTACAGGCACCCATATACATGTAGATTTAAGCTGGAAATAATTTAATCTTTTGTTCCCTGAGTTCATTCCTATTATGTGAACACTGCCTTGCGTAAACTTTAGACAAGGAGAACATGGAAAGTTCATTAATTACCGTGTTACTTTATAAATCACACATGGATCATGAAAAACGCAGCTGCCCCCGGGGTCCACAGATTACGCTCTCTCCAAGATGCATTTCTCTTTGAAAACAATAAGTCGTCTTTAATAAACGCCAACGCATGGACATTTTGAACCGAGAGGCCGACCGGGTTGTAAAGCCTGCTCCACACTCGGGATTACCTGTACACTAGATTACCATTTCTTCATCCTTTCCCGGCCATTAACTTATATGGCAATAGAGACATTTATTTTTGATTGAAAGCTGCCTTTGGCCAACTGAGCATTTTTTTCCCCTGTAAGTTCAGGAAAAGCATCCCGGGCAGGGATGCCAGCCCGGCTGCAGAGCGGTCCCTGCCCCAGGGACACCCAGAGGCTCCCTCCCACCTCCCACCCACGGGGGAAGCTCCTCATTGAGCTGGTGCTGACAAAGGTCACCTAAACCCAACACCTTCTGCGCCACCACCACAGAAAGGAACGTCACGGAAGTGTTTTATGTAAACCTTTGCAAAGGCAGCCGCCTTCCCCCCAGAGATGGTGATTAATAGAGAAAAACAGCTGGATCTGAAGTTTATTGTCCACGGACTGGGCATTTTCAAGCCTTCTCGTCTAAAAAGCTACTGTATATTCTGTGGGAGAAAACACCCAGAAGCGCGTGGTTTACTGTGAGTGACTGATAATAGGATGATTGCTCAGGCACTCAAAGCGTGATGTTTGATAGCCCATCATACACCCATTCGAAAGCAAAGCAGCAATTATCACGGCCTGACACGTTTATCATGGCAGAGCCTGAGCCAGTTAGCGACGTGGCAGGGCTTCCCGGCGTTATCCTACCCTGCCGTGTCCATCGCCCTTCGCGCAGAGCTCACCCCCCGGCTGCAAACCAGGATTTCTGCGCCGGCTCCTTCCCAGAGCGCCCCAGCAGCTCCGTTCTGGGAAGAACACATCTGGCACGTAAGTCAGCTTTTCAGCACGGATAACGAATGGGGGTTTTTTTTTCCTCCCCTTGGGATTCTCCTCTCAGAGGCTCACTTGCCAACAGGCAAGATGGTTTCTGTGGGTCATACAATACCCCAGGGGAAACACTCCCGGCTCCCTGCCCTCCGGCAGCGCGCACTCGGCTTCCCGCTCTCATCCCGGTACCGTCCCTTCTCGACAAGCCCGAGAGACTTGTGGCTCTGTTCCTACGGGCCGGTTTGCTCCTCAGGCTCCCTAAACACAAACCCGCTGCCGAACGCCCTTGGCAGGCATTTTTCCGGGGGATTCTAATGGCTGCTCAACAGGAACAATAATTACCGAGATACATTGCTCATAAAAAGATTTCATCTGAACACTGAAAATCATAACTGCATACCTTCGGCAAAATTCAATCTCGCTGTGTCTTGCTGTGTTACACTTCAAGTACCAAAAAGATGGAAAATGCACCCTAATTTAAATTTTTAACTTAATTGGTAGATAACTTTTCTAAATATAGCCTTAAGCATTCAAAATACAGTTTCAAAAACTACCCTAAAGACTTTAAATCAGTCAGACTTCCACAGCGAGTCAGGGGTGCCGCAGTACGTCCCCGGCCGCCATATTCAGAAAGTTTTTACACAAAGTCACGTTAAGAAAATAGCGTTTTTTCCAATAAGCAACTGCATCTAAACCTATCAGAAAACATACAAAACCATGGCTACGTTCTTCCAACATATTTTATAATCATAAACACCGCCAACAATCTACTTCAGTCTTAACCAAATATTCCTGTATGTCGAGCAGATACCTTCCGACTCCCAACCCCGCAGCCTGCGGATCTGCTCAAAGCCTCGGTGACATGACGGCCCCGTTTTCCCACCGAACTCACCCCGAGGACGGGACGCAGCTCACTTCGTACAGCGCCTGCCAACGCCCCGGCGACATGCACACTGCAAACGTCGGTGGAGTTTTGAACTCACTTTTAACACACAGTTTCAGAGCACACTTCCGAGCAGCACCATAAAAAATAACTTCCATTCTGGATTACAGTAATGCCACCTATATCCCCTCAATATTTAATTTACCAAAGCTCATCAACAGCAAACCTCACGCTCGGAAGCCTTTCTCTATTGCAAAGTAAACATAAAAAGCTGCTTATTAGCACCACCAGGAGTGACCTTACCTGGAAAAGGCGACGCCAAGACTGGAATTTTGATAGGGGAGAAGGTCAGCACATGGCAGGGTTGGACGCTCGGCGCCGAAGGTCCCTGGGGGACTTCGGGCTCCACCGACACCATCGCGGCGGTGGCCAACGCCAGGGTCTGATTGCCGCCAACCGGTTTAAGGTTATTCTGGCAACCACCTGTGGAAGGGTGAGATACAACAGATTTTATTTTCAGTTGGAAATCAGTGGATTTACATAGGATGATGTTTTCAGCATTCTGAATTTCAACGCAAGATGGAACAGAAGTCTGCAACGTTTCCCACCCAGCCTCCACTGTTAGCACGTTCACCTCAGCGAGACACTAGATTCCGAATATATTGTATAATATATTTTCTAAGTACTCTCAAAGCCCCTTTCCTAACCATTATTCTTAACATTCTAGTTTGTGGTTGGTGCTTTTTTAGATATTAAAACCTCATATATGTGAACATACCATTATAGCCCAGATGGACAAGACAGTAGTGAGTCATATATAAACCGTGCGGAGTTATTAAATTTAAATGAAAACCCTCAAAAAAGAAGTCAAATATTTGAACGGATTGGTTGGCATTTTTCTTCAGCTCCCACAGCTTCATAACGACGGACGACCATCCTTATTCTGACTTTTCCAAAACCGAAGTTGTCTGATTTCAAACCCAAATGTTTTGGTTACTTGCTCTATTCCCCATCCAACATCAGTGTTACCTGCCCGGCTGTTCTCCTGTAATACACATCCAAATACCCGAGTTTTACAAGTTTTATGTACCAGCATCCTTCATCTGGAAAACACACCATGCAGGAAACTTCAAATGGTTTCACACGGGAGCTCAGAAGTCCCCCAAACCTAGGCTCAAAAGCACTTTTGACTAGGTAACATTTACCTTTAAGTCTAACAAGCTTGGGGGGAAGACCTTCAGAGTTCAATCTTGGCTAAATATGTTAAATAAACAAGAAAATGAGTAGTAAAAAATCTTAAGGAGAAAACCTAATTTGACAAACACCAGCTGTTACTCCCTCTTCACAGAGCTATGTATTCAAAAATTAAGCAATCATTAGCTTATTATGTCATTTAGCAAATGTTTTCAGTTCATGTGGAAATCCTTCAGGCAGTAAGAGCCAACTGCAAATCTGGGAAAAAAAAAAAAAAAAAAATCACTATTTGATCAGGCTCCTCACTTGAGGCGTTCCATGAGTTTGCAGGAGTTCTTTCCCTACGTGCCTCCCCGCGAGGGAAGCTGGGGCTGGGCCCGTGGCCATGGGAAAGGTGGCCATCAGGGTGCTGGGGGGTGGCACAGCCCCCTGCAGCCAAGCAAGCCCTGTTCAGGGCATATTCCCTACACAGGTCTGTAGCCCAGACACCTCACCCAGGTTTTTCCATCCCGCTCTGGCTCCAGAAACCTAAAAAGTTCTGACTTTCAGATGCCAAGTGCTGTTCTGCTCTCAGTTGCGTTGGGGTAGGAGCAGGTCAGTGGTTTTTGGAACGGACCTTGCTTTGGTTGCAGCTAATTGGGGCTCCTGAGGCTACCCGTTATACTAACTTTTGGCAGCTTTGCTCCTAACTCTTTATAAACAATTATTTGCCAGCAAAATAAGCTCTGCACTAACAAAACAGAAGTCAAATATTTTCAGTAAGCATCATATAAGAACCTTCTATTACTCCTACCACATTTGTCAATTCCAAGAGAATTCACTGAAAACACCTGCATGTGCACTAATTAACAGGCATGCAGGCAAAAAACCACAAATATTACAGTTCCGATGATTCAACTGTGGATAGATGAATAACATATTATTCTGCCACAGTCACAATGGAAATTAAAAGAAAAGTAATCAGTGTCCAACTAATCTAACTGCTTAATACAAGTTTATTGTTTATTCACAGGCCATTAGGTTAGGTTGAACACCTGGCCTCCAAGAGCCTGCACTCATTCCTAATTCCAGCTGTCGGCAGTTGGGAAAAATCGACAAAACATCTTCTGTAAATCTTATGAAAACTAATGTTGTCTAGAAAAATGACTCTTCTACTGGTTTCCTACAGAGTACAGGAGCAGAAAGGTTGTTTACTTCTCATTTGATTCTTTTATTTTGGAGAAGAAGATGCAATTTCCCCAAAGAGCCCAGGAAAGCAGCAAAATAATGTAAGCCTTAGTTGCTTGGATAGCCGAAGTCTTCCACCAGCACAGATGAGTAACGCTCCTGTAGCAGGGCTTCCTTATTAAAGTTTCATCAATTCCCTTATTAAAGTTTCATCAGTCAGTTGAAAGAGAAGTTTTGGTGATTTCCCCGCCTTTGATGAAGTTCTCTCTCCCTCTCTCCTGCTAAATAATTCCGTGAAGAAAGGACTACCCCTATAACTGTTAATACTTGAGAGGAGAGCACCGACAAGCTGTCCGGGGGTCATCAAGACCACTCTCTTGCTTTGCAGTCAACTGAGCAATCATCTCTGCAATTTATCCACCTCCAACATAACATATGATTTGCCAAAACAACTGGAAGTTGGCCCAGGACTTGTTGAGAGCCAGGGACTTTCATCTGCACTCGGCGTAGCTGGAGAGAAGACGTTCTTCTCAGAAACAAGCCAGATTTTGCTGTAAGTATTTCCAAAAACTTCTTGAAAGGGCTTTTTAGAATCATCATTAATCACCTCACATTTACATGAATTTCAAGAGTCAAATGCCTTAAAAATAGTAGTAAAATAGTATCATCAATATACCCTTGAGGGAAGAAAAACTGTAAATTTTTTCCTAGCAATGGTGGTTTCCTCAAATCTGTTTTTGCCAGGTCCTGCTACATCCTGGGTAGAAAGGTAATCCTTGTCTGCTGAAATACCAGACCCCATTCCAGTGTCCTTCTCAAGCAACCAGAGGGAAAACATCCAAGATGGGCAGCACGCTTTGATGTGAAGCAACTGCGGAGCAGAGAGCAGTTGAAGAAGCAACTAAGAGATTATTCAGAGATAATTCATGGACAGTGAATTATTAAGCGCAGTGAAGGCACTGGAACTGGGCAGCAAAGCCGTCACAAAGGATGACGCCTGGTCACCAAAGATCCACCTGTTGACATCTGTGTGGAAAAGGGTCTACACGCACAAGGCGCAGAAGAGGAGCTGTTTCTGTTGTGCCTTCCCTTCTCTTCTAGCACAGCATCATCTCCAAAAAGTTTGTGAATTGCACCCAGTTTCATGTTCTTGATGAGAAGACCCATTTTCACGTGGCAGACCTGTGCCTGCCGGCTACGTCACTGAACGGCCAGGTTCCACTCCTGGTGGAGGAGAAACCAGGCTGGGCCACGCTGACAGAACAGCACAGCCTCCACTGCCCAAAGCCAGCGCTTCCTTCCCAGGGTTCCAGGACACCAAGAGCAGGCTGTGAGCCTTCCCCAGGCAGGTACAAAAACCCGGCACACAGACGGACATGGCGGTCCTGTGGCACATGCCAAGTCATGCAGCACAATGCCCACAAGTGGTCTCCATCGCCTGCCAGGGAGGAAGGCGACCCTCGGCAATATAAAGGCCAACCCTGCTGAGACCCACCAGACACATCATGACCAGCATTGGGGCATGCTCAGCATCCCTACCAAAATCCACCAAACTCCTCCGCTCTGCCCAGTGCCCTCTCGACACTCACATGTGGTCTCGGCAGGCAGAGCACACCAGGACTGCCTTTAGGCTACCGACGTTGCCCAAGACATTAACGACTGAAACCACGAGATCTTCCTTCCTCGAAGAAAAAAAAAAACGCCCAAAAGAGCAGAAATTATGTAACAAGACAAAAGTAAAGACTACTAACACTTGTGAGATATGAAGACCCACTCTTACTCAAAAAGGGTAATTCAAGACCTTCCCTTTCAGACAAAAAAGTTGTCGGTATTGTGAAAACTTACTGTACAGACACTGTAATGAATTTCAAATTGCACTCCATTATTATAGTCTTTCAGTCTTTGTCTTCAGTTTTGCCTACAGGAAAATACCTTTACCAAAGGGTTATGAATATCTTTCCCAAAAGACTCACATCAAAAAAATAAGAGAGGAAAAAATTTCAAGCAGGTTAAAGACCTTTTGAACTTTTTGTCTCTCGGAGAAAAAAGCAGTAACACACACGAGCATAATGTTCCTTGTAACTTTTTTTAATGACCCAATGAATTGCTGGGTTTTGCTTATCCTTTCAGCCCATGAACTACTGCAAGTGCCCAAAGGCCCTGTAAGAGCTCTTTTGCATTAGGAGGTCCTCCTTCGGGCAAGGACCAAAGGACCCCAACGCAGACACGGACCTGGCTGCCTCTTCTTTTCCACCTGGAACAGCCCAGTGACACAATTAGGACACAAACGGATTCCCAGCACAATGTGCTGATCTGCCTCTGCCCAGGTGAACGCACCCCAGGCATATGGAACCACACAGCGCTTGATTTCTCCCAAAGCTTTCCAACCACCAGACCTCCTGTTTCGGTGCCGTTTCCCACGCCCGCCTGTGGTAGTTCAGCATGGGGAAAGCACACCAGAACCCAACGCTACTATGAAAAAAAATCACACTAAGTATAGCGTAGCTTCCTAAGGGGTCTGAAACGTTTTCCATGTATAAAACAAAAAATATTTTGAAGGCTTTTGATTTAAATGTGTATGCTATGGAAGCCATATAAAATTAAACAGCAACTCAATGAAATAAAAGTTAAATACTTTGACTCCAGAGTTAATCAAGGTTAGTAATGCTGAGGTCCTAAGCCTCACCCACAGGAGGATATAAACCATTCTCGCTTCTTTTCAAAGCGATACGCAAGCTCCTTATTTTTAGTCCTAAACCAACAGACCCCTAACCCCCCGACTGCCCGTATCCCTGGGTTTGGGGTTTCCCTGCTGCCCGCCCTGGCCCCAGGCAGCGCTGCTCTGCGGGCACCCGCGCTGCCGCACAGCCCCTCTCCCACCACTGCACAGTCCCCGCTGCTCTTAAAAAAAAAAAAAAAATTAGAAGTCCATCATTTACGATTTACAAAGCCATTTCAGAAACGTTCCCTGAATCTCAGCTACGCTGCCCAAACGAGCTCCGGCCCGGAGCGGGAGGGTTTGCGGGATAACCCAGCCCCAGCCGGCTGCGGGGGACCTGTGCGGGGCTGCGGTGCGCCCGCCTGAAGCCAAGACATAGGTGTACGCTTGCCACGCAATAAATTCCCTGATCAGCCATCGCTGCCAGGCGGGTCGAGAGGAAGGAGGGATAAGGAAGAGCCGAGGTGGCAGCTCCATCACACCTTCACCCCCTGCACGCACCAGCCCGGGAAACAGAGAGGATAACCCAGCCTGGCGAGGATGCCGTCCCGGCACCAGGGCTGGTTTAGCTCTAAGGCAGCAGCCGTCATGAAATACTTAACACTGCTTCCAAAGATGTATGAAAACACAGCTCCAAAAGACAGGAAAAAAAAAATATTGAAGTGTGAATTATTGTTTATTATCCCTTATTCCCTTTCCCTTCATCTGTAAACTAACGCCTTTTAGATGACAGTTCTTTATTAGACTGTTATCAGAATTAAAACTGACAACTGCCTTTTGATGGAGAGGGGAAAAAAAAAAAAGAAGATAGTTGAAATAGGCTAAAGTATCGCCAGCCACGGCCCAGCACCAGCCAGGGTCAGGACGGCACTCCAAGTCAGGACAAAAATATCACTTTCTCCCTCAGCAAAGCGCATCCTTGAAATGATGGGCTTGAGCTCTGAAGATGGAGACACAGCTGGATCCTGGTTAATCCCCTCCCATCAGTCCTCACACAATCCAGACTTCACTGAACCCGCAGTTTGGGTGCCCGGGGGCCACCTGGAATCTCACTCTGGTTCCTGACCCCCCTCCCTTGCAATGTCCCCCGTCCCCCCCCCGGTCAGGGCTTGGCGCCAGTTGCGATTCCAACGGGAGCTTCCGACTCCTCTCGGAAGGAAGGTTGCCTTTTCCACCCCACACCCGTAGCACGGATGTTTCCAGCCCCGGCACCGCCACCTGCGGAACGCGGAGCGCTGAGAACCGCCGGCCCCACCGCCCAAACCACACACGGTCCGGGATGTCAACTGCTGAGCATCCCAGGCAACAAAAGGAAGCAATGGATTGGCTTAAGTAGCATATTTGTCCCAATGCAAAGGAAAACATATCGACATCCTTCTGTAGCCCAAAGGGAGGGAAAAAAGCTTAATGTCTTTTCCACTTGTAAACTGCAGGTATTGCAGGAGTTTGCCAGTAACAGCATCACTAACAGCTCACCTTTTTGTTCATATGCAATAAATAAAAATACCTGGCTCCTCACAAACACAACCAGCCGCTGCAAATCACTGGAAGATCTGGATTTCTTTATAACGAGGTCTTGGGGCCAGGCAGGACAATATTGTGAAAGGGTGAGAACTACAGGCCTTTCCCATAAACACATTACAGGTGGTTTTATCTTTATAATTTAAGTGGGGGAAAAAAAAAAAATCTTAATTGGGCTAAAGTTTGCACTTGATTTGGGTAGGTAACAGGAAAAGCACCAAAAAAAGCACAAACTTAATAAGCAAAACAAAAACTTTGTAAAGGCTGTGACTGAAGCCACGCATTCCCAGAGACAATAAAGTGCTCCTCTCTGCAGTGCCCGAGAGCTGCACAGATAAAGAGGGTTTTCGTGGCGTTTCAGGAATATTCAGGTTCCTGCGGTGCTGTTCTTGTTTTACAAACAGGGAGCCCTGGCACGTGCACACTAACGAGAGCCCCATTTGAGAGGCCCAAAAGCTGACCACTTACAGACACACACGCATGTGCTTCAGGTATAAAGCTTCTGTTTAGGAAATACAGAAGGTCGGAGGTCCTGTCACGTATTTCAAAACTGTTAAAAACCACAAGAGAACGGAACACAAATTTAACACACAGCAACTACGCTTCTTCTTAGATTTGTAATGTCTGAAATTTAAACTGAAATTCCCAAGAAAACTGTACCTGTACAGGCATGTGTATAGGCCCACAAATGCTAATACCGATACTTGCTATGAAAAATATTGGCTCAGTTCTGTACAGGTTGGCATGATTAAAAGAAAGAAAAGGAAAATAAGAAGGATCAAAATTTTAATCCATATATAGGGTTGCTAATGCTAAAGCAATTTGGTGAAAGAGTATACACAAACTCTTCATCCTGGTATTTCTGACCTCAACACCAATGGATGAAAGAGCAAAAAGATTGCTTTGCTCCAAAGAGACAATGCAGAAATGTAAAGGCAGCAACAGAACAGAAAATATTTTCTACTGAAAAATCATTCCAAAAAAAAAAAAAAAAAAAAAAGAAAATAAAATAAAATATCTGATTTAAGACTATTTTCCTTCAAGAAACTCAACACTGAAAGGCTTCATTTCAGGTTAGATTGCTCCTGTTACAAATGAAAAAATAATCTGAGCATTTTGTTAGAGATGAAAACCATTAGAAGGCTTTCACCTCTTCAGCGTCTCCCCCCAGCACTCCCGGCTCCGAGAAGGCTCCCCGAAGGAGACCTCTGAGAACGCGGTGCGTTTGCCATAATGCATTCTTCTGCACAGAGCTTCGCAGCTATTACTGAAGACGTCCGTGGTACCAGGGCCACTACAACACCCAAGGTCAGTAAGAAAATGCAATTTCTGTTGAAATGTGTTAAAAAAAAAAAAAACAAACAAAAAACACAAAACAAAAACATTTGAGGACTGTCAGACATTTCAAAACGAAAACAGATGTTCAAATGCTGGATTTTACTTTGCTCTGAGTAGAAATGCAGAAGGCAGCATCCAGGTTCCATTTACCCACCAACCTAACAGAAGCTCCCGCACCATAAACACTCCGTTTTCAAGGTTACAGGGGTCTCCAAATTGCTGCTGAGCAACTGCCCGTGGCTTTTACCCCTGGGAACTCTTGAGGGTGTTCATTCAATAAGCCTTTGGCGGCATTAACAGAAGCAACCTTCATTTCTACGCGCTTGCAGCACCGGTTGGGGCCAGGACTTGGTTCAGGTGCGGACGGAAGTCCTCACCACGGGCTGAGGGTCTCCCTACGGAACTGCCAGGTCTCTGTGCAGACCGTCTGCTCACGGCGTGATACCCTGGAACGAACTGCAGAGCGTCACGGTCTGCAGTAAGCAGCCCAGTAACAACATTCTATTACTGGTTCTACTGGAGCTTCCCCCCGACACCGCTGGGTTTAGCACAGAGCCGTACCGCACCGCGCCGGCATCTCCCGCAGAGCCCGCCAGCCTTCCGCCCCTGCAGCCGCTGGACCGCGCTCACAATTACAGGGGACACTGGCTCGCTAACCTTGCGTTTCACCGTCACCCTCCAGCAAGCGGAAGGCAAACACGGATTTCCAGGGCTATAAGCTGAGAGCCACCATCTCACCACAACAAAATCTCTGCGTTTCTCATGGCCGCCACGGGGACGCTCCCCTCGCCGCCCAGCCCAGCCGCAGGCTCTGCTCAGCGCTCGCCACCGGCAGCTTACGAAGCTCTTCTGGGGAACATCTCTTCTTGAGGAGACAACACCCTTCCACCTGCATCTCACGCTCCCTCCCTCAGAGAAGGCTGAATGCAAGGCTTGTTCTCCGAGGTTTCCCAGGAAAACCTTCTCGAACGCACCAATAAGAACGCCTGCCGTGCAAGGAGCCACTGCCAGCAATGCTCTTGAGAGCCAGGAATGCCGAACGGCGAGAACATACCTTCAACCATTTAAAATAGCATCAATAATAGCAAAAGCACTGAACATCACGTACCAGAGGGCTCCAGCTTTCATCTAGTAAGTGCCACCAAGGGGTCCTTTCTCTGCAAAAATATCGAGGCGCCACTTTCCTCACAAAGAAATGCACTATCCAGTAGACATAAAACAAGCTATCATTCCTAGGTGGGAAAATAAAATGTCACTATTCGCTTTAGATACACAAAATGGTAAGTACATAAATTCATGTTTTGCAATATGCGCGAGAATAATAGCTGCTTCCTTTTCTTACAGAAAATAACACCTTCTAGTAGCTGGAGCTCGCAGCTGTTAAATTATGGGCATTACCATTCGCCAAACTCCAGCGCCTCATTCCTTTATCTTCGTAACATTGCTGATACATTGAGAAAACAATTATATCATTACTGATAACTGTGGAAGGCAAACCTGCCGAAAGACAGGCTTTCAAAATGAATACAGCTGCGTAGCCCGCAAAAAGCTTATTAACTCCTCAGTTTAAACCACTTAACTAAGCAATTTGCTCTCAGGATTTTTATTACTCTTCATATTAAGTGTAAAGATTATATAGGAAATACTTCAAGTACTACCGTAACGCTTCCCGCTGCAGGGCGCCGACATTGCCATCCTGCAGCAATGCCATCACGGCCGGGAACGTTACTGGATTAGCATTGATCACATCCATCAGAAACAGGACTTCAAGAGGGATGGGAAGACTTAGAAAGGTCGGGGGTCTTCATGCTCCTCCCTGCACCCCCACCCCCCGAAGTGGAGCTCAGGGGGTGTCCGAGGAGCCAAGGCTGAGCGTGCTGCTGGAAGAAGTGTTCGGATCCACCTGAAGATTCCCTGTGTGGGCACACATTGTCCCGGTGGAATAAAATCTTCTTGCCTTTGTGGGACTCACAGACCACAAACACGGCATCGGGCTGGGAACGCCCCTGTCCCGCCAGGCACGCTTCCCTAACTCTGCCAGCTACGCTCCTGCTCCGTGTCTGAAATACCGTAGCTGGTAAAATATGTTTGCTTAGAAGAAATATTTTGCACACAGATAACCAAACGACGGGCTGTCGCTGCCCTGCGCAGGACACCTCCCTCGCCATCGCACCCGTCCTTACCGAGAGGGTTGGGGGTGCCTCCTGCCCCGGAGCCCAGCTGGACGGCATCCTGGTAGGAATGCACCCATGGAAGGGGCTCCGCCAGGGCCATGCCCATTCCCGCTCCAGCCATCCTGGCAGGAGGGGAGGGCAGCTTCCTGCAACGGCTCACTAAAACGTCAAAATATGGAACCGATGCGAGCGGTTCAACGTGTTTCAATACGGAACAATATTCCCTGCTAATTAATCAGTCTGGCAAAGGAACCCAAAGAGTACGGAGCCCTCCCAGCACACTCTCACTGACTCCACATTGCTGGCAAAATACAAGGGAACCTCCCGCGTGCTGCGCCGCTGCGAAACGAGAAGGGCTTGCAGGGCCAAGGGCAAGGTAAGAGGGCTCTGCCGTCAACCGAACGGACGTTCCCTTCGATCCAAGAAAGGAAGAAACAATGACAGCAAGCTGTTAAGAATATCCCGATTCTGAATTTAAGAATATACGTTCAGGGCTTAAACATCAGCAGTATTTTACTCCTTAACCTTTTCTATGAGACAACTGCTATTTCAAATTACTACTGCAGCACCAAGATCGAGAGATTCAGCTTTACTGCAATGTGTTTTCTCTCCTTTTCCAAGTACAAAGCTTCCCTCTTCTGCTAACAGCTGTGACCTACCTGAGTTATGCAGATTAATGGAATTTATTTCACAAATATCATTGCGCATAACTGAGTCTTAACGAGATGATGGATCCACTGCTTTTCTCTACTGATGGCTGTCTACAGAGACCACACCAAATTCTTAAAATTAGCAGCCAATAGGAGAACTACACAGGCACTACGTCAGCAATTTCTGATTTGAAAATAAGCCAAGTATGCTGGGAGTAGCTGGCCCTTTCATTCCAGAAGTCGACAACCAGTTATGAAATAATCTGTTACAATCTTCTATAATTTCTTTCTTTAAAAGTAATTTAGAGGACAAAATGCACTTTGCCATCAAGGTTCAGATCAAGCAGGGTATTTTCAGCTGAATGGAATAAAACCCTTACTTTAGAAAACGGCTTACGCATCTTTGGGAAGATGCATTAAGAAAAAAGTAAATACTTAATTATTTATGTCCTACTGACCTGGTATCAGCTGAGGTGCCAACACCACCGTGGGCAGAGGCCTGGAGGCAGCAGCTGGCCTGGCTATAGCCATGGCTACTTGATTGGTCATTAACAGGGGTTTCTCATTTCCCTGGAAGAGCCTTGATTCCTCAGGATGTATCCACGCCGAATCCAGAGCAAACGCATTATTCAAGTATATCTGTCCAACATAAGTAAATAAAAGAATGTTAAGGTTTGAGATAGAAAATTCAGAAATGAAAGTGAGAATAAGGTATCTTTAACTCAGTATTTCAACACAGGTAGCATCTCAAGTTGGGGACAAACTTGCAAAAATAGATTGATTTCCGCTCCATCAGTGTTGTAGGCTGAGTTTAGCCGGCCGTTTAAAAATTAACAGGCTTTTAACACGACTAATCAGCCAATGCAGCATCACAAAGAGAAAAGAATAGCTGAAGGCAACTGTGTCCCAGGCACAGCTACTCCGGAGCAATTCCAAGACTTCGGTGGCCTTCCGAATTGGAGAGATGGGGGTGAGGGAGGGGAATGGGATGAAGTCACAAAGCCGCGATTTGATTATTCAGGTAGGTAAAGGTACAGATGCAGGTAACTGCGGGCAGGAGGAGGGCGCAGGACCGACACCCTGGTGCCGGGGAGGTGGCAGTGCTCACGGTGACGCCACCGCTGCCAGCGCTGTACCATGGCATCCCTTTTGGGGATAAACAGTGGAAGTACCAAGAAGAAAGGGGGAATGGCAAACTCTCATAATCCCATCCCATGGTAAAATTAAAACATTCTACTCAACGTAATAAAGATAAACATTAAAGATATCAAGACATATTAAAGCTATTAAAGATATTTTAGACTTTTTAAAACTTCAGAAAAGTGAAGATGCGTAACTGCTGAGGCAGCCCCCTCCACCAACCATCCCATACAACGTTCCTCCTCCCCGGGGTTTTGCCTGACCTGTCGCACCCCTTCACCCAATTCACAAAACCCGTAACATTTTTCAGCTTATATACTTTAGCCTTAAAAATACTTCAACATACCACGATCAGACTTACTTTGCAGTTCGGGAGCCTTTTATCGATCCAGTTTTTCCCAGCGTGAGGTGGAACCGTAGACGTGTACACAGGTGGAAAAACAGGAACAAATTCCACGCTTGAAGAGGGTGAAAATCCTATGACCGGAGAATGCGCTCCAAATATCCACTTGGGGGGGGAACCACAAGAAGACAAGTTAACAAAATTACTTTACCCTGAGTAAACGGATGCTTTTCACGATTTCCTAATTACATAAAAGATGAGTACAGAAAATTTCAAACGTGTCTCTTCAGCCCAACAACCGTTTGTGTTTCTTCAGGCGTTACACGCCGAGAGACAGAGGGCACTGATGTTATCAGCTGCTTTAGAAAGCCACAAATCAGTAGCCCGGCAGTAAAACCGGTACTTGGCTAATGGCTGCTAGTCGCCAGGAAAGCTTGGGCTTCCTCTGCTCAAACAGAATCTCACATGCAAAACAAAAACATCACAGAAAATGTTTTTAAAATTCGTCTCGAGGCAAACAAGAACCAAAGGAAGCGTCAGAAACATATTTTCTTTTAACTTAAATTCGTTTGGCAAACGGGCTCCCACAGTAAAACCACCTCTGCAGTTTATTTAAGCGGTCTCACGCTGGGGAATAATTGATGTTACTGTTTCATTAGACCCAGCGCTACCTATTTTCTCCCTCCCACTCACTCTGCTCCCAAACCACAAGAGACGCTGGTGCTCGAAAAGGCTGGAAATCTTCACATCGAATCGAGTGGATACCACAGCGATCACATCTCTCTTTTATTTTTACTTCTTTCTTGTAAAAAATACAAAGACGAGGCAAAACTAGGAGCGGAGCTTCCAACATCTCCGCCGTACCAGGACAATCACTCCGGCCGAAGCGCTTTACTATTTCAAGCAGCCTTATGACGGCAATTAATAATTGAAATATCCGTCAGGGAAAGCACTGACGAGACAGATCGGTTCCACTGACGTGACTCAAAACTTTAGTCTTTATGAATATTCAAAAAAAAAACCCAAAACCAACCCAAAGCACTTGACGCTACACACGACTGGGTTTCTTCCTTTCCGGTCCCTAACTGCAGAACGCGCATCCCGCAGCCGCCGTTCACCGGCTGACGGAGACGAGCCCGGCCGGAGAGACCGGCAGCCCCCCCAGCCCTCCTCCTCCTCCTCCTCCTCCTGCCCCGGGGAAGCCCCTCGGCAGCTCTCCGGGCCCTCTGGAAGCGCCGCAGGGCGGCGGGGAGCGCAGCCCAGCCCGCGGCATCCCCCGCCGCTCCCGCGCCCACGGGCGGCCGGAGGCTCCGTCCCCGGGGGCTGCGCACAGCGGCCCCGGGAAACTTCTGCCCCGACCACCCC
>VFFE01006818.1:540241-601736 GCA_008921705.1 Burhinus oedicnemus | reverse complement strand
CCATGGAGGAGGCGGGGGGAAAAAAGGCTTTTCAGCATCATACCGCATTAAGGTTTTTCAGCAGGCGTCTCAGGGCTCCCTCCGCTCCGGGAGACGTCGCCCCTGCCTGCGGGTGAATCCCGGCTCCCACGGGGGAGGGTTGGGAAGTGGGGAGAGGCGCCGGGGAGATGCGGAGCGGTGCCGGGGGGGGCGCGGTGCCGCTGCCCGCCGTGCCCGGCCGCCGGGATGGGCGGAACGGAGAGCGCCGCTCCGGCCGCAGCATCAGGCCCGAATGTCCCGCGGACACCCCCTCGAACGAGGCCCTTCTCCCGTCTTCTGGAGAAATAACGCGGGTTCGCACACGTGGGGGAGGAGACGGGCCCGGTACCGTTGCTGCTGCCGGGGAAAGGCGTTTGGGAAGCGGGTGCCCAGCTGGGACCTCTGTGGGTGCTGCTGCTGCGGAGAAGGTGGGAAGATCCCGCTGCCCGGGACACCAGCAGCAGCCCTGCCACAGCCACCGCTTCCTCCGGGCTGTGGGAGAAGCCGTTGGCAGCTCCTTATTAAAAATTGAGCCATTGCCACTTGGGCACAGGGAACCCTCCAGCAGCTGGGAGCGAGTCATCGCGCTTCGGGCAACGGTTTGAGGAAAAACAAGCAGCGACCTCTGCAAAAGCCAGAGAGCAACTCCCTCCTCTGGCCCAGGGCAGGCGGTCCCTGGGGCCAGCAACTTGTCTGCTTGCAGCCTGCGGGCTTCTTTCCCTTCCCGTCTCCTCCATCCTTCCCGCGGCTCCGAGGAGGCAGGAGCCGAGCGAGCCTCCTCTGGTTGCTGGCGGCATCACAGCTTCCAGCCGCTCCCGCAAAAAGGGAACGAATAACGGTAAAACGGGCTGAGCCTGGGTTCACAGAACATAGGAATGTTTCAACTTTACGGTTTAAAATCATTGCTTACGTTTCCCTGCCAAACCGCCAGCGCTGCCCTGGCTCTGCATCCCAGCGTGTCTCCATCACGGTGACACAAAGGGCAAATTTCCAGCGGTCCTGGGTTTGTGACTCAGCACGGCCCCAGACCATCAGGTGTGACGGAAGGCGTACGGCACCGGGATGGCACAGCTGCGCGGAGGCAAACCAGGGCCTCCTTAAAACTGCACGCAAGTAAAGCCAAACGTCTCAGAAATTAATCTTTTCTCCTCAGCCTCTCTAATTTCATTTGGTGTGCAGAGGAACTGGATCTCCCGTGGCAGTGGATAACCTTAGCAAAGGTGTAATTCCCAAGAAGTTTTGAAATCAAATTGTTATGATCCATGGATAAACGCGAGATCAGGGAAATACATTGCTTACTTTTATCCTCAGAGGGATACTGGAAAATACAGATTTGAGTAATCCACAAAGTGACAGAAATCAGATAAAGAGAAGATCGCTTCTAAATGTTTCATGCTTGGCTATTTGTTAAACTCAAAAATCACTTCCTGGTAATTGTGAGCGAACAGAGAAACAGACACATAATAACAACAACAACAAGAAAAACCAAAGAACCTTGTTTCCTATGAAATGCAGCGGTCCTTGAGTAGTCTGCTTTAAATGCAATCTATAAAACACTGGAAATAACAGCAAAATAGACCATTCTATTTTTATTAGTGGCTGAAGATTTATTTTGGGGAGGAAAAAGGTTGAAAGGGAATTTGCAGGAGTTCACCAACTGTTTGTGTCCATCCCCCTTTGCATGCAGCAGCATCCCCCCCCCGTGCCCCTGCCCCCTGCCAGTTAGTGGGCAATTCTTGGAGCCACGTCTTCCCGGGGTGGACAGCACTGACAAGACTACTTCTTCTGTTGGATCTGTTGCTTCTTGGAGGGCTTTATTCCCTGTGGTGACACCATGACTAACATCAGCCCACTGAAACCACCAAAGGCCAGTCTAGATCCAGCGTCTGTGTAACTATTCAAAGCGCAAATCAGTGGTGTTATTCAGACCGTCAAAAACACTGATCAATAAATCAAAGCCTTATAATTTCTTTCCAGTGGACAGTCTCACTTAACACTTTCCTAATTTTAGGTGGGAAAGTCTGTATATGTAATGTGGCTTCAGAAAGTCCCAGCTCTCTCGGGTCAGAGAGTTTCTTACCGGCTAGACAGACGTCTTGCAGCCCGGCTGAAGGATGCTCACACACACCCCAGCTGCTTTTTTGTTTAGGCTTCCTTTTCCTGCGCTTTAAAAACAGTAATGACATTATTGTTGCCTTCCCGCCTGGAGCTGGGGAGGCGTTTGGGTGTTTCCCAGTCTGTGCCTGCGGCAGGTTGATGACAAGCCCATACGCAAGAGGCTCGTCACGGTCCAAGCTCGGCGCTCCCACGCTGCACCCAGCGGGTGAGGGGTGACCGTGGGAGCGAGGGGTGACAGCAGCAGTGAGGGGTGACGGCAGGGGCCATGGGTGACAGCAGGGGCCATGGGTGACAGCGGGAGACGGGCAATGGCAGGAAAGAGGGGTGATGGCTGCAGTGAGGGGTGACGGCAGGAATGAGGGGTGGCAGTGGGAGTGAGGGGTGACGGCAGGAGACAAGGATGATGGCAGGAGACAGGGATGACAGCAGGAGCAAGGCGGGGTGGCAGGAGCGAGGGGCCGTATCCCCACCAGAGCCAGGCGATGCACGCTGCCGGGGCTCTGCTTTTCCCGGCCAGCCCAGAGAGTGGCAGTGATGCCGAGCCCAGCGCCGGCGCGGAGATGAAGCCAAGGCAGCAGCGAGCGTTCGGGCAGCGATGGCCATTGCGGGGCAGGAGCGCCGGCAGCGGGGCCTGGGGCAGGGGACAGACCCCGCTCACCCCTGCGGAGCGCTGGGTGACGGCTGGGCGCTCGCTGGCTCTGGAGCCACACTTTACAAAGTGAAAAGGTTCGGATAAAGTTTTCGCGCTCTGGACTCGCTCTCCGTGCTCGTACGCACAGGATCTGCATCGTGTTCACCTTCAGAGCAGGAGGTGGCCTCCCCTGAAGAACGAGGCGGCATCTCCACTGCTCCTCAGCACCAGCTGCCGCCTCCTCTCCAGGACACGCAGTAGGTTGCTCTGTTCTGGTCAGGGGCTGCCCTGAACACTCATCATCTTCCTCCTGCCCGCCCCTTGCAGCCTTTTCCATAAGGGCGGGATGTCCCTGCATTCCGGTGAGAAGTAACACAGGTCAGAGCAGTTCCCCAGTTCCTCACGGAGCTTATTCCCAGCGCTTGTGGCAGTCGTGCTCTCCCTCTGCTGACGAGCTTGTTACGCGTTCCCGTGAACCAAGGGGGCATTTACGGTCACGTTAAAACCTGATGTGCTTGAAGCGGTGTATATCGCCGCCAGGGTGGTACAGTAACCCAACAGTCCCTTCCAGCCACCGCATCGGCTGACTCCAGGAGTCTCTCCCCAGTGCTCAGTGCTGGGTGAAATTCGTGACAGTGATGATGATGCTGGTGGTCCACTGGGGCTGAAGAATGGAAAGGAGAGGGGGGGAGCAGAGACGTGGTAATAACCTATAAATACGCACGAGGGCTGCTGACAAAAAGAAGGGATTAATCTGTTTTTCGTGCTCCCTGGTGGACAGAGCAAGAAGCAGCAGCCCTGAATTGTAGCAAGAAAAACCTAATTTGGGCCTTGGAAGAGTTTTCTAAGGGTGAGAAAGGGACCCAGGAGGGCTGTGGTCTCCTCCAGCGCAGGTCGGGGAAGAGGGGAGGGAGTGACCCAGCACGGGTCCCCACCAGCCAGCCAGCGCACACAGCCCCTACCAGCCTCGGGGCTACAACCGAACTGGAAAAACCTCACATGGCAGCAAAGGGGAGTGATTTTCTGCTTTTCATGACAAAAGGGAGAGTTAATAGAAAGGCCACGGTGGAAGAAAAGAGAAGCGTTTGGGTCATAACTTTTTTCAACTCTTGTGACTTCACCTTGGAAGTGCTTTGGGGAAAAAAAAAGGCACCTGGGAGAGTTAATCAGTCCCACATCTAGTGCACACATTAGCCCTCAAATGCCACAAAGCGTACTTTAGGTAGCCAAAAAGCCAATTCAGCACTGGAATAAAAGATTTAGAGCCACCATCTTCATTTTTAAGTCTGAAAAAATGAGTTTAAACGGTCAAAAAGTGATCCCTTTCATTAATATCCAAATTACAGACTTTCCTTACTGAGGACATTATTAACCACTATTCTTCATGCCGAGGTTGTCTTGTGAGTAACGACCAAACTTTCCGATGGCAATGCACCAAACTATTTTACAGAAGCCGGGATGTAACTCTCCATTGTAGCACAGTAGCCATCCATAGGGATAAATCTAGTTTGGTACAGGAAACACGAACAGAACGGTAACCTGTACCACGACCCAGACGGAATTACGCAGAACCCCCGTACACAGGTCTGTCTGTAGCTGTGTATGTCTGAACGTACTGAAGTTGCCTGTAGATGATAGCACCAACAGAACTCCGGCAGAATTACATGCTTCAGCAAATTCCTAATAAATAAATTCCTCCCTGCTTCCGTGTGCTATCTGAGCTCCGAGTCCCAGGGAGCGAGGTTCGCAGCTATCTGTGCCAGCGTCTGCCTCTCGGGTTAAACTGCTCATTTCATACTCTGCGGAGGGGCTGGAGCGAGAAAAGGGAATCTCCTCTGCCATCTTTCGGCATCTTGTGCTGGGTGAGAAAGCAAGCCTGAACACAAGCGCTTTTTTATTTATTTATTTATTTATTTTAGGCACTAACCCGCCTGCCTCGCTCTGTCACAGCAGCGCAGCAATCAGCAGCCCCATCTGAGGAGCTCTTATTCCTTCCCAAGCAGAGCTGTCAAAATATCCAGCCAAACAAATGACCTGGCTAGCTGATTATTCTGTTGAGTTTTCTCGTAACAACAGAGACTAATAGTCTGTCCCTTGGGTTAATCCTTATCTCTGCATTAGTCATTTGTTTCCAACAGCAGTAAATAGCAGATATTTCAGAAATGTATCAAATAAACCCACTATGCACCTAACTGTGCGATACCATACTACGAAGGGAAATGAGCTTGACTCCAGCTAGCCATCAGTTTATAGTCTGTAGCACGAGGATTGATGGCTCCTACGTCTTTTCTTCTAGCCAGCAGAATCACAGATGCTATTTTTGTTCTATGCAGCTCATCCGAAGCTTTGACAAATCCTCCTTTTTGGAAACGGTGGCTACCAAGCAGTGGTCCCTCTGTCCCCGGATAGGGGGATTAAACCCCGATGCCTAAACCAGTGGGGTTCTCGTGTGACTTAGCTGCCAATGCCCGTGCCGAGGAGGAGCTACGCAGGACATGTGAGTGGCGGATGGTGGAACAGATTCCACCGCTCCTCAGAGCACAAGTCAATCCTCCGCTGAGCACAGTCCCCAAGGCAAACACATCAAACGAAAAATCCTGAAGTAAAATGAACTTTTGTTTCTATTCGTGTAATGTGAAATACCCCATCTTTGATGTGATTTTTGCTAAATTCTGTTGATTTCCATGAGCCCTGTTTCAACCCCAGTAAGAGAAATCAAGGAGACAGGAGTCAAATGAATAGTAGCTTCAGCACCATAAAAATCACTGCAGGAAAACATGCATGATACGTGACTTCAGCCTTTCTAGGAGCCATTTTTCAGGCCCTGGGGATGACGAGAATTGCCTTGAGACACCCGGCTCCCTGGGAGTCCTCCTCCGGCTCTGGCACTACATGCCCTTGTAAAAAGTCCCTCCCCAGCTTTCTTGTAGGTGCCCTTCAGATACTGGAAGGGGCTATAAGGGTCTCCCTGGAGCCTTCTCTTCTCCAGGCTGAACAACCCCAACTGTGATCACTTCCTCCTAAGTACAAGCATTGCCAAAGCAAGTGTGTTGACCCAGTGCTGGTCCACATGCTCAAGAAGGGCCTTAGGCGTTTTCCATAGGAGATACTCCTTGTAGGCATTGCTGACTACAAGTTTCCTTATTCCTTTCAGAGCCTACAGATTGTCTGGAAGGAATCTGTGGATCTCAGAGGAGATATATTGCACAAAGGTAGCCTTCTCAGAATTAGATTTGCACCTTGTTTATCCTACAAAATACTGAAGCACCTACTCAGCATTGAGGGTTCAAAGAGAAGGTGTTGGATTGCAGCTGGTACACCCCAGAGAGAATCAATAGGGGTCTTTTATTTTGAACTTTTTTAAAAGAGGGATGCTTTCCCGATTTACGTGCTTTGGCCATCACTGAAAGCCTGGAGATCTGATCCTCTGCATCACCACGTCTCATGCATTTCGGGTACCTCAGGTAGCTAGGAAGAAATTTTGAGCATTCCAGATTCTCAGTGAAGTCAGATCAACAAATTCACTCACAATAACTCGCTTAGAAATTAACTGTTTCATGTATTTCAGCAAAATATGTATGCGATAAGCTCAAAACATCTAGATTGTCAAAAAGCTGTGGCTTCCAAAACAACAAACAACAGATGGTGCCATCTCACATCTACCTACTACTCTAAAGAGATACTTGATAGATAGTCAAATGAACTCCCTTGTAGAAAGACTAACAGTAGAGTTTGTACTATAAAGATTCAGATTTTTTTGGTGCCCACTCATAACTAGTTTATCAACAAAAGGTGAAGAGCAGTAATCAAATCTGCACCCTCCATCGCAATAGCAGGGCAGGCAGGAGCTACCACAGTCCAGCAAAACAGTCTGTCACATACTCAACAACTTTTTATTTACTCTCAAACACAAGTTGCATTTCATCCTGGAGGGATAAAAAATTGTCCTCACTGCTGTAGACCCCTCAGCATTTTAACACTGTGGTTTGCATGGATGTTGGAAGAGGAGTCTTTGTATCAGTTCTTACAGCCCTAAACAAACATTTGTTATTGCTTAATCTCCAGTTTAGAAAAGATCAGTTTTCCAGAAAAGACGTGGGAGCAGCACTGCATTAACTGATAAGACAGCAGAACGGCCCCACAGCTTATCTGATAGTCGCAAGGCCCTTCCTGAAACTGGCTTTATTAAACCTCAGCAGCGGACCTTAGAAATAACAGGAACAATAAGGACAGCTCTGAAATGCAGGTAATGTTAGAGAGCAATAAAAAGTGCGGCCAGCTTTGCAGTGGGCTGGAAACAGTCATTCATCACTTCGCGTCTTGAAGAAAGTCTTCAAAACTGCCCACAGGACACAATTTTCTGTCTCGGAGCTGCTGTTTCCAGCACGCACGGCGACTGCTGGTCCTCAAAGGACAGTCATGTCATTCACCAGACAAGGAGAAGACTTCTGGGTGCAGACGCGATGCCCCACAGGAATGTTCTGGATGCCAAGAGAAGTGTTTGAAAGGTGCCGCACCCACCCACCACACTACTGTTGTACACGCCACGCACCAAATCCGTTGGGGAAGAGACAGTAACGTTTCATGCCAAGGACAGACTTTTCCTGAGGCACCTAATTATCATCAGCCCACACGCTATTTTCACAAATTGCTTAGAAGGGCTTATTGCAAAGGCAGCGTTATGAGACAGTTGGTTACACTGAACTCGGGTTATTTAAAATACACGAGGGGAGGGAGGGCAACTCGTGGGCACTTTGCTCTCTGCAGAAGGTGGAACATCATTACTACCTCTACTTTGTACACATTATTCCAAGGTACAAATACATGTTTTTAGCTTCTTAATTAGCTGCTTTACCTCCCCACGTTAACACGGTTATGTCAAAGCTCATTGCAAGTTTAAAACTTCACTTTATCAGCCGAGCAATTTCATTTTTATGAGCTTTATCCTCATTATAGTAACTTTAATACACTTTTGTTACCTAATTATTCCTCTTTCCAGATTATTGCTCTTAAATAACATTACTATTATTCTGGATTCAGTGGTGGAGACAGCACACCAGATCACACACTTATCTCCAAAACCATTTTGGGAATCAAATGTGGAAATACCATTGTCAAGTTACAAAAAAACATACCAAGAACTAATTATTCCATCTGGAAACCTTCAGCTTTAATTTCTCCAACATTAAATTCCCCAGTATCGTTCTTCAGTCACTCAGCTGTAATGGGTTCTGCTCCGATCCCAGACGAACATTTCACGGCACTTTCAGGACAGAGCTCTCCCGGACTCTCCTTATTGCAGGTAGGCTCGCTGCCTAATTATCCATTTCAGGGATGATTTTACTTTGCAGTTGGCTGTTAGCTTCGGCCATTCGTTCCACCCCTGGTCCGTTCTCCTGCAGCTGGGGATGGCGACTGTCAAGCCTACGAGCATTTCGCCTCCCTGAGCCCGCAGCCACGCTGGCGAGAAAGGCAGGGACGGCCTCGCGGCGGCACGGCCACCCTCCTCCGCGAGCAGCTCAGGGCTGGATAAGAGATGTCTGGTTTTCATACGTTCTAAAGCGCTCAGCCATTCGCTTAGGAATTAGGCGGAACACAAAACCGTTCTGGAAAACAAAGGCTCGCGTTGAAATCCCTGCCTCCGAGCCGGGCGTGTGCTGCTGTCCTCCCGAGCAGGCCATGCTGCTGCGCACGGGAGGCACGCGAGCCCAAGAGGAGAAGCAGGGTCTGGGGTCTGCCAGAAACCATCAGCACCTGGAAGTCTCCTCTGGCCAAGAGCAAAACCCACTCCAAGCTTCTCCAGTTAAGTGCTGAGACCCCAGCTATTACAGCAGATACCAGTACATCGTGAGCAGACCACAGCATCATAGAATGGTTTAGGTTGGAAGGGACCTGAAAGACCACCTAGTTCCACCCCCCTGCCATGGGCAGGGACACCTCCCACTAGACCTGGTTGCTCCAAGCCCCGTCCAACCTGGCCTTGAACACCTCCAGGGATGGGGCAGCCACAGCTGCTCTGGGCAACCTGGGCCAGGGTCTCACCACCCTCACAGTCAACAATTTCTTCCTAATATCTCATGTAAATCTTCGCTCTTTCAGTTTAAAACTGTTCCCCCTCGTCCTGTGGCTCCACTCCCTGATCCAGAGTCCCTCCCCAGCTTTCCTGGAGCCCCTTTCAGACACTGGAAAGCTGCTCTAAGGTCTCCCTGGAGCTGCCTTCTCCAGGCTGAACACCCCCAACTCTCTCAGCCTGTCCTCACAGCAGAGGGGCTCCAGCCCTCGGATCATCTTTGTGGCCTCCTCTGGACCCGCTCCAACAGGTCATATCTCTCAGTTTGGTTTTGGGAGTAAGACTCAGTCCTTGGGTAGCCACCTTCTTAGAGGAGCAGTTGTGCTCCATCCCCCAAAGGGATCGGAGCATCCCACTGGCACCCCCATCCCCATGGCATGCAGCTCAGAGCAATGTACAGCAATAACAGCCCGCAGCTTCACCCCTCCTCCAGTGAGGGGCCTAAGGGCGGAGGAGGAGGAGGAGGAGATGCTGGGGAGGGTTTAGGAGGCTTTGTCCAACTTGTCCCTTTGATCCAGTTCCCAGCCTTTGTGGGCGAGGGGGGAGGCAGGCAAGGGTGTGTGCCGCTGGACACTGGTGCACCAAGGGCGAAGGACAAGTCCTGCTTCCAGCCCCATCCCTCCACCCTGCGGGCGCTGCACCGCTGCCTCCTGGCACCAGCCCCTGTCCTGGAGCCGTCCCCGCAGGGCTCCCATCCACAGACACAGCAACAGGGCTTGGTCCACCAGCCGCAGGGCTCGGGAGCTGCAACGCCTCCCTCCTTTCTACGGGGAGCACGAGGTCCGAGACGCCTCTACTGGCTCAGGATGCAGTCTCCATGTCGGGATACGGTCTGGCACAAAACTAGCGGCCCTTGGTAAAGCCAAGCAACTGGTCAGGCCAGCGATGGATGGATGTAAGGACTCACCAGCAGCTTCTTACATTTCTGAGGGGGAGAGAGAATTATTGATCACCCTGTTTCACACAGGTTGTGAATAACAGTGGCCAAGCTGTGGCTTTCAGCCTTTAAAATTAGTGCAGAAAACACTATAAAAAGTTATTTTCGTATTTTGTAAGAAGAAACTTGTTGCTTGGAAGGAACTTATGCTAAAAACCACAAAAATTTTTAAATCGTCTTGTAAAACAGCCAAACGTGAATTTCCAGCTTGAAGATGCCGCTGATGTTCCCACCAGCCTGCAGAGTGCTGCGTGTAGGTGGGCACCATGTCACGGGCCTGAGTTAAGGAGAGAAAGTGCTCAACACAGTCCAAAGGGCAAGACCGGGAAAGGTTATGGAAAGTGATGGAGTAGTTCTATTGTTTCTTTTTTACTAGTTTTTTTTTAATAATCAAATTACCATGAAAAATAAAAAATAAATTAATTTCTTGTACACATTTACTTGCGGTTTCTAGTGGTATGCCATCCCGCTACATGACATTGACTTGACTAGCAAATAGAAAAAATGATTCCCATCGCTCAAGAGCAGGCTGTAGATCATTCCGTACCTCCGCATCGCCGTATTACTCTGGGCACCTGCCAGGCAGCCTCCCCTCCCCTCCCCTCCCCGGCCTCACAGGTTTGCTCAGGCTGGTTTTAACTTTGGTTTTCAGGTCTGTTTTTCCTCCTCTGAGATGGTTCAGCTGATTCCACTCATTTCAAAATCTTAAAATACATTTTAGGGTTGGTTTCGTTGCTGTTGTTTTTCAGCTAGCCTTTGGAATTCATCTTCCCTCTTTATATTCCTGACACTTTGGTCAATAAAAAAAAACCACACAAAAAAACCAAACAAAAAAACCCCTTCAAGGACTGATTTTATCTCTGTCCGCAGTAGGTAAATGCACGCTCTCTTCTCTCCGGAGATCTCTACGCTGTGCATTTCTGTCTTTGGGTTGAGCATTACCAGCATCATAACTTATTTATGTTTTGCTCAGCTGAAGAGGACAACACCTCTGGTGTTAAAAGGAAATACCGAAGGGCAGAAGCCAGCATTATTTTCTCTCTTGCCTTTTTCCCTTCATTACAGCCAGAGACTCCCTCTGATCCCCACTTTCTTCTCTCCGTGCAATGCTCTGGGGAAGGAGGGCTCCACAAAGAGCACACGCTCCAGTGGCTGGGGCAGATGCACTTGCTGGTTTTAGGCGATATTCCCAACTGATGCTTCTTCAAAATGTGTCATTCATGGCACAAGCCCGATTTGTGTTTTGTTTGCTGCTTGAAGAAATCATTTTGTTGAATAATAATCTTCCGTGTGTGAGAACTTCTATTTTCAAAATGGTCTGTGGAGCGGCTCATCTCTTAATGAGCTTTCCTACAGGCTACGAGCTGACATCAAGAACCTTCTTCACTTGGCTTCTTTTGCATCGCAGATGCCAAAGTCAGCTGTGAGGTGCAGAAAGAAGCAAAACCGCTCCAGAGACGTATAGTTCATCATCGCAACATGAACTGGACGCGAGCGTGTTTGAGATGACCCACAGAGATGTCTCCTAACCAAGACCCAGCTCCAGGTTTGGAAGATCTCACAACACGACATTTTAAGACGGATTCTGCCCCTCGCTGGGCGAGCTCACAGAGGCTGGAGTTCAGCCGTGCGAAAGCACAAAGCTCACAAACCGTTTAACCTGACCTGGCGAGACTAAACAGGACCAAGTGACACAGTGCTTTGGGCTGGTGACTGGCGCCAGAAGAACTGGAGTCCCATAAATACCCGCTGCATTCTCATAATAGCCAGCGGTACCTCCCGCAACAGCCACCTGCTTGATTTCTCTTACTCTCTACTCATTTTTCCTTACCTGTCTTCATGTGTTCAGGAAAAAAGGACCCATTATGCCACTCTAAAAATAATACTGTAGGTTCTCATCTCAAAACCATACACCAACAATGATTTTGCACTAGTTATGGTTACAAGTAGATATTTGGGGCTTTTTTATTAATAGAATTAGACAAGATATTTGGCTGTATCATCTTTCATAAAATCATCCACATTTTTTTCCCATTCTGGTTGACAGACCTGATCAGAGTTCTTAAAACAAGGAAAACAACCAAAACCAGGGGTGGCTGTAACCTCCTTTCTCCCACCCTTGGAGCACATGTACTTTTGTTTCTGAAGTCTTGGTAGCAATATCACAGAATTCTATTACTTTTCTTCTGAACACTTACTTCGGCTATGTCAGATATACTGTGTAAATTATAAATATGCATGCAGCTTACCTAAAAAAAAATATGTTGGCCCAAAGTATTTGTAGCTAACCATTATCATTAAGCTAGTCATTACTGCATTCAAATCGGTTCCTTTCGTTCAAGTAATAATGTTCTTTGTCATTTCATCCATCCATAATGATGCTTTCCTAACCTTATTTTTATAAGATTAGCCCTTAGAAAACATTCAAATACATTTTAAAGAAATACATACTAAAAAGTCATTGAGGCAGAATCCCAAATTATTACTTTCTTCTCCTGTAGGAAAAGGAGTGGTTATTTTTAGTGTACAAATGGATATAATCTTAAATTTTTGCAAGAAGATGGAAAGAGAGACAGGGACAGAGAGGAGAATTTCTAAGCAGCTTTAAAAAAAGAAGTCAGTTAACACAGGTTTTTTGGAAGGAATACACATCTAGCCATCTTGGTATTGCTCATTAAAAAAAAAAAAATCACTATTACTGCTCAGTAAAGACTTGTGATCGACCTTGTAAAGCAGTTTAATTCTGGAGACACCTTGAGGATTGCAAATTTAAGACAAGAGTAAAATATTTTGTGTTACAAAACCAACCTAAAAAAGAACGCCGTGCCTGGCCCAACGGCAGACTTGTTGTGCCTTTTTTCTCCAAAAGGACAGCTGGAGGTGGGGAACGCTGTCTGCTTCGGGCTTGGGCTTGAAGGGAGACTAATAATGACTGAAATCCTCTCTTCTTATTAGAAAATTCCTCCACTCTGTTTAATTTAAAAATAGCCTAAGCAACTGCTGGTAGCGCTATTCTACTAGGGAGGGGGAAAAAAACCCCTAAGTTTCTTTTTAGGATATTTTTGAGCCAAGGAAAATTGAGAGAAAAAGAAGTACTGTAATGAAAGCAAAGCTCAACTGACAAGCAAGCTCCTAAAGGGAAAAAGTAATCAATTCCAGAGGTTCCTGCTGGTAGATGGCAATTACATCTTCCACCGTGCTTCTTCTTGGTGATTGAGTTCCGCGTGCCTCTTGTTGTGACCCCAGCAAAAGTGGGGGGAAGGTCCCTGAGCTCACCATGGTCTTTTGTGCGTTTGCTTGGGGTTTGGTTATTGTTTGTTTGTTGGGGCTTTTTTAAAGTCCTTCCCAAGTTCTTCATGGGGTCTTTCAGAGAAAACTATATGTGTAAAGACTACAAATATACTAATGGCCCTGTTAGACCATGCTGGGGGTGGGGACGATGACACACGACTTGGTGGAAGGAGCTGAACTGGATTGCCCAGTAACTTTCTAAAGAAAAGAAGCCAAAATACAAATATTTCTAAGTGACATGGCCAACCTTTTTAATAATACGGTTAGCAAACCATGAGAGTTCAATGCCATTCCTAAAGAGTTATTTATCCACTTAGATAACGACATGATTAACTTTGTGGCCTGCCCTCCCCTAAGCTCCCCAGTTAAAAATCCTTCCATATTTACGGTAGCGAGCCAGCAGAACTCAAAAAGTTTCTCAGCAGGTGGGGAAAATAGAATGTTCCCAGTACAGGCCGCCACTTGCCAGAGGTGAAGGTTCTCTCTGAGCTAAACGAAGCAGCTCTTTCACCAACGAATTAAAAACAAATAAATAAAAGTACTCCCTCCCCACCCAGCCATGAGCATGGTCACTCAAGCTGCACCCAACAGCGAGTCCTCCCTGTGGAGCGCTGGCGCCCGCTGCCCAGGTCAAGGCGCAGGACCTCGGCTCTCGGCAGCCTCGCGGGGGTCCCCAGCGCAGAGACAAGCGGTGGTCCCTGTCGCCATCCACGGGGGACGCAGCACTGGCGCGACCGTCCTGCATCACCAAGTGATGCAACTTTGATGCGTAACCAGCTCCTGCGCATCTGAGCAGTCTGAACCGAGTGGCAGATATTTAATATCACAGCACTTCAACAAACATTTTAGTTCCTCATGTCTCTTAAAAATTTCTCAAAATGTCAGTGCTATTTTTACCCTCCTCTGCAATCCCTCTGAATTTTGCTATTACTCTCTTATGTCACTTTCTTATTTTATTCTAAGTCTGTCAATTATTTTTCCTTTGGCAACGGAAAGTTGTCCCTGTCTGCGATCCCATGAGCGATACTGCTTTCAGATTCTTCTCCTACCTTGAATTCCAGCAGCCCAGTCCAGACCACAGCCCAGCTCACACTGCACCCCTGCTTTCCCCTCCCCTTACTGTACACTGTACGCCTTAGAAAAGATAGAAAGTCTTGTGTTTAATCAGTTTGGACAAATAAATTATCGAAGTCTTTTAAGCGGCAATTTTTCATTCTCTAGGAATTTTACAGACACCCAAACATTTAACCAAAACTGGGTTTGGTTCCTCAAATCTCCTCTGAGATTTTAACTGCCGGGGCAGTGTCTTCAGCTCCCCGGTCCATGGCGAAGCCCAGACTCTGCCCAAGCGGCACCAGAGCAGCCGCGATGCCGCGCTGCTGGGGGAGCGCGCCGGGGTTTACCGCACAGCTGAGCACGGTCGTGCAGAAACGGGAGAGAAAACCCCCACACACACCAAACAGCAACAAAATCCCCACCAATCAGGAAAATGTAGCATTTCACACAGATTCGCTTAAAACTTGTAACGTTAATGCGTTATCAAGCTCTCCACTTTGTTCAGTTTCTGTAGCAAAAACTGCCAGAAGCACAGAACATTTCACGCTTTCATCTTCCAGAAATAATTTGACAGTACTTGAAGATTTGATCGCTCTGATTACATTATTATTGTTTGTTGAATACCAATAACAGCAGGCTTAAAAAAAAAAAATAATAATAATCTCTCTTCACTGCTTGCTTTGTAGCCGTGAGCTGTGCGGTGCGGGGCCGTCGTGGGGGAGACCTGGCCTTTCTCATGACTTCCCAAAGTGGGTGTGGGCGAGTGCGAGTCCACGGGATGGAGACGAGCAGCAGGATTTCCCATGAGCTCCCCCGAGCCGCCGGCACGCCGCTGCCGACCACGGGGGCCACCGACATGGGGCCAGAGTCCATCCGTGGAGCAAGCTCCCATGATGGAGCATCCCGCAGCATCGGTGTTGCGCATTCTGCCAGTGAACTCTGCTCTTCCAAACTTGCCTCCATGCACTTCACACACCGAGCAAATCTGCCAAGCTGGATGTTGGGTTTTCTCCCCCCCCCATCAACTAGAAAGTCTTCCAAGCCATTAATTTTAAGGAAATTGGCTGTTTTCCACACAAAAAAGTGATGTGCCTGATTAATCTCTAGATCCCTTATATCAGGGCTTTGTCATTAGGCAGCTTTCTTTTGTATGCACCACTTACTCCAGTAATCAGATAAAATTGCCAAGCCGTGGCGTTAAGGTAGAGCTGCAGAGCTAATGTCCAAATGAAGGGTGCTGATGGGCGTAACGGTGCTTGGAGCATTAGCAGCAACATCTACGTAGCCCCGTGAATGTGCTATTTCTTCTGGGGGCTCTGCATACAGGGCTGGGAAATCCTCTTGGCCTTCTTTCTTTTTAGTAGTGAGGCTTTTACCAATGTTTCTCAAATGACAAACTAGGCTGTGACCAACCCCAGACCTTGAGAGACGTTAGAGACAGTTCAAAGGGAAGGAAGGAGTTTGTGACTTGGTCTAGCGTGACAGCAAGGAAGGAAATGAGACAGCACATATGGTGCTTCTGTGAGAACAGGCAAACTTCTCCAGGAGCTTGATGTTCATAGAACTGCAGAATGGTTTGGGTTGGAAGGGACCTTAAAGATCATCTAGTTCCAACCCCCCTGCCCTGGGCAGGGACACCTCCCACCAGACCAAGTTGCTCCAAGCCCCGTCCAACCTGGCCTTGAACACCTCCAGGGATGGGGCAGCCACAGCTGCTCTGGGCAACCTGGGCCAGGGTCTCACCACCCTCACAGACAAGAACTTCTTCCTAATATCAAGTGTAAATCTGCCCTCTTTCAATTTACAATCGGTCCCCCTCATCCTATTGCTCCACTCCCTGATCCAGAGTCCCTCCCCAGCTTTCCTGGAGCCCCTTTCAGACACTGGAAAGCTGCTCAAAGGTCTCCTTGGAGCCTTCTCTTCTCCAGGCTGAACACCCCCAACTCTCCCAGCCTGGCCTCACAGCAGAGGGGCTCCAGCCCTCCCAGCATCTCCATGGCCTCCTCTGGCCCCGCTCCAACAGGTCCATGTCCTTCTGCTGTTGGTGTCCCCAGCGCTGGAGGCAGCACTGCAGGGGGGTCTCCCCAGAGCGCAGCAGAGGGGCAGAATCCCCTCCCTGGCCCTGCTGCCCACGCTGCTGGGGATGCAGCCCGGGATGCGGGGGGCTTTCTGGGCTGCCAGCGCACGTTGCCAGCTCGTGTTGAGCTTCTCATCCACCAACACCCCCACGTCCCTCTCCTCAGGGCTGCTCTCCATCCATTCTCTGCCCAGCCTGGATTTGTGCTTGGGATTGCCCCAACCCAGGTGCAGGACCTTGCACTTGGCCTTGTTGAATTTCATGAGGTTCTTATGGGCCCACCTCTCAAGCCTGTTCAGGTCCCTCTGGATGGCATCCTGTCCCTCCAGCATGTTGACCACTCCACACAGCTCGGTGTAGTCAGCAAACTTGCTGAGGGTGAGGGTGTTCCTCCTAAATACAAGTGAACTACTACCTTTAGATGAATACACGTCCTCCCTCTCTTCCCAAACTCTCTACCCATCATCTGTATTGTAACTTCATTAGCACATCAGCATTGCATTGCTGGCTATGGGTGAGGATTTCAGCTTTCAACTCACAGATATAATCCAAAATAAAGTAGATCTGATGTAGTTAGAGATCCGGTTTTCGGTTTATCCTTACAACGGCTGCAGCCCTACAGAGTGACCCCGCGTGTCCCAGCCCCGTTCAAAGCTCCTCTGCAAGAGCCGAGGGGCAACTCACTGAGACAAGATACGTGCCCCTCTGGCCAGGGCTGCACGATGAGGCAACCTAGAGCTACCCAAGAGCACCCGACACACACCGGAACACGGACCGGCATTGCCCACGTGTCCTCGCTGTGCCAGAGCACCGGCATTGACTCTCCCCTGGCCTCCGCAGCCGCAGAGCCTCACCAGTGCCCAGAGCCAGCCAGCCCACAGCAGGGATTCCCGCTCCTGGAAGCGTCTCAGTTCCTATGGCAAATGTTCACGCTTCCTCGACATAAAAGCAAACAGAACAGAGTGTTTTAAAAGGGGCAGGAGGTGATAACTGGTTTGTGTAACGGTGACCTAAGTGTCTGTCTCCGGACAGGGCGTACGAGCGGTGTGTCGGTATTTTGTGTAACGGTGACCCAAATGTCTGTCTCCAGACAGGGCGTACGAGCGGTGTGTCGGTATTTTGTGTAACAGTGACCCAAGTGTCTGCCTCCGGACAGGGCGTACGAGCGGTGCGTTGGCCTTAGCTCTGCAGAGAAACACCCCTGTACACAAATAGCAGCACAGCACACCAGTCAAAACGAGCGTAGCCGGTTTGCTACCAACCGAGTGCTAAGAAAATCATCTATTCTTTAACTTGGGTATGAGCCTAAATAAGTTAGAGCATGCTCTCTAGCTTAATGAATGCTTCTTAGGCACTGGAGCTCATTTTCTTGCTCCCTGCCAAATGGGTCTGGAGCTGCTCCATCTCCTTTTCTTGGCCAACTCCATGCAAGTCTGCGCTTGCCCCGGCTTCTGTGCCAGGCATGGCGGGGCTCAGGTTGGCCCCTGGTGTCACGGGCACAGTCACGCAGAAACTGTCATTGGAGGATTTTCTGCCGGTCACTGGTGCGCCTCTGGATGCCTCGGCTCTAAGGGACTGACCGAAGGAGCTTGATCCCGGTGCCCAGCAGCGCTGGCCCCCGGCAGACCAAGGTCCAAGTGCCAATCCCCGCCGGCGGCAGTCAGGCACGCGCAGGGTATTTGCCAGCCTGACCCAGGCTGCGGATGAGAAGGGGGAGATGCTCCCTGGTCCCCCCCAAACCCCCCCAAATAGTGCTGGGAGGAGCAGGGGGCACGGCACACCCCACGGCAGCAACACCAACAGGGTTTTAGGAACAAAACAAAGGAAAAGGATACATTTTAAAATAGGCAAGTTTTAAGTCCTCGTAGTCACACAACTCACTGGCTCAAAGAGGTTAGCAATTAATCTCTGGAAAACAAAACCCTGACTTCGGAGGCTACCCTGCTCCAAAGACAGCTTTCCAGACATGGATCAGTACGTCTGCACAGGTCTGTAACAGGTCTTTTCAGGCTGACACGTTTAGTTTTGAAGTGAAGAAGTTATTAGCAACAGATTACATTACTGTACGTGGCTTCTCTTTTAGAGCTCGTCTCACCGCTGTAAGCAGGAAAAAATATTACACTAAGCCAGAATGATAATAACAATTGGAAAAAAAAATATGTGTTACTTCTGTTTCTAAATAGTCACCCTAATCAGCATAGACTTGTGTTGGGATCTTCCCAGAAAGAGTTGCCAAATCACCATATCCGATCAAACTGCTAGCCACAGCAGATGACAACGAGCGCCTGTTGGGAGCCGCTGCCGGGCTGAGCTGGAGCCGGCGGCGATTCCCGAGGGAGCTGCACAGCCCCAGCGCCGGCAGCTCCCACAGCTGCACCGCACACGCGGGTGGGAGCATCCCTCCACGGGGAAGTGTTCCGAATTAATTGATACGGCATCGGTGTTACGGCTTCATTGTTGAAGCCTCTTACAGTGTTAGAAAAAGACATTGGCTCTTCGCATTAAACCAGTTCCAACGATAACGCAACAGCCCTGTTTTAAACTGAAGTGAATTCTCTATGCGAGAGGTGATTTTCCTTAGTCTCAAGCAACACATACACTCAGCACTGCTGTATCAAAGCACTGCAAATTTTAGTTTTATATAGTTCGTGGCTAAAAATGATCCAGTATCCATTGTAAATCCTCACGTCTCTTAGAAATGCACATCTGGTGGTGGAACACAAAGTTGTCTCAATTCGCTAACTTTCAAAGCGACCTCTGGAAGGCGAAGCTGTCCCTCCCCTGAGCCTTGCGCCCCCGCGCAGGAGGACCCTCCGCCAGGTCTGCGCAGGTCCCCCGGCCCCCGGCACTGGGATGTCCCCAGCACTGATACAGGGTGACGTGGGACCAGACCCGCAGCCTGCGCAGGCAGGGCTGCCCGCGTCCCCCACCGGGCACTGCCGTGTTTCCTCACCTGCGCTGCAACTGCGAAGGACAAACTTCTGCAGAAGCGTAAGAGAAGTTTAGTAAGGGTTTCCTTTCCCCTACGGACACGGGATATTCACCAGAAATCAGAAATGCCCGTTCTAGCCGGTGCCGCACACTGACACGCTTTGCTCGTGCGATGAGTCTGGAGTCAGATGAGCAAGGCATAGGAACAGTCTTGTTATTTCCTTCCTCATAGCATTAATTTTCCTCCTTAATCCAAACACAGCTTTCTGCAGTTATTAAAGTGGTTTTAATCCAATAAAACATAAGCAGCATGGATCAAAGAATATCCCAGAGGCACAATAGGCAGAAAACCGCTCATGTAAAGTTCAATGTAAAATGCAAAGCCTATTTGCTGCATACGTAGACAACCCAAAGGTAGGAGAGATCGGTAAGACGTGTCTGTCACTTTACTCCCTGTGCCATAATGCCGTCTATCCAATTAAAGTGCATTCGACTAATCACCAGTTAACATATTTCAATTAATTTAATTAACATGTAATAACATTACATCATACAAAGATAATACTGTAAATTGTTTTCAGATCAAATTCTAAATTACTGCAGAACATGTCCATTCCTAAGGGAAATAAAAATGAAAGCTGCTTTTCTCTCTTTTCTCCCTAGCACCTTTTAAGAACAGAGACTTACATTCTGGAAAACTCGTTAATTCATTAAGTGAATGTATGGGTTTCGTGAAATCCATAGGTGTTAATAAACCCAAGACTATTTGTGTGCTTCTTGACCTGTGAAGGGCAGATGCCAGTGCTCAGAATTTGCCATGGGAATACTCCCCACGCCCAGTTACGGTGCTGGTCAGCTTGTCCCTCCCTGGCTTGTACCACTGGCATGATCAGACCCGATCCAAGTCTGGTGGTTCTCCAGCTCTCAAACAGCAACCAAATCCACAGCAGTTGGCTGCCATTTCTAACACCGCTCTCGGTGTTTTGTCTCTTCTTCAGACTCAAAGAGAATTTGTCTGGAGCCCATCACCCGGCCCCCCAGTTCTCAAAGGACACTGGGAACCACTTCCCAGGTCTCAGTGAGATGCCTCCATGAGCAAGGCAGCATAGCCTGGGGGACTTCCCACTGCCAGACCGTTGCTTGTATTTCACACCAGCCTCTTTAGAATTCTGCTTTGGTCTACTAGAAAGCATAAAAAGAGATCATTCTCAAAACAGCAATCTTGATAAAAGGGGAAGTAATTGCCCATAGTGCTTTGAAAGATGTTCGCTTGTCAGCATTGTTTTCTGTGTGAACACGACGATAAGAAATTGGCTATGGCACAAGTCAGGACCAGTGGAAAGAGTCAGGGAAAACCAAGTCATGAAATGCAGGAATGGGAGAGAAGAGTGGCAGAGCAAGGCAGTGTGGCAGTAGGAGGAGGTTGGGACAATGTTGCTTTCTGTAATTCCACTTGAATTTGCCCGATTTTCTTTATTCTTTACTCTGGGTGTCTGTGCCCAGGTCACAGCAAGGCTACTTCTGACCCAGAGCACCTTCAAGGTAGCCAGCAGAGACACGCTCTCCGTTCCCCCTCAACTGCCATCTGACTGCGACGCTTTGTACACTGCCACCGACACCAGCACCCATGGTTTCTGTCGGGAGAGCTTTGATCACAGTCAAAACACCTCCAGGTATCTGCTGAGCTTCCCTACTCTGAAACTGTTCTCCACCATTCACTGGTCACCTGCAAGGCTTTGCGCTCCCTGTAGCAAAAGCAAACGTTACACTTAAGGCCTTTTCTAACTCATTAATAGTTCATTTGGTTCACCGATGAGACTCTCTGACCAGTCTCTAGCGCAAACACTGCATTGGTAGGTCATCAACACAGCAGAGAGGTGATCACCTCACAGCACCAGCCAGCTCCTAGGCATTCCGCCCCTCGGCAGAGGTTCTCACCCCTTTCATCAGGAGTTTTGAGCACCACCAAACACCCCCTACGAGCAACTCCCTCCTGCGGAGCACTGGAGAACGCGCCTTTCCCTCATTGTCATGCAGTTGTGTTGTTGAAGGATGAAACCAGTAGAAGTATCTGTATGTGATATATCTCACTGAAAATAGTGACGTGATTTAATCCTATCTTTATGAATAAAAAGGAAAGTGTATGTTATCTGTCCTGAATAGATCCCATGCTTTCTAAATTTAAAAAGTTAATTTCAAAGAGAAATTCCAGCTCAGTCAAATGAAATCTGCTTCCCTTTGAATTTCCCTTCTGGTCTATGTATGGTAATATTTCTGCTAAAGATGGCCTAATCAGAGGTTACACTGCACCAACTGGAAAGTAATCCCCCATAAAAATCATGTCAGAATTTTTCTTAGTATTCCAGTTAATGAAAGGACAAATAAAATACCAGCATTATTTCCAACCTTTGAAAGTTTCCTTTCTGAAGAGTTCTTTTAAGTGCTAATTAATCAAATCAGTGATATTTTTCTAGGGTCAGTGATTCATTACTGCTGTGCTAGTTGAAACTGAAGAAGTCTGAAATATGAAACTAAATAAATCATATTTCTTCCATAGATGGTCAGGCTGCATTTGCAGGAAGGACAGACATTGTCTTGAGTCAAATACATTCTGAATAACTTTTTTTTTTTCCCCTCTCTTCTTTTGATCGCAGTACAGAATTAGAGAAAGGAGATTACCAGAGAACGTTCCACCGACATCCAACCAGCGCTTGACCAGTGCAGGTGAGCATCACCAGGTTCACCCTTCCCTCTTGTAACTAACCCGACAAAAGCCCGAACAGGCTGAAGGTCGTCATATTCCCAGCAAGGTTAAGATTTGAATTTAGCCATCTTCTTCGTGCAGGACTGAAATCTGGGTCTGACTACAAGGATGTGGAAGATGTTTTTGAATTCAAGGCCAACAACAGAAGTCAGCCTTCTGCACAGACAGAACTACCTCCCTCCACCTTGGCACCCCTCTCATCAGGGCTTTTTAAAACGTGTATCCAGAAAGTAATTCTAAGAAAATAATGTCAAAACGAAATGAAAAGAAAGTAATGTTAAGCAAAAGCAGAGAGAGCAGACTGGTGAAAGATTATCAAGAATAACAAGAAATGGAAAGAAGGATGAGTAAAACCAAGGGGAGAGAATGATGGATACTGGAAAATAAGTGCGAACAGTAAGATGATGAATGAAAGAAAATAATGAAAAGAAAAAGAGAACAAAGAAGCTCAGCTAAAAGAAAAAACAAGTTTTAAATCATCTCGCAAATGAATGTTTCTTAACGTGATGAAACCAAGGGTTGGCAGAATTCTTCTTACCAAATGCTTCAGCCGAACGTTGAAAATCAGCCAAATTTCTGCACAGAAGAGGTGACAGCAAAGGTGGCCCTAGAAAAACTCAAAATCCTACAACTGAACTCGGAGTAGGAGAAAAACCAGCAGACATGATGGCAGCAGCTGTGAACTGTTCCATATAGAATCTTTACAGATAGAAACCTTCTATGTATTATCCTTAAGCGTACTGATCAACTGCACATGCGTACACCAAACACCAACCCATTTAATTTATCATCATATTCCTAAGGAAACACACTCAGACATTAACCTAACGCAACTGAACATTCGAAGAATTTGTCTTCATCAACAAAATAAAATATGCAGGTCTTTCAGATCCTCAGTTGGAGGAAAACGTTTATGTAATCTCAGTGCCAATCTCAGTGCCACAGAAACACAATTTAGGAGTTGACATTATGAGTTATTACAGGCTATTAGATGCTTTTTGTTTCTTTTTTTAACTAATGTCTGTCTTCAGACTAAAAACTACGTGCAGAAACTTCTACCTGCAATTGCACAAACAGAATCTGAAGATTGTCACAAAAGAAAAAAGTTGGCTGCCTTTTTTGGGCAGCAAAAGCTGCTCAAAACCTCCAGTTTTAACATTCTTGGTGACATTTAAGGTTTGGCAGAAACTACACAACATCAGAGGTAACATTACAGGTAATGAACACTGTTCTAACCAGTAATCTGCTGGAGATTATAGGGAAGGACTGTTATTACTTGATGCTGCTTCCAGTGTATTTGTTCAAAGCTACAGACAAAAATATTCATAATGCTTTGGTATTTTTCCACTTCAGGGCAGAATTAAGTACTAGATTTTTCTTCTGGCACTGAAAGGTCCAAAATCAATGCATTTATTGGTACTACTGCTCCTGTTAGCCCCTTTTTTGGCAGAAAGTGGTAAGTACCTTTGGCTAACTATGCCCCATTTCCCATCTCATTCACATGCTGCTTTACAGGATCAACTTCTGGAAAGTGTCAGCCTCAAATAATCAGGTGGCCACCAGAGCACAGAGCTTGTGGGTAGAAGAAGAGTTTGAATTGTTCAGTCCTTTGAGTTATCAAATAAAGAGAAACCCCAAGTGTTTACATGCCATTTTTTTGAGGAAATATTATAGAATCATAGAATCGTTTTGGTTGGAAAAGACCTTTGATATTATCTAGTCCAACCATTGACCCTACTCTACCAGGTCCGCCACTAAACCATGTCTCTAAGCACCACATCTACACAACTTTTAAACACATCTAGGGATGGTGACTCCACCACCTCCCTGGGCAGCCTGTTACGTCCCAAAGTACAGGAGATTATCTATTTTCCCACCAAATGGAGCAGGAGCTGTGCATCAAGAGTGGGTTAAAAACTGAGATTCCTCTGACAAGTTGAATAAATCCAGATTAAGAGATGTTTGTAGAGCTCTGGGTTTGGTTTAAGCCTATTGCTTCTAGGCTTCATATTTGTACCTTCCGTTTCAGCGACGCCTGCAGGAACGGCGCGGTGAGCGTTGACAGAGTGATGTTCCTCTGCTGAAGCCAGGCGGTGCCCTGCCGCTGGCGTCTGCCACGCGGGCTGGGACGGGACACGCATACCCACACCGTGCACAGGTACCACGCAGCTCACGGACTAACCCAGAGCTTACAGAGACAACAGCAGAAGCCACCTGGGCAACCACACCTGGAAGTTTATTGTATTTTTTTTTTTCAATTCTATATTAACATATATATATAAGTGAGGATTATGGACCAGATGCTGCGTTTCTTGTTTAGGAAAACCCCTAATGGACCTTAGCAGGTCCAAGCTACTGATGAGCATGGCAGTCTGTCCTGGGTGATGCTGTACAGGCAGATTCCAAAGGAGATATTAATTATTAAGGGTTTTTTTCCTTTGTTTGTTTGCCAGTGACAGTTGACGAATGTAACACAGCTTGTGTATGGATGAGGTGTTTTGTGTTCTCAAGAAATAAACCTTTAAAATCTGTATAAGAAACGAGATTAGTCAAGTGAAAACAGGAAGGGTTTTTCTTTTTTTTCCAGAACGAAACACATGAAAGGACGGTTTTAGCAGAGAAAAAAATATTGGCAATGCCAAAGGCCCTCTGAAACCCACTCTGTCGTACCCAGATTTGATAAGATTGTTAAAATTAAAAACATGATGTATATATCCCCACTGCTATTGTAATGTTGATTCAAACCCATGGAATTGTTCCTTCTGATTTTATTTCTCACAGAGACTGATTCAAGCAGGTTTGCCTCCAGGCACCTAGCTGGAAATATTCCCCACAGTCTCCCATCCAGAGAGTATTAATATTTTCCTCCAAAGGCATATATCTCTAACAAGGCTTTGCTACACTTATGACTAGTAATTAAAAGACTCAGAAAACCTTCAGGACTACACCCACACACATGAGAACCACATGGCAACCTGCTGCTGCTGAGCCCCTGATAATAGCCTAATTAATTTTCTATAACAGAACAAAGTTAAATAATCACCTCGACAAACCAGCTCCAGTTTCACTCCTTCCCGACCTTCCCAGCCACCTGCACGTGGCCGTGCTCGGGGAGGATGGATGTGCACCCCGGTACAGGAAAAGTGGCCAGAGCTTTGCTGGAAGAGTTTGTTTTGTATAGATTTTATTGGAGTTGCAAGCTTTTATTAAATGCCTCTCCCAAGCACAGGACTTCTCCAGTAAAGCGTGGCTGGTCTACCTGCAAGTACAGCGTGGCGTGGGTCTTCCCCTTGCATGTCCTCGCGCAGATTAAACGAGAACCTGAAGGTTCAGAGGCACCACAAAAGAAACAAGCTGCCACCTCCTGCAGAGAGCAGAGCTGTGAATCACCAAATTGGAAATGGAGAAGGCAACACCTTCAGGCTACAATTGCCCAAATTCCCACATGCTGGAGGTGCAGAGAAGAGCCATCCAGCACATCACCATGGTGGGAGCGGTCTGGCCTCAGCACTGGCGCCCCTCAAGATGAAGGACCACTATGAGTCTTTAAAACAGGGGTGATACCAGAAGGGCAGCGAGGTCATAGAACGGTTTGGGTTGGAAGGGACCTTAAAGGCCATCTAGTTCCAACCCCCTGCCCTGGGCAGGGACACCTCCCACTAGACCAGGTTGCTCCAAGCCCCGTCCAACCTGGCCTTGAACACCTCCAGGGATGGGGCAGCCACAGCTGCTCTGGGCAACCTGGGCCAGGGTCTCACCACCCTCACAGACAAGAATTTTTTTCTGTTATCTAATGTAAATCTCCCCTCTTTCAGTTTGAAGCCATCACTCCTCATCCTATGGTTCCACTCCCTGATCCAGAGTCCCTCCCCAGCTTTCCTGGAGCCCATTTCAGACACTGACAGGGGCTCTGAGGTCTCCCCAGAGCCTTCTCTTCTCCAGGCTGAACACCCCCAACTCTCTCGGCCTGCAGTATTTTACTGAGAATTGACTTGGAGTGTAACTTTCATCCAAATTAAGATGGAAACAAGACTGGATACAGCCAGACGTGTGACACAAGGACACACCCCAGAGGACAAACAAATGCAGTCATGCCCGACCCGCACCCTCTCCCCACGGTGCCGCAGCCCCACGGCACCCAGGGGTCCCGTGCAGCAGGCAGGAGCGGGCACGGAATGGGCACTGCGCCGAGAGATGGGATACTGGGAGTGAAGGAAAAAGGTCAGGTCCAAATTAGCCCAAAGTGGAAAAAATGAAACAAATTGAAATGTTAGAATAATTTATAAAAACCATTTTGTTTAATTTACAAATGGCTCTATTATCTACTTTGCAATCTTCAGAGCAATGGCAGAGAAAGGAGAAGAGCGTCAGATGAGAATTATAGGGTAATGTTATTCATAAGCAAGCCTTATCTGTCTCTGTACAGCTTGCGTATTTTTTATAAATAGCTAAATTCTTTAACCATTCAAGGTTTGGAAGCAGAGAGATTCATGTCTCACCTCATTTCTCTGAGGAAATGGATTTATGTCTGCTGTACAGCTGACTTCTAATTAGTCCAAGGTTTTCAGCTTGATGAGTTTGACGAACCTTCCACAATATTGAACCACCAGTTGTGTGAATACCAGCGTCCAGCCACCGACACTGCTGAAATCACAGGGAGAATTCTAAAAAGGAGGCGGAAACTTGCTGACAAAGCACCATTTCTGAGCTGTGTTCACTCAAGGGAAACACTCTCTCCCATCCCTGGATTAGACGATGCAAACAAAAAACAGTGCGTTTGCTCCTCCACTTGCTTCTCCACATGTAGATTACATTCTTCAACAAAATAAATGGGTGAATTTCAGCAATTATCAAGATATTCCTATAATCAGGCATAACAACAGCCTTAAAAGCTTTCAATACAAAGAGACTAGTTATTTAATATGCTTAAATCACAGATTAAAGTGGGCCACTGTCATCATGACTTTATTGTCTACTTTAAAATTTTGCATTTCTTAAAGTAGTATATTTTTTTTTTTACTGAGAGCTTCCAAAAAGTCAAGCTGAGAGTGGTTTCTAGGGAATAAATCATCTAACTGCTATAAACATTTTCTTTAAAATTGCTTTTTCCACAGTTTACTAGACCTTTTATTTTGAAGGAAGCAGTTTAAAAATTTTTCACTGCAGTTTTAGTGATTAATAATTAAGCTCGCATAGTTTGGCTATTTTTCTGAATTCCAAAGACAAATCTTCATCTTGCCTACCTGATGCTCACCTACAGAAATGTGTAACTCACATTTCAAAATAAGACAACAATGGGAAAATAACACGTTGTTAAGATAATTTGATTTGTTTAGAATTAGACAATTACTTTGACAACATCGGGGGACTGCTTTCCTCCCTTGTGTCGGATGCGCGCTGCTTCCTCACCAGGACAGAGGCCGGGAGCGCGTGAAGAGGGTACGGAGACAGGAGCTGCCTCAAGGCGTCTTGCAGAGACCTGTGGCCATTCTCAGCGGTCAAGGCGAAGGATGCAAATGCCCCGTCCGAGACGGGCTCTTGCAAGATGGGCCGTTACTCTGGGAGGAACCCTGTGCTCTTTTCCTTCCAGTGCCTCGGATTTCTGGCAGTTCATATTCCCCCCCAGCCATAGGTGTATGAGCCAGTGAAGCCAACCCTTGCTCAACTGCCCTTGTCTCCTGAGGTTTATGTGTTAGTAGCTGCGAAAAAAACATATTTCTTCTTGAGTATACCTCTCTTGGCACGCTACTGATCGGCTGCCTTCACACAATATTTGCCACTACGATATTCAAATGAAGCTTCCTGAAAACAGACCTCACAGAAATCAGTGACTAACTAATCTATGGTTAAGTACCCACGCAGACCATGTGAGTTTGGAGCTCTCCTCCCCACCCCCTGCCACTTATTTGAGGTCCTGAGGCTTTGCAGAAATAACAGTTAATGGCACCCAACAAGAGGAGAGATGGAAAGCAGGTCTGAGAGAAAGAGACACTGCAACAAGTTCATAATCTGAGGAAACAGCTGAGAAAGCTTTATTTTATTTTTTTTATTTATCTAAGCTGAATTTAGCAGAGTTTTGAAAACTTTTTGTTATTAAAAATCGGGTAGCAGAACTCAGTACCCTGAGCTAAGGAGCGCACTCATGCAGAAAGGTGCCCAAGTATTCTCATCAAGAAAATAATCTGAAAACAAAATAGGGAATATCATCCTTATTTTATAGTATGGGGAGCTGAGGTAGGCTGAACGTCTTGTCTTGGTTGAGGTAGGTAATTTAAGATCCAAAATCTTAAGTCGGGCATCCTTAACCCTCATTTTATCAATCTACTTCATCATCTCCTGCCTTCTGTTCTTCACTGGATGGTAGCATTTCAGTCTTTTTCATGCTTAGCAGCAGGCCATAACCATTGTAATCCAACATAAATCCGTCTAACATTTCAATAGAGACAATAAAAAGATAGATAAGGATCAAAAGTTAAAGATTCTTTGTAACGTGTTCGTAAGTGAAGGAATAAAAGTGTGTGACACAAAACTCTCTGAAACAACAGCCAATAATTGGCAATATTTACAAGAGATACATCACTAATGGTTCATTTAACTTTGCAATATCTTAAATTCACTCATTTTGTGAAACTGGAATTATTCATAAGACAGTTTATTATGAGTAGATTAATATTCATTGGAAAGTTGGCAGAAGATGTATGCTTAAAGTCTCCGAATTGTTTTGCAAAAGAAAAAAAGCCATCATTTTGTGAATTTTGGACAGAAAACTGATTGCAATCAGCATTATCCAGAAGTTCATTAGACACTGAAATACCCTGTGTAAGGCATCATTTAAGTTAATCACTACCTGGTTGTCAGGCAGAGAACAGCTTGCTGAGTTCAATGTTTTATAGTCTTGGATCGCACATTACATCTCTCTGAAAAGCAAGGATTTAGAAGCGTGTTCATACCGCTAATAAGATATGGCTTATTAGAAGTAATATTTTTGATTTACATAAATTTGGTATAGCCAATTCCTGAAGTATTTGAGAAATAGCAGTTTCCAAACTTAGAGCAACACAGCTCAGATCTACAGTCTACCAGGCTCTCAGAAACACCTCTCCTCGCCTGCCTTCGGCGATGACTAGAATATACACGCTATTTACTAGCGAGGTATCGGTTTCAACAGGATTTCTACGAGTTCAATCCCCGACTCTGCTTTGTTTCTCCGTTGACATAAATCCTTGGCAAGTCAAGACTGAAAATACCACCAGGAAGCTTCCACCGCCAGGACGCCCAGATTTGCCAAAGGGCTGGTGCTCTGAGGACCACCACAGACACTGGCAAGGTGCTTATTTAACTCGCACCAAGATACCTGAACAACAATTAGCAGAAAAGATGTATCCTTTTAAAAATAGGCAAGACAGCACCGGGGTTTCCTTAGGCAAAGCACAAAGAAGAAACACAGAAATAAGTGATTTGTTTCCTGTGGGTTTATAAATGTGAATTGGAGGTCCGGAGAGCTGACCTCCATCAGCCAACACACTCCCTGTGCGCCCGGACCCACAGAGAGCTCATGCTGCCAGCACATGAAAACCTCTTCCCAACACCTACACAAGTCCACGGATTATTTTTCTTATGTAAAGCAGTAGACTAGCAGTTTTTAAGATGACATCTCAGCATTAATCCATCAATACATATTATTTATTTGCCTACTACTATATATAAATAATGCATACTACTAAGTCGTATTCCTACCGATGCTTGGCTCCAGTTGATCATGGTAATCATATGGAAAAAGAAAAAATAACAGTCTCATTGCTTGCCCCCATTGCTTGAGAGGAGCTTCTCTTTTGTACCGTGTTAGCCCTCAGGATGGGGACTGCAGGAAGAGCAGATATAAAACTGTCACATTCAAAAAGAAACTGCAGTAATGCTCTCATTGTGAGACAGCAGGGAATAAGGAAAATGTGTCTTGGATCAATAAAAAAAGCATTTGTGCTTCTAGAACTTGTCTAAGTCAGAAATCTCCAAAGTTACAAATGTTGCCTCATGCATGCCAGTGACTACTGCTATCTCTCGTTATTAATGGGGTCTTTGCTCAAGTCTTCCACTTATTCATGCACTTTTTTTGGCTCGACAGCACCATGACACTCCTAAATGAACATTTTCTTTTATTTGGTTTTGCCCCGCAATGAAGACGGAACATTACCTAGCAAGTAAAGCAAGCACGCAGCGTGCACGCCTTCGTTACAACCTGTAAAAGGAGATTTCACCATGAAATCCGCGCTGCCTCCAACTATGATGCTCAGTAAGGCTCACCTTTAGGTCTCTTCTCAGTAATGCATTTAACGCCCTGTTTCACAGTTGGCTGCATAAATCACACTATAAAATTACCTGATAACATGTAACTAATGATGACAGCTGCAAATGAATGCATCTTACATCATCATATAAGGCTTCACTCAGGAAACATCAAATTTGATTTTGGCTTCATTAGAAAAGTGTTTTGTAATACACCGGCCATGGCTGCACATCATCAGCAGCACATCCCTAGCAAGACAAGGGATCTGCTCCCAGGGAAAAGCTGTAGTTTCTAAAATGACATATCTAAAAGTATGTGTCTAGTTCCAGCATTTAGACATCTTAAACAAGCCTGTAATTCAATATGTAATCTGCTATTGCCTTTCTTCTCCCGGGACACAGGCAGGGGTCCAGACAGCCACCAAGAGCCTCACACAGACCAAGACCTCTCGCCTGGTGGTCAGGGGAAGGACCGTTTGCTCCCATAGCAAAGGATTTGTCAGAAAATCTAAAACGCAAACCAGGCAGCCTTACTCCTCTCTTCCCAGTCCTTCCTTTGGAGGCCACGGGATGGGGGCAAGCCAGGGACTTCAGGCATTGACGCTACCGCAACACCCAGATGCTCATAGAGGCACTCAGATGATTTGGACCATCTCCTGTACCCTTGCTATATGAGCATAGAGACCCAGTCTAAATTTTTACTATATTTTGCCTTTTTTTTCCTTCCGCCCCACGTTGCCGGGCGCGAGCTGTGCGTAACCAGGGCAGAAGCGCCCGCGCTGCGGGAAAGCCCTGGGCAGCACCAGCCACCTTGCACTAAAGCCCCCGGCCGCTGCCTATTAACACACCATCATTGCATTGCTTTTCAACACATCATCATTTTTACAGGCCAAGGAACCCCGTGGCTCATGCTGGCATTCCCACATTTCTCCTTGTCCTTCCCCATGCCGGCAGCGGGGCGACGGATCTGCTCCCCTGGCAGAAGGCTGCCACTCCAGAAAACTGCAATAACGGTGTTTGACCACGTCTGCTCTCTTTGTCTGCTATAACGTTATGCACAGCAGGGTCAGGGCTTCACCTTGAGTAGCGGAAAGATGATTCTCAGGCACTTTGAATTTCTTTTTTCTTTAAGCTTGAACACGCACCCTGAGAAAGGACGTTCCCTCATCTCTCCCCCTCTTCTAAAAATGGAAGGGTTTGCAGAGAGTTAGTAGAAGGGTACAGCACAACAGGAAGATCGAAATAAAATGAAAAACCCATTGCACAGTCAAATTAGTATCTAATTTCTTACAATACAAACAACATAGAAGAAATCTAATACGTGAGCTTTGGGGTTTTTTCCCCCCATCACCATCACTTGTGACCCGCATAGTCTAACCACATGCATAATTTACTCCATGGGAATCCTTGAAACCAGAGAGCTTAATATATGTATATGCAAAATCAACGCACATTTGAATTTCCTAATGAGAACAGAGCTTTCGTAATAAGCCTATTTTTGGTCTAGGTATTTATAACTATCCCATACTAAATTGAAAAGAAGTAACAGTTCATAAATTCGTCCAGTATTTGCATAAAATGTGTGGATAGAGCTGATGTTAATGAGTTCATAATATCATTCTACCTAAAAAACTGTTTCTCTAGCTAAGGAAAAGCAAACAGAGTTACTCAGTCACCAAAATTCACACACACACCAAAAACTGAGGAATAGTTATGTTCACCACTAGAAACCTGCTTGCATACTGATGCCAGAGGCTCCCTCCCAACACTTTGGTTTCTCATCAAGTGGAGATGCAGAAGCAGACACCACAGTTAAGACACTCTTTAGCAGCCTGGAAGGGCTGCAGATGACATATTCCACGTTCAGAAGGTAAATTTGATGCCGTGCTCAGATTAAGCGTTGACACGATTCATCGCACCGCGGTGCCAGCGTAGGCAGCAGCAGGGTGCATCGCACTGCAGACCAAACCACCCCCGGGCAGCAGAGACAGGGAGCACAGAGTCCCTGCCCAGCACAGAGCACTGCAGCGTTGGATGATCTGCCAGTAGATAAATCACATTTCAGACACCCCTTTAGCCATAATTTGTGCAAGATCATTTCAGAGAGGAACGACAGGCACAGACAAATCACAGATATCATTGAAAAAAAGGACTTTTCTTTGCCAGTCACAAGGAAGGTCTGATACCACCCTGATACTGCACCTAAACCAGGTCGGTTTTAGTCACATCACTGTTTCAGCTGCACATGAAAGAGTGGCAAGGGACAGGGCACCTGCAGGAGGGGGCAGGCTGCGGAGGGTGATGATCATAGAGTCATAGAATGGTTTGAGTTGGAAGGGACCTTAAAGACCATCTAGTTCCAACCCCCTGCCATGGGCAGGGACACCTCCCACCAGACCAGGTTGCTCCAAGCCCCGTCCAACCTGGCCTTGAACACCTCCAGGGATGGGGCAGCCACAGCTGCTCTGGGCAACCTGGGCCAGGGTCTCACCACCCTCACAGTCAACAATTTCTTCCTAATGTCTGATCTAAGTCTTCCCTCTTTCACCATAACCTGCTGTAACCCAAATAGCAACGAAATGGTCAACAAGAGCCAACCACAGCCAAGCAGCACAACCAAACCCACCTACCCACACCCTCAGAGCCACTCACCAGGACAGCAGAGCAGACCTTCTACCCACCACCTTGCAAACAGCCCCCCTGCCCTCCCCAGCCCTTTTATCCTCTCTGGCTGCCGCTTTTTTTTTTCTCAAGGGCAGGATTGCCACCAGGTGTGGGCAGTGAAGACAACGACCCACCCTGCCCTCACCCTCCTGCTTTCCCATGGCTGGTAACAGGGGCAGAATTTGCCCTGTCTTCTTGAACCTGAGGATGCTTCAGCCCCAAAACCTTTAAAACTCTTTGCTGTGTCACGCAGATGCTGAAGGCTTCCCAGGTCTTCTTCTGGCTGAGCTGCTGACCCTTGTCTCCTGCTTCATGGGCTAAGACGCGGTTAGGCGAGCGGCAGCACCTCGCCAACAAACACACCCGTATTTGCTCTGCCCATCTCACATTCTCCCCGTCCCGGGGTGAAGCTGCTGGAAAAGAGTGTTTTTCTGGCACAGTTAAAGCTGTTTGGGAGAGACACTGAGATTATACGCATGACCTTGGTATTTCCCGCTTAAGGAGCAACATCGTTTTCTGCACTCCCAGCTTGTGCTGGCAACATGATGAGAATGAAAGGTGCCAATTTGCCGGGGAACACCAACATTTGTCTTCAGGAAGCAGAGAAAGACAAGGACAAAAATGAGATTTTTGCACTTGAGGGCTGCAGCGCCGCTCCGTGCAGGGGCGGTGGGGCTGGGCACAGAAGCCATTACTCTGACCTAAGTTCAAGAAAGCTGAATTTACCTATCTGGGTGTTTTGCACCCCCAAAAACTGCCGCAATCCCGTTGTGTTGGGGGAAGGTGAGAAAGTAAAGCGAAAGAACCAGAAAAGCCTCAGCCTGGCTGTGAAAGCCGGCGGAAGGGCTTTCAGAGGAAACCTGCAAAATAACTGCGTTCCCGTTTCTTTATGTACGAGCACACTTTGCCTCACGTATGTCCCACGTATGGCTTGTGACGGCTTTGAAGCAGAACTAACACTGCATGTTCTCTCCCATTACAGTATGTTTTGAACATTTGTCATTTCATCTATTTTGCTTTGATTTTGATTTCATCTGTTTGTTTTAAAGCTGCAATGAGAATTGGATTTCTCTCCCCTCAGCCCCAATCAGCTCTGAGTTGTTTGCTTTCCCATTTCTTATCTGCCATCTTCCTCTTCTCCCACCCTTACAATCTGGCTAACTTAAAATCTATAAAACTCCCTGAAATTGCCCTGCATAAAAATTGGCTTAGGTTTCTGCAGGAGCGCAGCGAGCTTAACTACATATCCGTTATTAACTTTAATAGATGACATGTCTCAATCCCTTAAGCTTTCTGCTTTGTCTTAATTACCCAGAAGCGGCATTAGCACCAAGAAGCCCAGCTCAGCGTTGAGGTTTGTTGTGCTAAACGCTGCACGTAAACACGTTTCCCGCCCGAGCGGGTGGTGCCGGCATCCTTCATCCCCTGCGGCTGGGGGGACCGCGGAGAGACGGGGCTGTCCTCCGTCTCCTCTCCATCCCGGGGCGGGGATGCCACCAGCCTGGACCACAGAGGTGTGGGTGAAGCCCAGCTCGGGTGGCTCAGAGCCCTCTCCTCGCTCCATGGGCGCAGCACCTCGCCAGCGCCGGGCTGTCCGTCAGGGGAGCCTGGGCTTTCCCCTTCGGCTCCAACAGGGATAAGACGAGCGTAGAGCCAGCAGGAGCAGGAGGTAATGAGGTCAGACTGTTCTACCGGGGAAATTCCCGTGCCCCAGGGCATAACATGGTCTCCGCTGTGGCCGAAAATATCCACCCTTTTGCCGCTAAACCCCATGCATTCAGCTAGCTACGCGTACAACTATGAAAGCATTATGCTGACAACTGGATCGAAATGCCGTAAAGTGGTCTGGAAAAAATAACGACAATCCTACAAATGTGAACTTTCCCAAAGTGTTTTTCTCTTGGTATTTCAGCGCTGGGGAGACCCAGCTGGAAAAGGCAGAAGGAGTGGGGGGAGAGGGAGGGTCTGAACCAAAACAATGTCTAATGCTGTTTATTTGCCGACATGCGAGGACTGATTTCCCTCTGTTCTTCCATCTCCCGTGGGTTCAGTGTTGGAAGGAGCTGCCCAGGCTCAACACCCTCCTGGGACAGGGTCATTCAGGGAACTCCAGCCAGCCCATGGGAAACGGTGCTGGAGACAGCTCGTCCATGGCAGGGTGTCGCTTGTGATTCCAGAACGGCAACATGCTGCAAAAATGAGAAACGAGAAGGTTGTTTGGACGTGAGCTATTTGAGTGTCACTCCAGTCGGCCTGTGGCAGTGAAAGCCAGAGACGGGTTTTGCTTATGGAAATTGTTCTGCCTCACCGATGGCTCAGCTCCTGGAGCGGGGAAAGGACCTTGATTGCTTGAGCTCAGGAACTGACAGAGCAAAAATATAACCCAAACCCAACCCATTTTCTGTTCAAAGCAGATTTTTTTCAGTGGTAAAATAATTGTCCTTTAATTTGTTTTTCTTTTCTATGGTCTGACAGCTGTCGGCATCCGGGAGGGTGTGAAGTGCTGCAGGGACCGGGGTGTGAGTCTGGCGTGTAGCAGCACCGGTCACCATGGCTTTAGGGCACAGCATGACACACGTGTGTGTCACCGTATGTGCTGGATTTCCTCCTTTGTGTAATTTTAATTTTAAAAGTTACTTGGATGTTTGTGTGTGCTAGTGATTTTAACAAACTCCGCATTTCTCTAAAACTGGTGTAAGAACAGCCTCAGGCATCCCAGTAGTAGGCTGATACGCTCGTGGTTGCCTGGTCTCAAAACGGTCATTCTACGTGACTGAGTGAAGACATTTAAGACATTTACTCTATCACACTATTGTCCCTGGAAGCGCCCAGCTGCCCCCAAGCCCGTGCCAGCGCACCAAACCTGCCGAGCGCTCCCCTGGCTCCCATCTCCTCCCTTCCCAATGCCCATCACTGCAAACAGGGATTCCCTCCCTCGCCTTGGGCGGCTACTCAGCTTTCCCATGCTTTAAAGCCTAAGGAAGACAGGGAGCAAGAGAGCGAACGAGAGCCTGGTAGAGCTGGGAGCGTCATGAGAGAGGGGACGGCTGGGAGCAACATTTTGAATGAGATGTTTGCAGAAATCTGCCTCTCTGGCCGGATGTTTTACAAATGAGACTGGTGCTGCCCAGGAGAAGGGTTTCCTTTGAGAAAGGTGAAGTTAGGTGAGAAGAGAGCAAGTTTGGGAGGGCTGGCTGGGAAACAGGTGAGGTTTCCCAGGGAAACAGAGATTACTGCTGTAATTTCCATCCTTGTGGATGTGCGTTATTGCACGTGAAAGCCGAACCCTGAAATGTGCCATTCCGGTGGCGTTCAGGCTTCTGCCTCCAACTCCATCTTCCACCCACATGAAATGCTTGGGAAAAGACACAGAAGACAGGGAAGCACAAAGTCTGGGATGCTGCAGAGCCCATCACCACCGCTGCAGGGGGAGAGAAATAACGAGGCAACCTTCATCTCCGCAGGCGTGCGTTGGGCTGGCAGGCAGAGGACTGAAGAAACCCACCTCAGCGGTGTGGGAAGGAGTTTTTCCTTTACATTATGTTCTTCCTCACGGCATCTGCTCAGCTGCCGGGGCTCCGTGCGGGCAGGCAGCCGGGCAGTTCTGCCCAAGACAGGCAAAGGCTCTGCTGCAGCTCCACAACACGCTGACGGTGCCACGTTCCCAGCAGAAGCATTTTATTTATCTGAACACCCGGCACAGGAGGGGGATCGGCTGCCCGCGACAATCCGCTTCAGCTGCCTTCTGGGCAGGGCAGCTCCAGAGGCAGCCGAGGAGCTCAGTCTCCATGAGCGCCGAGTCCTCGACCTCTGGACTTCAACCACAGGAGCAGCTTTTCATAACAAACAGCGGGCACGCGGAGTGGATGGATGCCACAGAATCCCTCCCGCAGGTCGAGCGCACGCCGCGGGAGCGGTGCGTCCTGCAGCCAGCAGCGCCAGCGCCCTCCGGCGCGGGGAGAAGAGCCGCTGAACCTCCCGCCCTCGTTCTTCACTCTTGCCCATCACTAACGAGTCAGAAGATAATTTTCACTATTTTTTCTCTCTTTTATAAAATAAAATCAGTATCTTTCATCTGAATTTTGCATACGAGGAGTAAATCCAATTACTCCCCATTGTTGCAAGCAGATCCGACACCTTCTGCCTTATTTTCTTTCCTGTCCTCCCCTCATTTAGCAGCATCATCCCTGTGTATTTCTGCAACATGAGTAATTTGTATAAAAATACATTTCCTCTAGCAAATACTTAGGCTTTATGTTTTCTGGTTTTGTGATGTAATGAATATCCTCACTGCAGATCTGTTGTTTCCTTTTTAATTCTTAAAAGGGAGAAAAACGGTTAAATATTTGTAAAGTCTTATCCTATATTTTCAGAAGTGGAAAATAAATGAAGTGAGTTTCATTTCAGGAGGGTTTTTTTCAGCTATTCCCCGGGGCAAAATTTTGAAGGAGCAGCAGAGTCAGGTTGTATCAAGCATGAACAGTATCATACATCTCTCTCTCTCTCTCTCCAGTGTTTCGACACTTGAAATCATCCCAGCAAAAGTCCTCTTAATTTTATATGTTGCACTAATTTCAAGTCAAGTGCATGCGTTATGGCTAGAGTTTGCTGAGTCAGGAGTATATACATTTTTTCTGCTTTTATCATTATTCCTTTATGGTTTCACAAAAATTGAGTCTTGTTATAATTCAACCGCCCTGACTGATACCGTGCAATTTGGCATAGAGTCCTTCTTTATAGTTCTCTCCAAATTCACCTCTTCCTACAAGTGGGTGTCTTTCATTATGGCTGACATTAATACTGAATGAACTAACAGCTGCTTCTCGCTAATGAGCCGGAGCAAAAAGAAATCTCTCTCGGTGGCTGCAGTTTCAGGCTTGGCAGCTTGCCTGCTGAAATCGCGTAGAAGGAATCTGGGGTCTAAAATGTTTTCAGTTTTCTGTTGAGTTGCGGCAACATCTCACGCACTGAAAGTCTGTTTCTGAGTGGGAAAAGCAGGAATACGCGTTCACGTCATGTACGTTCCTACAGCAGAAGTGAACTGTAGTACTGCGTTCCTACGTGATCACGGCACAAGCATCCCAGTGCCCGAGAGTCTCTAATATCTTCCTCATCTTCCTGTGTGCAATGTTATAACACAATAAAGAACCAGCAGATGAAGAAAAAAAAGCAATTTATGTATTAAAGAAGACCCATACCATATGGACCTGCTGGACAGCACTGCCGATGGCATCCGTGTGCCTCCCACCAAGGCCAGGTCCTCCCAGGGAAATCCTGCCCGGCAGTTGATGGGCAATTTCCCACTGGGGGCAATGCCGGGGGCTGAATTCTGCCCGCCAGCTCGGCCAGGGACCCCATGCAGGCTGCAGCCCAAAGCCAGAAGCACCTGGGAATAACAATAAGCCGAGAAATTGCACAAGGTTTATTTTAAGTTTCTGCTACGTCCCACTGAGATCGGTATCAATAGCCCGCTGCCCTCAGTTAAGCACAACTTAATTTACACTGACTGTGGTTGACATATTTAAGTGGTCTGTGTCAAAACCCCATTTGCTCTCCTTGAAATGTCATTCTCGGGAAGATGAGGGGACACCGAACGTGGCAGTAACCCCAGAAGGTCACGAGCAGATCAAAGACGTGGAATTATTAACCAGCTCAGGATGCTCTACCCTATATAGTGGTAGAGAGCAGTATAATTAACATAAAAATAGCTAGCAATTACAATTTCACAGGTGTTTATGTGTGTGTGTATATATATAAGCATACACACAAGGTTCTACTGCGAGTGATGGTTTTTTGGCTTGGTTTGGTTTTTTTTTCCCCCAAACAATACATTTGGAGGAGCCCCTAATTTGCAGAACTGTTATTTGCTGGTTTGGTCAAACCACCAAAGCGTAGACTTTCCCACCTGCATGAAGCGTGTTTACATACTCTCCCCGTTTGTGGTATGCTTTGCTTTATCTTACCCAAAGTTTTGCCAGCTTTTTGCGGAACAAGGTATGGAATGAGTATTTCAAGCTAGGGTAATTATAGGAGGCGAGTCCCCGTGCCGAGGGCAGAGCGTGACCGACCGCCCTTCCCAGGGGACGGGGAGCGGTGCCGGGTAAGGGCGGATGAGAGGGCACTGCCCCTCCCGGGAGCTTTACCCGTACTCTGCCGTTCTTGAGAAGCTTTCTGGAGTAGAGGTGAGTAGTATTTAATAACTTCATTAAGATAAACTGTGCATATATGAAGGTCTCTCCAGTCGAGATCAGATTTTCCTTTGAAATCGTGATTACCAGCGGCAGCACGTTGCAATACAACTTCATACTGGAGGACAGATTTAAGGTTAAGCTTATAGTTAACCAGGCTTATATGGACAACTGAAACTAAACCCAGATGAAACGCTGACTTGATTATTTTAAACAAATGAATGCTTTAAAAGAGGGCCCCACAGTTGACCGCGTTCAGCTGAACCTTAGCGATGCCATTTGTAGTACGTCCAAAATAAAAGCAAGAGGCTGAAGAGCAGGAGCCTGAGGGGACCCGAGCAGAGCGCGGCTGCAAGGCAGGCTCACCACCATGAAATAGCGCTTGCTGACATTGATCTGAAAAATATGAGAAAAACCCAGTCAACGCTTTCTTTTTCAAGAGCATAACTGCAAAGTTTCTGACAAGTTCAGTGTTTTTTGCAGCATTACGATTTTCCCTTAACTAGAGAAACATTTCCCCGGGAACATTTTCCTGTCTAAAGCAAACTAAAGATGTCAAGTGAAGCTTAGACTATTTCTTCTGGAGCACAGTGGTTTAATTTCTGACTCATTTTCACGATTTACATTGACTATTCAACAGCTAAGAGATACAAGGCCTGAGTTTACTTTATCTTTGCTTCAAATCTATTTGGTGATGTTACTTAACAAGAGATTCAAGTGAGGAGGTTTTTAGGGGCAGTGGAAGAGTTTGGCGAAATAAATTTTTCGACAATAAACAGAATTATAAATTAGAGTGGCTTCGTTACTGTGTTGCAAAAGATCTTTGAAACATTGTCTCTTTTTAAAATTCAGAAGTTTATAAAATTTGTCAGACAACTTTGAAATGCAAACTATAGCAGGTTTCATTTCTCCATTTTGGTGAAATAAAGCATCATGGAATCAGTTTTTCTTATTTAAATACCATGGGGCAATGTGAACTGGCGCACTCTGAATGCAAAGTAGGGAAACACTTAGATTAGAACAATTAGCGCAAAAAACATCTGCATCTCTTGTTAACCATGGGGACTGCCTAGCAAACATGTTTGGTTTGGGTTTTTTTTACCGTTAATTGGAATTCATTAAAATAACTTTGCTTCAAAGGAAACATTAAAGACATTTCAGAGTTTTTTATTTTCATGTTTACCTAGTTAGATTCCATCTGGTTTAGGCTGTTCTGAACAGCAGCTCTTCCAAGTAAGAGACTGGACTCTTACAGAAACCACTGCCGGTACCAGCGTAAAGGCACCAACTGTCCTCAAAGCCAGACCTTGCCTGATCCTTGGTCATTGCTGCCATCTCGGGTTCCACTGTGATGTCACGTGAGGACTTTTCCATTTTGAGACCACGTGAGCGCATTTCTTCAGGGAGAAGAACTTTAATGTTCATCCAAATCAGTCACACATCAAAGAGGCTTTTATAATAGGAGGATTGATAATGTTTGAGGCGGCTGATAACACACAAACTGTCAGACTGAAATGCCCGAATCATTTGAAAGTTCTTTTGGTTGGAGACATCCGAGGTATGCTGATTGTCAATGCGCATGTAAGGAGCAAACGGGCAGAAAAGCCCGCGGGGTGGGTTACAGTGCGTAAGGTTTTTTTAGGAAACGCCTTCCAGCTTGCTGCAGTGAAACGCCGGAAGCTCTGGCAGTCTCTGATGATTTCTTACAGGGACTTAAATTAGTCATCAGCGTGGAGAACTAGATGAAATCAAACATAGTACTACTCCATGATCACAGTTCTAAAGGCTATTAAGGAGGTACTGCTTACGACTATAAAATAAAAACATTAATCCACTTCCCATAGAGATGTAAGATGAAGAGGTCCCTTCTCCTACACGGCATTTCAGCGTAACGCCTTTGTGGTGGTGGCTGCCTTGCCCTCTCCAGGCTTTGGAAAGCACGGAGAGTCGCAGACACGGGAGTAGGAGGCTCAAGGAATTGCTGGTGGTGTGAACTCGGTGCCTTTGCACAAGGCATTGCCAGCGAGGCTCCCGGCGCAGGGGTCCTCCCCGTGTCCCTGTCGGAAAGCTGTACTGGGACAAACGGAGCGGTTTTGGTGCAGTCCCTGAAGCACGGCGGGTCACCCGTCACACGTCAGGGCTGCACCGGGACCGGTCCCCTACAGAGGATGGACCCTGCATCTGCTGCTGCTTCAAACCAGCTACCCCACTTTTCCCTGTGCATCCTTCAGAAACCCCAGCAAGGTCTATGCCGAAGCACCAATAACGCGGGTGAGGTTTAAGCGGCGTTGCAGAAAGCAGCTCTCCACCCCGGCGAGCGCTGGTGAATGAGCCCCCCGAGCCTGGTGTTCCTCTGCCTCCGAAAGTCAGGACAAATTAGCCCACGAGGTCTGCTTTGAGATGCAAGCCAGGAGTCTGTATAGCAAATGTGGAGCCTCGTACTTTCGGTCCCTGGAGTACAATGTGCTCTTGGTAATCATACCCATACCGTAGCTCTGAATCCCATGCCTGAAGGAAAACAGAGCAAGGGAAAGATCAAAGAAAGTATTAAAGTTACATTCTGCATCCTTGTTAAAGCATTGTGCCCCCATGCCCTGCAGAATATCCTCAATGGGGTCATTTAATCCCCTTCATGTCCCCAGAAAGGTTAAAAGCAACAACAGCATAAAAGAACATCAAAGCAAAAAAATCATAGTTTCATGTCAACATACCACTGCCTGCAGTTTACCCTATGTTGGTAATAATAATGTTAAAGCCACTTCCCCAGGTAATGTCCCGTAGGAGCTGTATCGAAACGACCTCATTTCCACGGGTCGCGCAGCAGCTCTCGTTTTGGCGTGGGCTTTCCGTCATCCCGACCCGGCCCGGCCACCCAGCGCTCCGAGCATCCTCCCGGAGCGCTCTGCCCCGGCGCTGCCTCCCTTCACCTTGCAAAATGCCTCTCCCCCTCTGCTTACACGCACCTCGCCTTCCCTCCGCGCTGACCGTGAAGATGCACTTTCAGTAATCGTTTCCCATTATTGTCACTAGGATGCAAGCCTGCAATATTCCTTGGATTGCAATCTCGATAACGGTCAAAATATGCCATCCACAGCTTTCTATCAAAGAGCACAAAGCATTTATATGTAGCAGAGTCCACAAAAAGCGCTGAAAAGTGACAAAATATTAGTTCTAATTCCTTTCAGAATGACACATTATTACAAGGGTATTAGCTGAGGTTTCCAATTTTTCTAGTTCCTCTGATTTAGGAAACCAATGTACAGATTTCTAGACACTGCGTATGAATAATTTAGCAATCGCTCAATTCGTCTTTGAAAGACTTCCCTGCTTTACCAGGATCAAGCAAATGCCGACACTACCTTGACACATCACATCACAAAAGTAAATGAGTAAATTTATAGTTAAAAGACAGATTAATGCCCAATAAATCTCAAAATATGGATTGGTAGGTCTTAAAGCTGCAAATGCCGAGTATGTATGAGATGCAAACTTTTCATGACTGATAGGTTGAACGACTATATTACAGGGTTGGGAGACATCCTATTACTGCTGATTTAGGCTGAGAATCCAATGGAAACTGCTTAACACCGGGCCCTTTAAAAATCAGAAGGTGTCATTATGAGTTTAAATAAAGATTTAGAGGCCACATTTACTTTCTTATCTCTGCAAGTGTTGACATTTATGAATAAGGATTTTGAAATGAAATCATGTCATTTGTAAGAGGGCATATCAAAGGAGGACCTTGCAGCCAAGGAGAGGCCACAAAGTCAAGAGCAAGACTAGGGTGAATGGAGACATTCACGCACATGGAAGCATTTTAAGAGACACTTTCTCATGAGAAATGGGGATAGGCAAGGAATTCACATGCAAGCAAGATGGTGGTGTTCATTTTGAGCCATATACGCTGGTAGCAACGGGATCACTGACATTCAGAGGCAAATCTGAGTTGGCAAATCACCTTTTTTGTTCCAGAAAAACTTTTCTGGTGTGATGATTCAACAGTTCCCTGTGAAACCCTGTTCACTGGAAGCCTTTGGAATAGGTTTCGTATTATATCATTAGAGTGCTCTAATTCAGTGGAAGAGAACGCGTTTGAAACATCACCTTGGATTTGCACCTGGTTGTTATTGCTTGAACTCAGAGGTAGTCAAGGTTCTCAGAAAATCTGCCTCGGGAGAGGTCTGGGAATGCAGCTGTGTCTGGAAACAAGCGAACCCAGACGCTTCCCCAATGCAGGGAGTGTAACAGCCCTTTAAATTCACCAGTGCCTCTTACCTGGTATTAATTTTACAATGGGAGGAAGTGTAGAAGTAAAACCCTTGCTTTAAGATTAATGCTTGTGAGCTCGGTGGTAAGTATTATTTACCCATAAATAAAATTATACTGTAGTCATTGAGCCTACAATGGCTACACATTACTGCCTTCCCTGCAGCCAAAATGTAATTCTGCAGAAGCACTCCCACAAGTGGGACGGCTGTCTGCTCCTACCAAATGCTCCCTGGGAAGTAACTAGAGATATTTCACTGAAAGAACTCTCCAGAATCAGTTTTGACTTGTTAGTTCGAAAAGAATCATAGTCTTCTTTTTTTTTTTGAGAGAGAGAACGTCCTGTCCACCCTGCTCCCATGCCCAGGTGAAAGCTGGACCTACACCCCTGTGTTGCCTCCCAACCTGTCGTGCTTTGGCACAGCAGCACTGGTTGTTCCCAGGCACCTTCTCCTGTCCCCTGGATGCTTCGCATCCTTCATCCTCACATCTCTTCCAGGTACCCAGAGTCTCCATGCTTTGAGACGCCCTACGGCTCTTCCCCCACTTCCACACTCTTGCATTATAAACTGTGCCCCTTTCCTGACGCTTATCTTCTCACTTTCACGTTCTGCACATGGCTCCAGCCCTAGGCAGCTGTTGAGCTGGGCCCGAGGAAGCCAGACATTTTGCCCTATGAATTTGCGTCGCAGTTTCTCCTCCAGTTCATGACTTTTCGTGCAGCTGTTCAGCTATGGCTGTGCTGGGTGCCTGATGCCAAGTCAAGAATGACACAACACGCCGCTGCCGAAGGGAGATGTGCTTGTGCCCAAAGTAGTACCACCACGTGGCAGGGACACACGCCTACAGGTAAAGGCTGCAGCTCCTATAAGAAGGTTTGAAGCACCCTCTTGCACGTGCTCTCCCTGCCATCACCACCTGCTTTGAAGCACTTGCTTACCAGTCTGTTCGGGGGCAACAAGAGAGCAAACAGCCACCTTTCCACAGCTGGACTCCGCAACATCTGCTGTCAAGGCTGCAGGGGCTTTGGGTGGAGAAGAGGAGCCTCATCCGTGGTGGTGCAGCTTTCCTTCCATATGCTCTTGCCACCTCAGCCGGATCCTCACCCTGTCCGTCATCCCTGGCGTGAACCAGAGCTCCATCATCTCACCCAAGGAACCTGAAATGTTGCCTCCAGCCCTGGTGGGCAACCACCGCTTCTGCGTGCCCCGGCCAGACTCCCTGCCCCAAAGAGAGAAGCCCCCGTACACAGAGATATCCCCACAGAGCAAGCACCTCCATCAACCCAACAACCTCTGTTCCAACTGGAGAATCCATTTCTTTGGTGTTGCCGTCTTTGCTGTTAATACCCAGCTATATACTTTTTTTTTTTTAAGTTTCAAATCTTAAAATTCTGCGCAGATCCCAGCCTCACTTCTGCCAGGCAAAGCTGTGAGACAACTAATTGTTCTTATTTTCTTTCCCACAGAAGAAAAAGCCAAGGGCAGGGAGCAAATCTTTTTTACTCACTGTCACAGACCCACATCAGCAAGATCCACCCGTGGTTTGGTTTCCCCTGTTGGGAACACTGAAACCATGGATTCTTTTAATTTAACCATGTATACCTTTACCCTTTGATCTCTTGAGGCCACTTACCCAAGGCTTCTCACCCTATATGCTCCCTCTGTGGGGCTGAGTCTGTTCAGCTCAGCGTTGACATCCGACTTTGATTTTACGGGGAGCAGGTGGGGGCTCTGATGCGTCAAAGCATCTTCAGGAAGGGCAAGGGCAGACATTTAGGCAACCTCGGGAGGGCAATATCTCAAGATGCTCATTGCTTTCTGCGAGCTGCTGTGACAAAGGCCCCTCAGGAGAGGTTACCTGCGTCCCCGCAGCGCACCGGGGTCCTGCTCCCTGGCAGGTCAGAGATGTCCCTTGCTGCTGTCCCCGTCGGGACCGCACAGCGCAGCCAGCCATTTGTCCTCTCCCTGCCATCCCCACCGGGGCTCTGAGCCAAATCTTCCCGTGCAGCTGAATGCACGGTCTTCCCGACCTCTGAATGAGGAGCAACAGCACTGCTGGTCCCTCCTGCCCTGAAACATCATATTTCAGCCCCAGGCGTGTTTGGCGTGAGCCTCGCACAAAAGGAATTCGTCAAGAAAAATGCATTCTTTTCCCCGGGAAGTGGGGGACGTGCTCAGGGGCCTGACACAGCTCCCTAAATGAAATATCTGTAATTTTTACTTTGTACTTAAACTGCTTTAATTGAGCCATTTTGAAGTCTGAAATTTGTTTTTAAATAAAAAGTTGAATACATCTGCAGCTGAGAATATTTGGCTGCCAATGCTTACACACGATCGAAGGAAGTTTTTTAAAATAACAGCTTTTTCAGATTTCAACAGCATAAGTAAACATATGCTTTTAACAGTGTTCACCTGCCATGGCACCTGCTTGCAGCAGATTAAAACTCTCAACCAAATATTTGAAATAAAATCCAACATAGCAAAGAGAATTACCCCTCCTGCTGAAACCAAGTGCCACAAAACCAGATTTAAAGATGGAGGAGGAGGGGTCTGGGGCTGGAAACCGGAGTGGTGGGAGAAGAGCAGGCAGGTGCCGGAGGAAACGCTGGCAGAGCCACCACCAAAGGCTTTTGGAAGAGGATCTGTGACCAAATCCAAGGCACAGCTGCGACACTTCCTCCGCGGGACCCCTGCCTGGTTTTGTCAGTAAAGGCAGACGCGCGACGGAAGAGGCTGCGCAGAACCGTCTGCCTTATGCCGTGATTTGGTGGTGCAACAACCCGACGACAAGAGAAAAAATCCTCCCACCGTATTACAATAGTTCGGAAGGGAGACACAGCAACGAGGATAAATAGATATTTGGTAAGAAAAGAAAAAAGAACATCATTTTCCTTATCATTTTAAAAAGCGTCAGCGAAAATGAAAACATGCCCTTTATGGGAAGCACAGACCTTTCCGTCTTTTTTTAACTGAGCGAGCATCTGCTTTGACAATGAAAGGAGAATAATGGACTGAGAAACTGTAACATGTTTATTTTTCCCATTTGTTCATTTGAAGAAAGAAAACAGGTGGATGAAGAATTCTCTTCCCGGTCTGTTTAAAAGCTCTGCTCACCCTCCCGTCAGTTCGCACAGCTAGCAGTAACGCTCCCTTCCCTCCCGGGGAAGGGAAAGAGGCTCCTCCTTCTTAACAGGCCTGGGAACATTAAGAACATGCACTTTAGTGGACGTTGTAGAAAATGTCTTCACCCTTTTCTTTCCTCTGAAAGGTTCAGAGTTTTCAGCCAACTCCTGCTGTGTTTTTGTTGGCTGTAACATTTGGGTTTTCATACTGACGGCGGCAGAGACTGGAGCCATTGACAAACCTCCTCCTTCATTACTTTGTACAAATGTCTTAACATAACACAAGGCGTTTTAAAATCGACTTAGAGGAAAAACCTGAGAAAGCCATTGCTTTGTCACGAATCTCTAATTGCAGATTTCCTTCCCTCCAGATGGAAAACAGCAAAGCCCAAGATCTTGAGAACTTCAAGCCTTGCATTACATTTAATCCGTTCACCTCTCAGACCTGCTTCTTTTGAAAGAGACTGAACGTGGCGTATTCAAAGACAATATTTAAGACTTTTCAAGACTACCACTTCATGGTCAGGAGCTCCCATAATGCATCCTTGCCATCTGGAGTTGTTATTAGTTAGTTAGTAGCAGTGTCACCGTAATGATATATTATTCGGTAATGAGAGCCCAGCTGGCTGCACACATTTTGAAGATTCAGGCTCTGTAAAACTGTACTGAGAAATTGTGCATACGGATGGTAGGATGGAGTGAGATGGATTCCCACAGGGAAATGGGGTGGTCGTCAGCAGTGAGAGGTGGGAAGATCTCTTTCTGGTACTTGGGGACAAGTCGTCTTTAGCATCTCTGTCCGAGTCACGAGAGCTGTTGGGCTGGACCCCAGGGACCTCTCAAGGCTCTCCAGTCACTTGCAGGGTTCAGTCCACAGGACCAGGCTAGAGCTAGGCTGAAGCATCTTCACTCCCCTCCTAAAAGCCCTCCTGTTGTTCTTCAGAAGATCTGTAATCAAACCCGTATTCTCAAAGCCTCTCATTATAAAATCTTTGATCAGAGAGGATTAATTTTCAGGGTGGAAGTCACAGCGCTTTGGGATGGGGTCAGACAATGAATGTACTGTAAAGGGTGGTCTCGGTCCAGACCAACAGGGCACAAAAGACCCAAATGGCTTTTCCCGTCTCAACCAGCTGTCCTGGCATTTACCTCCAACTGTTTGCCCCAAGTTCTCACATGTCAAGATGAAAAATGGACAATGTTTAGGAGGATGGACAACAGAAGGTCTACAGAGAACAGACACTCTGTAGACCCAGACCTGCTTTGCAGACGCTTTCCTGCCCCCTCCCCATCTCTTAATGATTTTCTTCCTCACAACACTTGTTTTTATTTTTTGTCTAGAAGTTCTGCTTGGCCTATAAGCAAAACTCAGATCCATGACACAGGAAGAGAGATTTACCCCCGAGCCATGCTGAAACAAATGGTGACTCTCTTTTAACTTTGCGTGTGCTTGCCCCATTATTCCTGTGATGTTCATGTAGAGAGCGCACTAAATCTACTTTAGCAGTGACTTGCTGTGTCCGTGAAGTTTATAAATCACCGAAGGAGCAGCCTGGTCCTGCATTATTAAAGATGTGTTATGATACTTTATTTCTGAGCCACAGATAAACTCTAGTATGCAGCTACGAGCCATGTGTCTTGTTTGCCCAATATAAGAGTTTCTGGTAGGCAAAGAAAAAGCGGTATTAAAATATCCTCTTGAGAAATATGTAATACAAAGGTGGAGTAGCAGATAACACAGCTGACTATAAAACGTTTTCTTGGTATGACCTTTGGAAGTAACAGATAAAGTCGCTGATAGGTGAATCCCACCCTGCCCTTTGCTGCTTCTTCCTTTAAAGTTACAGGAGAGACTCATGGAGGAGGCTGGAAACTGCAGAGCAATCCCCCAGAGGGATCATTCAGCACCGCAAAGCGTCTTCAGCAGAAATCCTGCAAGTTTAGTGATGCAGTATTGCCATAAAATTTAATTTAGCAGAAGTCAGAGGGAAAAAAAATATCTGTATCTCTTCAAGCACGCCGGTCTTTAGCGTAGAACGAATGGTCATCTTCAGGAGCGGAGGGCTGAGGTGTGTCGGGCTTCTCGCTTGGTATTTAGGGAGCAGAAGAGCCCCAGCAGAAGGCTGCCACTCTGCAGCGTCACGGAGAAGGACTGGCTTCCAGCCCGGGAGGAACCAAAACCATCTGCAGCAGTGGGATTCATCTCGCCTCCTCTGCCCGTAGCATCGGTGCTTGCACCCGCGCTGGCCGATGCCCCCTGTGCTGGCCGGGCGGCGCAAGGGACCCTCCCGGCCTCCGTCCTAGCAGAGCTGCTGGGCTGTCGGCTCCACAGAGCATCCGAACGAGGAGCTGAAGGGCCAGGGCCGGTGTGTGGACCTCCGGTCGGTGCTTCAGCCGCTGCTCTGTCTCCGTCTGCTGCTGAAGGCTCACATCTGAACAGGCGCTCCCGTTCGTTCTGCACACACCGGCTCTCGTTATCCTGACGAGAAGAACTGGACAGCGGAGGAGGAAAAAAAAAAAAAAAAAAAAAAATCTCCGTTTCCACTGTGTGCTTTCAGCATCGTTTTGTGTAGCATCGTGTTTCCTCTCTGTACTCGCTCACTTCATTTCCCCAGTGCAGGTAATACAGCAAAAGGGGAAAAAACATTTTTAACTGTCAGCATGTGGCTATAAAACCGCAAAAATTGGCAGCCAGACAAAGGGCCAAGTTTAATGCTTTAAATTATCATTAGCTCATTTTTCAAGTGTGAATAGAATGGTAGGCACCCGGCCAATTATCCCTCGGAAATGGGCTTGCTGAGGGGAAGCGTGCAACCGTGGGTCGGGGGGCTGCCGGCAGCCGCCCCCGCAAGCCCACCCCTGCCAAGGCAGCGCACCCACGGCTGGAAATACTCTGGCACTGTGAGTCATAGCAATAGACTTGCAACCGGAGGAAAAAAAATGGTTACAATTCCTAGATTTCCAATGGCTGTGTAAATGACGGTTGGCTAGAAAATATGAAAATTTATGTTTTTCTCCCATTATGTTGTTTAACATGTCTTGGGCAACGGGATTTGCTCACACTCAGGCTCCGAATCAATGCTGGGATTTTAAATACATTGCGCGGCATACAATTTAATGTAGTTACTTCATTTATTCTGCGTTACCTTAAGGCTTTATCACTGTTCACCCATTTTTTCATCCCATCCCTCATTTGCCAATGACAGCAGACAGAATCATTAAATCTGCAATATGCAAGGATGGCTTCCAGCGGCAGCACTTAGCAGCTCTGTCTTTGCCCATATGCCCAAAGACTTGTTCAAAACCAGAATTTTTGACTAATTTATGACTGTTCTTGCCGTGATACAGATGGCTTATTGATCCGTTTAATCTAAGTACCTGTGGTTTTGCAGAAGAAAATACTACTCGGTTTTGTGCTGCTCATTTATGCACTTTTTTTCTAGAACAAGAATGTGCTGCCTATTACCTTAATTGACTGATTTTTTAACAAGTTTTGGTCTAGCTAGAGCAAAACTAATTTCAGAAAGCTTGATCATCTTGAAGTTTCCTCATCCTCCTCATCTCAGGCCATCTATTGCACATCACCCATTCTTCCCTCCCTCACCTAAGGGGGACCTGGAAAGCCACCTATGACATTGGGCTATTTGAAGTTCAGGCAATGAAAAATACCAACGTTTGCAGGAGGTGCTCTCTACTCTGCTCCAAGCAAAAGTCACAATATTTAGATATAAGTTGCCAGTCTCATTATCTCAGACAGTTTTTTTCCTCTGCCGCTGGAGCCAGTAGAGATGCTACTGCTGCTGAAGAGAGAGCAAAGTCCAAAGGAGACAGTCGTGTGTCTTTTAATCTTCATCATTTTTTTTCTAATTATGATGAATCAAAATGAACCCAAACCTTTACTGTTCCACAAAGGAGTGCCCGGTACGCATTCTCAAAAAAGCTCTCTCTGTAATGAGGAGCACAGAATAACCAACCATGAACAGAATCAAACCACATTAAAAACTAAAAGAAGAGATGAAGACTGAGTCCTTTCTTAAGAATAATATATCTTTCACCCATAAAGCATCATGACTGGTGCGTCAGGATAGTCAGGCACCAACAGCCAAAGGAAATTGAAAGTTATACAGGAATCTGCTTGGACAAGCATCCTGCGTGCAACCCTTCAGATGTGCCTCAGAGCTCTTGGAATATAAGTTAATGTGTGCTACAGGTACAGCAGAGTCTTTACGACCTTGGTAGCACTCAAGACCTCTTGGGAGGTCTTCTTGGTGCAGTGTTTATTTTATATTATGTCCTCATGACTTCTCTGGCACAGCTTGTTCTGGCCAGACAATGGGAGGTCATTCCCCACAGTTCCCTGCATTCCCTAGGTTCTCTAGGATCTGGAAATGTGGCTCCATAGGTTGAGGTCCCCGCTGCAGGGTCCTGCTTGGTGCCCAGGGAGAGGTGCTTGTTATAGCACCTGAGCACAGGGACAGGAGGTGGGTGCCCCATGAACACCCCAAGGGGTTTGGGAGCCCCATGGTGACCCAGGCGTGGGGGTACACCAGCTTTTTTCCTGAAGTCTGAGCCCACGGGCTGCGTTCAGGGTAACAGACTTCACAGGCAGGACAGAAGAAATTTTCAATCATTTCTTTCAGAAAACAGCAGCAAAATCACGATGCTAGCATTAAAAACCCAACCAAACCTGTCATTTCCCACTTGATGAGAGCGTTATTCTGCAGCTGCTACATATAATAAAGAAACTGGTGCTTTTTCTACTTCAATCTAACTTTTCCTGCATCTGCAATTATTCTGCTTCATTTTTTATATTCCAGTGCATGTATTTTCAGTTTTATAGAGCTCCCTGGCTAGTTCTTAGACGAGGCTGTGGGTGCACCTTGCCCCACACCTCCCGGGGTGGTGGGAGCAGCCAGGCTGGGGCAGGATCCTGCTCCTGAATGACCCCTCAATCGCTTTTTTGGGGGCTTGTGAGGAATGTGCACCCTCAAGGACACAGAGATCTGCACAGCGCCAGAAAGAAAATAGTTTGACAACTCCTCCTCGTCCTTTTGTGGAGCAGCCAGCACCCATCTGGCTTATGCTGTCACCCTTCTTTAGGATCCTGGTTAGTGGCACTGCGTTTCCTATAAAGCCCTCAAGGAACACCATTCTGGGTAACTCCCAAGAGTGGACCAGACTTTCCTTGATTTGCTCCTGATTTATACCAGCATCAGGGAAAAATCACACCTGGAGCCTTAAGGCACTAGAAAACTTTTTACCAAATGAGCATACTTTCAGGAAAATTTTATCTGTCTCAAGAGTGATTAACTTTCCTTTAGAATCATACCTCTCAAAAATAGCAATATTAGCATCATCCTTGGCATAGACTGAAGTGTGAACAAAACCTCATGGAAAGAGAGAAATGCAACAACGGGGAAAGAGCACTTATGAGATATTTTTCAAATTTTCTTTCTTTAGCAAAATCTTGATCAGCTCGCCTGAGCTGGTACCTGGAAGTTCATTACAGACACACAATTAAACGTCATTATTGTGGAATCAAAGGGTGAACAAGCCAACCCCCAAATAGCTTATCTGTATAAGGAAGATCATCCACAGTTGCTACATACAAAGTGAGACTAATTTACTTTTCCTTAATTAATCATCTTCATTTCCTCCCTCTTTAGCCTTAGCCAATGAGGTGTAAATTGCAGGGGCAGATGCATTTTCTGGGCTGAATTCCAAACTAAATGTTCTTCAAAAAGTGAGGAGGCACTTAGCGTAGTGTTTTAGTGTTCCACTGTCATTAGGCACATTAAATTCACCTCATTCTGAAGGCTTTGGTGACAGTATTTCACCCATATTCTTTCTAGTCTGATTATGGCAGATTTCGTACCCCGAGCACAAAGACCTGAGTTCGGCAAAGACCAAACACTGTTCTACCAAAGCCTTCGTGGTTCAAGAGAATGAACCCAGGTAGCCTGGTCCAGCCCCAGGTCTCCTGCTGCAAACCTTTCGGAGGTGGTTTACTCCGAGGTTCCCTTATGCCCCAGACTTGACTACCTGCAGGACGTTTATGAAGGTCCAGTTATTTGTGGGTTCCTCAGCAAGGAGGAGCACCGAGAGGTCTTCAGACAGACACCAAACTTGGGTCTTATCCAAAATACCACCACTGTCATTTTGAAATCTTATTTTTGGCATTTGCCAGATTATTGCAGTGACTAATGTTCTGCCAAACCATTGATGTATTACCAGCGTGATAAGCAAAGGAAAAGGTAGGGAGCCTTTAAATTTCCATGACACACTGTTTATTGTATTCCTGACATCGCAACAAAAGTTCAATTTGGATTTTTTTTCATTCTCTGTGCACCAGTGTGCTCTCCTGCACTGCAGGGATAATGTACAGTGCCAGGATAAAAGTGGGTTTTTTCATTCCCTGAATGTAAACAAGCGGAGCCCTTGTTTACAGGACCGAACTGTGGGCAAGCACGCTCTAATTTCTGAGACTGCGTTTGCAACCATGATCTCTGGGCATGCAAATTAGGAGTCTGCACGTTTCCCCACACCATTGCTATGGCAGTGTTCAATCACACGGAGAAATTCCAGGTACATAAAAACATAGGCACAAGACTGAAAAAGTGGTCCCGAAGGGAACCTTTCTTGGTGTGTACCTGTTTCATCACAGACGTTGATTTCTAATTAGCAAACCTTGCACTGAAGTTCATATATTTTCATTAATTGCAAAAAACATACTTAGTCTGAAAGGCATAGTCGGGAAAATATTTGGAGTCTGAGGATTTCAGAGAGGCCCATCTTTCTGGAAACACCATTATAATCAGCACTACCAAAATCAATGCCATATATTTGAATTAAATGTGTTAATCTACCTACAAAGGACTGGAGCTATCCAGTCAATTTTCTGATTGTAAGTACAGCTTTTGTTAATATAGTAAAAATAAACTATTTCTCTTTCAACCATAACTCTGATGATGAAACCTGTTACAAGCACAGCTTTTTAGTAGCTACCACACTGTAATTATTCATCAAACTGACAGAATAAAGATCCTTTTTATCCATCTTATATTTCATCTGAAAACATTTAGGCGGTTTGCAAGCAGCAGCCTCACACGCAGTCTCAGGACATTGCTGGTAATATCGGCAATAAATAAATACTGGCAATTCTAGCTGGAGGTGAAGGCAGCGTCTTCTGCTTGTGCGATACATTATCCACTATCCCTGTTTACAGGGTGGGGGGTGTGTTTTAATATTAACTAATTCATCTTTTAAACGTATTCCCCAGCCTTACAAATTATATGCGTGAGATCCTCAAACTCTGCAATATTTTCGTTTTACAGAGCTCTCTCTAACTGAGAGTTTTCCTCTCTCTGCGTGAGTTTGCAGTGTCGCACAGGGGTACCACTGGTCCAACCTGGGTGTGATGGGGACCTGGAGGATGCCCGTGGGTGGAAGAGGTCTGCTGACCCAACGCACACTGGGTCACGGCAAAGAAGAGCTGGAGCTGCACGAAGGGCAGTATCACAGCAGAGAAACGAGGGATTGTATTTACATGCACACGTTTGGGGTTTTTTCAACTTAGGAAAATGAATCATTCAGGGGAGATCTTCCTTCTGCTGTTGGGCAGCAGGGCCGTGCTCTTCCTCTGGGCAAGGGCAGCAGCCTGGCTTGGATTCCTTGCTCTACTAAAAGTCAGCAATGTGTAAAAAAATATAGTTGGAATGTGTTTCCTGAGAAAATCTGAGCACAAATAAGCTAATCGTTCTGGAAGAGTCACACACAATCATCATGGGCTCCAAATTAAAATACCTTCTTTCGCATGGAACAAGGCTGCGCAATGACAACTTTTGCTTCCGAATCGCGTGGACCCACCAAGGCATCAACCGTCGGCGCCGGGCACAGGGAAGCTAAGCCCAGCCGAGCACCAAGGGGCTCTTTGGCTCCCTCTCACTCTGGCACCTGACGGAATGAGCAGCCAGGAGTTTTGCAGGGAATGGGTGCGACGCCTGATGCGATAAAAAACCAGCAGGCTCAGGCGTTCCGTATCTGTGTACTCCATGGGACTCTAGCTCCACCCTTCTGTTATACAATCATCCATCTCGGTAATTGCAAAATCCATTAAAAACAAATAGAAGCTGCCACTTCGCACAAGCTTTATTTTTATTTACATCATATTACAAAGGCAATTTTAATTTACATTCATCTGAATTTTAATGGTATTGCCTTGGATGGTCTGCAGACAGACACCGCGATTTTGTGGATACATGTTATAATCACTGTAATTTGTATTCAAGAAAAGGTTGATGGACTTGAAGCATTTTGAGGTAAGGAGACAGGAACAGACACTCAGCCAGTGCTCACGTTTCCTTTATTCATTTTGTACCATCCAGGATAGCCGGCCTCACTCCCACTGTGCAATTAGCACAGAAGCGTTATTTCATAGTGCTTTCCCTAGTTCTATGTTTTCCTGAGAGATCTATAGTTTTTATAAGCAGCTGCAAATTCACTCTGTATGACAGCGTTTCTGTTCTGTGATTTACCACCTTCTGAACAAACTTTTACTGATATTATTCAGCACCCATATACTCTTAAAATAGTAACACATAGCCTTGCTATAAGAACTCATCTTCATTTGCACAAACTCTATGTGTTTTAAGGGGTACGTGACACTATGGTGATGGGCTTTCCTTGACGTGGTTGTGAGTCGGCTGTGGTAGCAGTAAATAGTGTTCACCTAAAATTGGTACCAAAAATCTCCTAAAGACACCCTGAGTTATTCCACACACGTCACAGAATAAAATAATGGAAAAGCATTTTCAGAATTGCTATAGTAAGGTTTTAATATTACAGTTGGAATCCAGAAATATTGCTATAAGACCAACTTCAAATGTCAGTCCTAAAACAATCACAAAAATTCTGTAAGGCCACTCAGAAAAGCTGTTGGAGAACTCGTAGAGCCATACATTTCATGGCAGCTTTCTGTCAGATTACCTGGGCTGGCAATTGTCTAGAAAGTAGGACCTCCTTCTGTTCAATGGCTTATACGGGCCTAAAGGCTTACAAAGTGTCATTTCTCGAGTTTATCACTGAAAACACCATATATTTCTTTTATATAATTTAGAGTAAGGAAAAACAAATTTCATATAGAATCATAGAATCACAGAATGGTTTAGGTTGGAAGGGACCTTAAAGATCATCCAGTTCCAACCCCCTGCCCTGGGCAGGGACACCTCCCACCAGACCAGGTTGCTCCAAGCCCCGTCCAACCTGGCCTTGAACACCTCCAGGGATGGGGCAGCCACAGCTGCTCTGGGCAACCCCAGCCAGGGTCTCACCACCCTCACAGGCAACAATTTCTTCCCAATATCTCATCTAAATCTCCCTCTTCCAGTTTGAAGCCATTACCCCTCATCCTATCACTTGCCCTTGTAAAAAGTCCCTCTCCAGCTTTATTGTAGGCCCCTTTCAGACACTGGAAGGGGCTCTAAGGTCTCCCCGGAGCCTTCTCTTCTCCAGGCTGAACACCCCCAATTCTCTCGGCCTGTCCTCAAAACAGAGGGGCTCCAGCCCTCCCAGCATCTCCATGGCCTCCCCTGGCCCCGCTCCAGCAGGTCCATGTCCTTCTGCTGTTGGTGTCCCCAGCGCTGGAGGCAGCACTGCAGGGGGGTCTCCCCAGAGCGCAGCAGAGGGGCAGAATCCCCTCCCTGGCCCTGCTGCCCACGCTGCTGGGGATGCAGCCCGGGATGCGGGGGGCTTTCTGGGCTGCCAGCGCACGTTGCCGGCTCGTGTTGAGCTTCTCCTCCACCAACACCCCCAAGTCCCTCTCCTCAGGGCTGCTCTCCATCCATTCTCTGCCCAGCCTGGATTTGTGCTTGGGATTGCCCCGACCCAGGTGCAGGACCTTGCACTTGGCCTTGTTGGATTTCACGAGGTTGGCATCATGCCCTTCTCCCTGGCAGTACTTCAAGGAGAAAGAGCAGCGGCATCAGCGTGCAGGGGTCTGGCTGAGCATTTACACAGTTATGAACAGATTTTCCACTCCTTTGCTTGATCCCAGGTCTGAAGTTGGTTACATCGGATGTTTCCGAGCATAACCACAGTATATATTTTTTTTAATAAAAAACCATATCCACACACCTGTTGCGCCTGAATTTGTGCAGACCTGGCAGGCACAGGGATTAAAGCAATCGTCCGTGTGCATAGGCTTCGCAGCGGGAGCCGAAGGAGAAGTGAGTGGGCACAGCCGGAGGGAACAGTGTTTTACAGCCTGTCATCGCTTCCCACGCTCCCTGCTTCTCACTGCCACGGCGAAAAGGAAAACAGCGAGAAGAGAGGATTCCTCCATCGCCCGAGTCCTCTGGAAAGACCTTTCTCACACCGTCATTTCAAAAGCAGTTTTCACATCATCAAGTATATTTCCAGAACGGGCATTTCTTAAATTTGCACACAGATATATTTTATATTGTTACACATACAGTAAATAGGCAGATACACTGGAGACAATAACCTTAAAAATTATTTTGAAAGTGGAGTCATGCACATACTTTCCAGATTTTGAAAAGTGACTCTTGGGGTGCTGCGCGTGAGACCCCAGGAAGACACCGGGTGTTCCAAGGGAGGCGGCACGGTGCCTCCTCCGGGGAGTCGGTCTGATCCCCAGGGATCTCCCTGCCTGCCTTGGGAATTCATCCATGCAGTCAGTTTTTCCCAGGTAACTGACCCAGACCAAACCGGCTGAAATACATCGGAGGGTGAGGAAAGCAAGAAGGTAGATCAGAAACAAAATAGGAACAAAATAAAAAAGAAGGGGTTCACGTTCAGCAAGGTGTAATAAAATATGCAAGCAAATACCAATATATTTTACGCCAGTAAGTAGGAATAAGTGTAGGAAGCTAGAGGGCAGAGTCCCAGGCTAACCAAGAGCTATATTTAACCCCTGGTACGCTCCTCTCCACACCAATACTGGATCCTTTCACTATCTGAAAAAAGCTAATTTCACGTTATCATTTTTTTGTTTTAGAAAGAATTTTTCCTTGACCCTTGCTCCGTTTGCTATGCCTGCTGTGTAGGCTCATACGAGGCTCCATCAGCCTGACAGCGTGTCCTGGAGCGGCTGCTCTGGCAGCCTGCGGTCCCCAGGGATGCTCCGCGCACACCCCCGCAGCTTCCAGTGCTCCGGGCAAATGCCAGCAGAGCATCTTCCTTCCCCTTCGCCACCGTCCCACCTCCGGCCGACACTAGCGCTGCCTTTCACCCAGACTCCATTAGCGACATCTGTACCAGACAGCTGGAGAATTTAAACAGATAATTACCTCAGCATGCATCATGGTGCATTTGTTATTAAGGTATTGATTAATTGTATTTAAAGTATACCAAATGACATTGAAAACTTCAACAGCTTTGCTACCAGCACAAACCAAAAATAAACTATGACCCATACCAAATTACTCAAATGCCTGTTCTTAGTGTGTGTAGAGTTTAGACTGTAAAAATTGCTTTTTTTTTTAAAAAAAGTGTTGTTTTAATGTTATTTTGTAATACTGAATTAGAGATGCTGGACTAAGAGTTTCATTTGCTGAACTGCAGCACTACTAAGGTACGTGGCTTCTTTATAAAATGTGCACTTCCGAGGCTTTGATTTCTCCCATCGCAGGCAGAACACGGGGCTGAACCAGCTGACACTGACGGAGTAAAATGCTGCCCCATACTGATGTGACCACGAAGGTCTCCAGCCCCTCACTGCTGCTCCACAGAGGCTGTCCCTGCACCGCTGGCACAGCCCGGGACACAAACACAGGTTTGGCATCACTGGATGGCCCAGCAACATTCCAAACTTTCATTTCCCACGTTGGATTTGAAACTTGAAATTTTTCACTCCTGTCTTCTTATTTCCATGATCAGCCCTCTCATCCTTACGAGGTTTTCATTCCCTGCTTGCTCACGGGTTGCAGGTAGCACTGTTGAAATGCATTGGAACCCTTCTCTGATAGCCATCAGACTCTCCCGGTCTCCCGTCGCGCGTGGACAACGGCTGACGGAGAAAGGCAAGATGCCCCTCACCCACCCGGGCTTGCAGCTTTCCAGCCCTGAACTCACCCTGTAGGAGAATTATGGATATCCAGTGAGCAACCTTTCCCTGGTTGCCTCTGAAGAGAAATTAAGAGCTACATGGCAATAAAAGCATCGTCAGATGAATGCCCTGTGACCTGCCTCTGCTCCGGTAGCTCCTCCGGCTGGGCAGATGATGGTTCCTGGCTCCAAATTTCCACTGGCAGCTCTTTAGCAGTGTTGCACCGAAGACTGTTCAAGGCGCTCCACTGATCTCAGAGCTGATTTACAGCAAAATTGTAATAATCCGTCACTGCAATCCTGCAGTTTGCCAGGGAAGAACAGGCAAAGGGACGACCTCAGCAGCTTGAGGAGAAGGGGGAAGGTGAGATGTGGCTTCAACTCGCTCTGTGAGAAAGGCAGCTGGTAACAGGCTGCATACAAAACATCGAACTTTCCGGGCTTTTCAAAGTATTGTGGTTTTTAAAGTTTTACTGTGCCTGTGCTGAGCAACAGTTCTTTGAAAAAATCCGCTGTTCAGGGAAACTCCTCTGGGGCATTCTTCCAGGAATTACATTATTTCTGAGACTCAAAACTAGTGGTTTACATACGGTCACTCAAGGCATGAGAGTTTAAAGATGCTGGCAGGCGTTTTGCTTAACAGCCCATTGAATGCCACCTTAGTGCATCTCATTCATTAACCATTGCCAGTTCCAGGCATCTCTCTCTTAAATCTTCTCAGGATGAGCTCCTTGGAATTCTTTCCAAAAAGCCACAACGAGCAAAGACTTCAGCTTCGTGTTGGGTGGAAGTTGGCAGAAGAGACTGGGTCGTTTCTCTCCTTTGCTGAGGAACAGGTTGTTTAGCGAGGGCAGCAGGGGCCCCAGGCACACCAGCCACTTGTCTTCGTTGTTGCTGAGGTTCAGCATTGTCAGCAGCGAAAATGATGCTTTTTTATCACCCAGGACCCAATCCAGTGCCACAGCACATCTCAGATAACTTCTCCAGCACCCAGAGGAATGGCTCAGGACACCTGCTAAAGCAGCGTAACGCTGGAGATACAGGTCTGCAATAAGAATTTGAATATCATCTTTTCTGGTTCGCTTTATTTCCCCGCCCTCCCTTTTACCATTTGATGTTGTTATTAGTAGACCAGAAGGATTAACTCATTATAAATGCAGGGCCTTGGGGACTGTTATGAATTTAAAACATCTAAAACAAAGTGAATGAGTCCTTCAGAGCTCGTCTTCAAATCGCCGTAACACCATTAATAATTAAACTGCACCGTGACCTAAATAAATCATAGGATCATACCTCATTTAAATACTACTTGTCACGTATCAAGCTTGTCTGATACTCTACAGGGGTTGAGCCCTCAGCCAGGTAGGAGCGGTCTTTCAGGTGCAGTTAAATTTATCTGCACATCGTTAAACGAGAAACATCCTCGAGCAACGAGCGCGTCACCGTCACTCAGACCAGTGTGGCCCACACCCTCGCTAGACAGCTGGCAAAACCTGGGGTTATTTGGCCAGGAGATGAAAACTAGATGCTTTTCAACAAACCTTTCCCGCTCAGTCCACGGCATGTTTGGCCTTTGGTAATAAATATAATTTTTGTGCCCTCTTTCAGCAGAGCTTGTCCTGGGCACGGCCAAGCAGCTGAGTGTGCTCGAGGGTCACCCTTTGAGCAGCTCTTTCCAGCAATCATCGCCAGCACCGCAGCGGAGCGCGTCTTTGCCGACACAAGCCCGGCATTGCTTGTCTTATATCAGAATTGGGAAACGTCGATAGTAATGACGCGAACCGCGTGAGCCCCAGAGGAGGAGGAGAAGGAGGAGGAAGAGGAGGAAGAGGAGGAGGAGGAGGAGGAGGAGGAAGGCAGAGCCGGCCCCGTGCCGTGGCTGGATGGCCGCGCGTGCAGGGACAGGCAGGCAGTGGGAAAGGCAGCGGAGGTGGGAGAACAGCACAATTGCGCAGCCTGGCATCATCGGCTTGAAACGAATCCTTTAGGATTCAAAAACATTTTAGCTCTCTTTTCTCCACAGTGCCCATGACTCGGCCCTGTGCACGGAGACAGCGTCAAACGCAATACAGAGCAGCAACAAAAATAAGGCAAGCTCCTGAAAACAACAAAAGAGCCTGTTCTCATAGCAATTTGCCATCAAGAGAGAAAGCATGAAATAGCAGAAAATCGTGAGGCAGACTGTTCTCATGGAATTTTCAGCTCAAGAGCTTCAGAGCACGTGGATAACCACGTGAGCTTTCTGGGCCCTGTATGAAAAACAAATCAAAGCTTGGAGAAGAAGTATTATTGCAAAGCCATTTCTTATGGAAACGTGTTTGTTTTCAAGTTCCTGACACTCGCTCCCTGCCGGCAGGGATGGGGCTGCCCTGAGCCGAGGCCACCTCCGAGCAGCTTGGCTGACATGCGGGTTGTCCTATGTGGGGATCAGCCTTGAAGATGTTATCTATTTCAGAGACTGTGAGGAGGAATTCCTCGTCTAAAACAGGTGCTTAATTTCAGAGAAATAAAAAGGAACTTTCATTGGTTAAAAAGAAGAGGGAAGGAATATGAAGTGTAATTAATATCACAGCTGAAAGCTGGCAATAGTGTCATAGAATCATAGAATTATTTAGGTTGGATCATCAAGTCCAACCATCACCCTAACACTGCCAAAACCACCACCAAACCATGTCCCTCAGCACCACGTCTACCCAGCTTTTAGATACCTCCAGGGATGGCGACTCCACCACTGCCCTGGGCAGCCTGTGCCAATGCTGGATAACCCTTTCGGTGAAGAGATTTTTCCTAATATCCAAGGTAAACCTGCCCAGGTTGGAAAGGCAAGGCTGGGAGGACTAGGGAAGGAGAAGGTGTGTCAGAGCTTTCCGAGCGAAGCCATGGGTTCATACTTTTGCAGATTGATAGCAGAAATCTTACAAATCTTGTTACCTCTAAAGACCGGTCACCCTCGCAGTCACCGGTGGCAGGAGGAGCAGCCTGGTGGCTTCTCCCATCAGCGTTGGCCATATCCG